>VZRZ01005093.1:483737-497996 GCA_013398175.1 Climacteris rufus | reverse complement strand
AAGGAAAGGAAAGGAAAGGAAAGGAAAGGAAAGGAAAGGAAAGGAAAGGAAAGGAAAGCAAAGGAAAGGAAAGGAAAGGAAAGGAAAGGAAAGGAAAGGAAAGGAAAGGAAAGGAAAGGAAAGGAAAGGAAAGGAAAGGAAAGGAAAGGAAAGGAAAGGAAAGGAAAGGATCCCAAAGCTGCTTCTCCCTGGGGCTGTGCAGCTTTCCCAGCCCAGTTTATCATTGCTTTTCCCGAGGTGTTTCATTATCCCAGCTCAGAGCCTCTCTCTCTCCTGCTGATCCAGTCTAAAATAATTACAATAATCTGACAAATTGGGTCTGTTTTCCTGGGAATGAAACATTTCCACTGCAGACAAATGGGCCCTGCCTGTTTCTGGGGAAGGTTCGTGCACTCCGATGTCACAGGGAGTTAAATGGAGCCCGGGGAATAATCTCATTTCTGGGTACTTTACTTTTCATTCCATTTTCCCTCCAGATCAATTATGCCCGGAATTGAATCACAGGCTTTGACACCGTGGCTCCCTGAGGGGACAGATGGGAAAACAACTGGAATCTCTGGGAGGGAAAGCAGGGAAATGGTTTGGGAAAGCAGGGAAATGGTTTGGGAAGGAAGGCAAAGGGGCTGAATTCTCCCTGTGGGGCACAACTGGACCTGAGATGCTTCTGGAGTTTCCTCCCATCATTTTCCTGTCCTTGGCAGGCTTGGAATGGGATGAGCCCCTCCAGCAGACAGGATGCTCCTACCAAAACAGCAACCACAGGATCCTGGAATGGTTTGGGTGGGAAAGAGATAAAACCCATCCAGTTCCAACCCCAGCACCTCCCACTATCCCAGGGTGCTCCAAGCCCCATCCAGCCTGGCCTTGGACACTGCCAGGGATGGGGCAGCCACAGTTTCTCTGGGAATTCCATCCCACCGCCCTCCCAGGGAAGAGTTTATTCCCAATATCCCATCCATCCCTGCCTTGTGGCACTGGGAAGCCATTCCCTGTGTCCTGTCCCTCCATCCCTTGTCCCAAGTCCCTCTCCAGCTCTCCTGGAGCCCCTTCAGGCCCTGGAAGGGGCTCTGAGCTCTCCCTGGATCCTTCTCCTCTCCAGGTGAGCACCCCCAGCTCTCCCAGCCCGGCTCCAGAGGGGCTCCCGCCCTTGGAACATCTCCCTGACCCCCTCTGGAATTGCTCCAGCAGCTCCAAGTCCTTTTTGTGCTGAGGAACTCGGAGCTGGAGGCATCACAAGGACCAAGGGAAGAGGGAGAATCACCTCCCTCAACATCCAACCTGATCCTGGGGCACAGATCCCTGCTCCACCACAAGTGGGAACAATGACAAATCCCCCCTCAGCTCCTCAGGAGCTGCTTTCCCAGTCTGGAGCAAGGAGAAATTGCTAATTTTAGCTTCTCCTTCCCCAAAATGCCTGAGGAAAGGACAAAGTGGATAAAAGTTCGTTTCTGAAGAGAAAAATGGGGCTGCAGTGACTTCGGGGAATTTTGGGATGGGCTTTAAGCAATGATGGATGGATTTGATGGTCTGGGAAGTCTTTTCCAACCTTAATAATTCCACGTTTCTGTGACCATCCTGCAGAGATGCACCTGGGTGTTCTCCCTGCTCTCCAGCTCCAGGGATTGATGGCAGAGGTGGGAATGCTCCCAAAAAAGTCTTCAGGGAAAGCTCAGCAGGAATCAGAGAAAGAAACACTATAGGAAATTTTAGAGAAAAAGCTCCAAGGAAATTTTAGAGAAAAAGCTCCAAAACCTCCAAACTTCAGGAAAAAAATTCCATTATTAAAAAATATTTTATTAAAAATATATAAACACCTCTATTTTTATATAAAAATATTAGAGATATGATAAGTGGCAGCACTGGGCTGTTTCCATGAGCTCATTTGTCACTCCCTCATTTCCAAGTAATTTATCACCATCACAACAAGGAAAACTCAGATAAATCCCTGCCCATTTTTCATCCAGCGACGTTTCCAAGCCTGCTGCCGCCTCCCTTTTTCTCATAAAAGCCCCACATTTACATAAATCCTTATTTTGGAGGGCTGGGAGCCAGAACTCCGCTCCAGAGGGAGGGAGCAAAGCCCCTGGGATGCTGCTGGTGCTTCCTGAGGGGCAGAAATGGGATGAGGGGTTGGGAATGGGATACTGGGGAGTCACCTCCCATCATTCCCAATCATTCCACTGCTCCTAAATCCTTCTAAAATCCCAAATTGGAGCCCTGAGGGCTCAGCCAGGCACTGGGGATGTGCTGGAACCAATTCCCATCAAGGTCCTGTGATGGATGTAATTGGATCCATCCCAGGGCTGCTGCCATGGAAAAGCCAGAGGGGAAACAACCTGATGCATTCCCAATGTTATTTCCCTGCTGATATGTCCAGGAGCATCTTTTTAAGCAGTGATAAGAAAATCCACTTGTTCCCAGAATGAAATTATGGTCTGGAGGGTCAAAATGAGGATATTTAATAATTTCTCTTCAATTCATCAAGGCTGGGAGCCAAAGCCATCCCTGAGTGAGGGATTGCAGGGAGGAGGGGAAGAAGGCAGGGTGTTTCCTTCTGGATTTTTCCAAAGGATATTGCTTTTATCTGGTTAATTATTGAGTGGTTTTGAGTGGGACGGGGTCAGGATTGGTAAAAATTGGGAATATTCAGCCTGGAGAAGATTTGGGGTGACCTCATTGTGGCCTTGCAGTGCCTGAAGTGGGGACAGGAAACAGGGAGAGGGAATATTTCCAAGGGATGGAGGGACAGGACACAGGGAAGGGCTTCCCACTGCCACAGCACAGGGATGGATGGGATTTTGGGAAGGAATTGTGAGGGGGGGATGGAATTCCCAGAAAATTTGTGGCTGCCCCATCCCTGGAAGTGTCCAAGGCCAGGCTGGAGGACCTGGGATAGTGGGAGGTGTCGCAGGGGGTTGGAATTAAATGGACTTTAAGGTCACTTCACCCCAAACCATTGGGATTCCATGGAAAAACGGAGCCGTTTCACTTGAATTTCCAAACCCTTCCCCCTCCAACTTTCATTTCAAGGCAAACAGGCTGGGAATTAAAATCCTTATCAACACAGGGTGACAAATGTGTTTGGGTGCTTGATAAATGTGTTTGAATGTTTGGATTCTTCTTTTTCCCAGCCCATTTTTTTTCATTTTCCTTCACTTATTCTGGATGAAAGGCTGAGGTTTCCCACGCTGTGGTTTCCCTCTTTCCATGTGCTGCTGGTTGGTGGGAAGGGGCAGGAGCAACGCTGGGAGAGAAGGGATAAAATGTCCTGCAAGGTTTTCCCTTTAGTCATAATCATATAGGGAGGTGTACTTTTATTTTTTAATATATATATATATTTATGTTTGTGTTTATGTTTATGTTTATGTTTATTTATATTATTTTTAGTTATATTTATATTGATGTTTATGTTTATAATTATATTTATATTTATATTTAGTGACTTTAAACTAAAAGAGGGCAGGTTTAGATGGGATTTTGGGAAGGAATTCGTCCCTGAGAAGGTGCCCAGAGAAGGTGTGGCTGCCCCATCCCTGGAATGTTCAAGGTTGGACAGAATTTGGAGCAACCTGGGATGGTGGAAAGGTCCCTGCCAATGGCAGGGGTGGCACAGGATGAGCTTTAATGTCACTTCCAACCCAAACCATTCCAGAATTCCGTGATTTCTCTCCAATAAGGATCTGCTCTATAAAACAGAATCCTCGGGAGGAAATTTATTAAAAGCCCCAAAGAGCAAAGAGAAGCCACGAGCACAGAGTGGAAGGGAGGGCTGGATCCAACCCTGCAGGGAGCAGCCCTTTCCCAAAGGAATGGGAGCACTTTTAGCAGGAATAGCAGTGCCTGGATAATGTTGGGCACATCCTGAACCACCAAAACCCAAATCACACCAATCCCAGGAATGGGCTCTGCTCTCTGCCAGCAAACAGCCCTGGTCATGGTTTTTTGTTGTTTTTTTTGTTGTAGGAATTTTGCCTTTTTCGCCTTGGATCAGCTGCTTTTTAAAAGGACAAAATCCCTGTAATACAGGAAACACTGGAATTGTGCTCTGTGTCATCTTTCCCCTCTTTTTGGACAAATGGAAGCAAGTGCCCTCCTAATGGCTGAGTGACATTTGCTGGGGAAAATGTGTTCCCCATTATGGATAATAACTCATCCACATCTTTTGCTTCCAGGGAAAAGCTGGAATACAGCAAAGCTCCATCCCACACCCAAGTGCTGAAGTGGAAAGTCAGGATTGCATTCCCAAGCTGCTTAATTTTCCTTTTTTTCCCTGAAAAAAAAGTCAAAATTTATTGAGGTGAAGGTTAAAAATGCTTGGATTCATCTCAGCAGGTGCCATGGTTTGGGAGTGATTTTCCAAGGGGCAGTAAACCTGTGGAAAATTCGGGATTTTTATTAAGAATGTTTGAGCAGCCTGAATTCCTGGCTGAGTGGGGGATCCTCAGTTTTATTGCTCTCATTTCAAGCCAGAAATGTTCCATCTACACCTGTTTATTGTTATTATTCCCAATAAATATTCACTCATATTTAATTATCAGGGTGGAACCCCCCAAAATATTATGTTTATATGCTCTAGATACACTGCAGATGTAATAAACTGATTTTAAAGTGGTTTAAACTCTATTTTTATGGTTTTTAAGGGGAAAACAAAGCCCACCATGATATTTAAAGCATTTTAACCCAAGCAGAAGAAAATTTAACTCAAAAATATTATGCTTATATGCTATAGATATATTGCAGATGTAATAAATTGCTTTTAAGATGGTTTAAACTCAATTTTTATGGCTTTTATAAAACTTTTAAAGGGAAAACAAAGCCCACCACGACACTTACAGCATTTTAACCCAAGCAGAAGAAAATTTTATTCAAAAAAATTATGCTTATATGCTATAGATATATTGCAGATGTAATAAATTGGTTTTAAACTGGTTTAAACTCTATTTTTATGGCTTTTATAAAACTTTTAAAGGGAAAACAAAGCCCACCATGACACTTACAGCATTTTAACCCAAGCAGAAGAAAATTTTATTCAAAACTATTATGCTTATATGCTATAGATATATTGCAGATACAATAAACTGATTTTAAACTGGTTTAAACTCTATTTTTACAGCTTTTAAGGAGAAAACAAAGCCCATCACGACACTTACAGCATTTTAACCCAATCAGAAAAAAATTAACTCCAAAATATTGTGCTTTTAAAGGGAAAACAAAATCTACTTTCAGCATTTTGACCAGAGGAAGAAACAGAGCGAACAGAGCCATTTCTGTGTAACAACATCCATTTATTCGCTATGAAAGATCCCAGGCTTTTTCCACACTTGCCAATGGCTGAACAGAAAAGAAGGAATGGTATTTTTGGTCCCAAATTTTGCAGGGTTGGCACAGAAATCACTGTTTGTAACTTGCTACCTCCAGGTCCACGGGGTAGCGCACTCGGTGGGAGAGGCACTTCTGCCTGTCGATGAAAATGCTGTTGGATTTCACTGCAATTTCCTTCTCCAGCTTCATCCTCGTCTCCTCCAAATTCTTCAGGTTCTGCTCAGATTCCATCAGTTTTCTCTTCAGGGCCTCCAGGAACACGGTGAGTTCTTCCACCTCGCTGACCAACCTGAAGGGAGTTGGGTGAAGTTGTAAAAAAAATAAAATAAAGGAGAGCAGCGGGTTGGGTTTGAAATTAATGAATTGGGATGGGAATGAAAATTAACAGCTACAGAATCTAAAATTCATCAGGGAAAGACCTCAGGGAAATCCAGGAAAAGCAGAGCTCACTTTTCCAGCTTCTCTACACAAGTTTTCCATGGTTTAGGCAGCACCTAAATGTCTTTTTGCTGCAAAAAACAGTGGAATTCTCCAACCTCTGTGAGGGATATTTGTATGTAGAATTGTAGGATAAAAATTGTTCAATAAATCACCCAGTTTGGCTGGATCAGCACTTTGTTAAACCTGGGGTTTATCTCTGTTCTCTGGTACAAAACTCCAGAGACCAGGAAAATCTTTACTCCCAAAGTTTTTAAAGAAGAAGACAACATTAAAAAAAAAAAAAAAAGGAGTAAATAACATTTAAAGAGCACAGAATTCGAATTAAAATCCAAGGGGGAGAGGTGATTTGCTGCAATGTGCCTGTGGAGAAAGAACACATTGACTTTTTGGGAAAACAAGATCCCTGAGGCTGTGCCAGAGGAGGAAGTGCCAACAATCCCTGGCCCTAAATCCCAGGAAAATCAGGGTACAGCCTGGAAAGCTTGGACAGGGATGGATTGATGGATAAGAACCTTAAATGAGATCTGGATGAACCAAAATTCCTTCCTCCCTGGATAAAGAATTCAATATTGGTTGGCACTTTTGCTGCAAGGATTTTGGGAGCCTGCACGAGCTGATTCCCCATTTTTCCTAAACGTGGGAAAAGGTGGAGAATCAATTCCAAACGGAAGGGATCCAAATGTGACACTCAGACCTGGAATTTGAAAGGATTTGTGGCAGTTTTTAAAGCACATTATTACTGCAAATAAACCACTCCCAGCCCTCAGACAATTCACAATTCCCTCACACAGGATCCACCTCGTGGTGGGATTTTCCTTGCAAGTGATCCAGAGATTTTTTTGGATCAGCTAAATCCAAAAGAAACTTTCAGAGAAGTGTGGAGACACCAGGGTTGAGTCTATGGATTTTCTGTGCGGTGAATGAGGATAAAATGATATTTTCAGTCACTTGAATTATTTCTGACTTCGAGTCAAACTGAGTGAAAAAATTAAAAGTTGTGAGGTATAAAAAGTGTCAAAAGTGCCTAAAATCACTTTGGGATGGAAAAGACCCCTTGGATGAGTTGTTTAATTACTGGAATTGGGGTTCTTTTAATTATTTGAGCTGGTTTTTATTTAATTACCTGAACTGGGGCTCATCCCTGCAGAGCTCGATGTTGGGCCTGAAGGATCTGTCAAACAACCTGGTGTGAGCCACCTTCAGGTGAGCTTCCTTCTCCCTGATGGCTTTTTTGAGAGCAACAATGTTGGCTTCCTCATCCCCAATATCCTTCAGGATCTGGAAAAGACAACCAGAAAAAAGAATATTCAAAAAAATGATGCACATTGCCCCTCCAAAAATATCTGTTTGTGGTCGTGGTGAAGCATTTTCACCTCCTGTTCAGTCAGGATTTAGGAGAAATAAATAATTCTCATTTTATATTATAACAAAATTCATTTTATTTAAAATTCAGTACAAGAATTAAAGTGGGTTTGACCTCTTTATTTTTATTATTACACTGAGAATCCCATCTTTAGTCTAAAAGCAGCAGAAAATATTCTGCAGCCTGTCCCAAACCTCTTCCATGTCTCCTGTGGGATGACAACACATCCCACCTCCATGAAGTGCTTTTAATTGTAAATTTTAACTGGAAATTATCCAAGAAAAACACAAGTTTTTGAATGAGAGCTGCTGATCAGCCTGGATTTCCAAAGAAAATGGCAAAGACAGGAAATCCTGAAATCACTCTCCTCATAACCACTGATACACATGCACAAAATAAAGATATCCAGCTGGCATTACCCACCAGATCCTAAGGAATTATTGTTTTTTTCCACACTTTCCAATGGCCTAACACAGAAATAGGAGCTGCTCCATGTTGGAAAAGGGGAAGAGGCCAAAGTCACCCCTTGTTCTTAGAGGAAATAAAAATACCAAGGTGTTTTTGACCTCTTTGTTTTTCTTATTACACTGAGAATCCCATCTTTAGTCTCAAAAGAAGCGGAAAACATCCTCTCAAAACATCTTCCCTGTCTCCTGTGGGATGACAACACATCCCAGCTCCAGGAATTGCCACCAGTTACTAAGGAATGACTTTTTTCCTCCCTTGCCAATGGCCTAACCCAAAAGAAGGAGCTGCTGCACCTTGGAGGAGGCTGAGCAGAGCCCTTGGAAACTCCAGGATCTGCTGCTGCTGCCACCACTGGAATTCCAGAAAAATCTGGGAATTCTGGCTCCTTCATCACCCAGTTTTAGGGTTGAGTTCAGCCCAGACATGGATAAAAATGTTTCATTTCAATCCATCCCACCAGAGCCGAGCTGTAACCATCTCTTCCCAGCTCCAGAGCCGAGTGTTTGACACCTGACATGGATCAAAACCCCTTTTTTATAGAGGATAAATCTCCTGTGATGTCAGAATTCCATGAAATCCCACTCACTTTCTCCAGGTGCTGCTCCAGCCTGAGTTTGGCATCATCCAGCATCCTGCAGTGGTTGTCAAAGGCCTCGTTGACAGCTGCCCTTTGCATCCTCAGGTCCTCGGATGCGTCGTGGATGATGTTGTTGATCAGGGAACGGAGCTGCACTGAAGCCAATTTCTCCTGTTCCGCACTGGAAATGTTGTCATGGCTGAACTGGGCCCATGACTTTGGGGTGGAGGCACTGGGAGAAGAAGGAAGGGGATAAAATTGGAATTTTGCCCTTCAGAAATTGGTTTTCTCCCTGGAGAAGTGTCATCAAGCTCTGGCTGGTTTAGCTCTTGCTTCAGTGCAGATTTCCCATGAAGGAACAAGAATAATCCTCTAATAAATTAATAAAACTCCTCTTATCAATTAATGAATAAATGCATAAAAGTCCTCTAATCAATTAATGAATTATTAATAAAAGTCCTCTAATCAATTAATGAATAAATAGAAGTCCTCTAATCAATTAATGAATACATTAATAAAAGTCCTCTAATCAATTAATAAACTTATAATAAAAGTCCTCTAATCAATTAATGAATAAATTAATAAAAGTCCTCTAGTCAATTAATAAACTCATAATAAAAGTCCTCTAATCAATTACTGAATAAATTAATAGACGTCCTCTAAACAATTAATGAATAAATTAATAAAAGTCCTCTAATCAATTAATGAATAAATTCATAAAAGTCCTCTAATCAATCAATGAACTGCCATTCCTGTGGCTTCAGAGGGGAGCAATGCAGGACACAAAATCAGCCCGAGATCTTCCATCTTTACCCAAACCTGCATTTTTTTTGTGCAGCAGTTCAGTCCCCAGCAAACAAGCACAGGAAAACATCCAGGCTTTTACAGGCTGTGCTCACTGGGAATAAAAAGATGCAGGATCTTGACAGGCTGGGAGAGGAGAAGCTCCAGGGAGAGCTCAGAGCTCCTTCCAGGAACCAAAGGAGCTCCAGGAGAGCTGGAGAAGGACTTGGGACAAGGATGGAGGGACAGGACACAGGGAATGGCTTCCCACTGAGATATTGGGAAGGAATAGGGGGGTGAGGGGCTGGAATGGAATTCCCAGAGAACCTGTGGCTGTCCCTGGATCCCTGAAGTGTCCAAGGCCAGGCTGGATGGGGCTTGGAGCAGCCTGGGATAGGGGAAGGTGTTGAGGTTGGAACTGGATGAACCTGAAGGTCCTTTCCATGTGGTCCATCCTGCACTGGCCATGGAGCTGCTTTCAAGCTCTTTTCCATGCCCAAAGCAGCAGCAATCCCACCTTTGTTTCAGTGTTCCAGAGGTGTTGTCAGCCCAGGGCCATGCCAGGATTATCCTGGCAGGAATTACTCACTTCTCCTCAAACTTCACGGAGCTGGGGTGGAACTGGACGTTGGTGCTGTCGTTGCAGTAGCTCACACATTTATCATCAATGTGATAAGTCTCCACCTTATCTGACCAGTCCAGCTCACAATTCTCCTTCTGAATCCGATTGGACCTGAAAAGTTGGGATCACAAATCACTGGGGAGCAAGACAATTCCCCAAACCACCTCCATGTGGGAAGCTCAGCTCCACCCTTTGCCTTCCACAGGACAACCAGACCACAAACCTCCCTTTTGGTCTGGAAAATCCCAAATTCTCCCTGCCACAGCCATTCCCAGAGCTGCAGTGAGCCTGATCGAGATGGAAAATTGGGAAAAAATTCCAGTGGGAGGGTGGGGAGGCCCATGGAAGCTGTGGCTGCCCCATCCCTGGAAGTGCCCAAGGCCAGGTTGGACGGGGTTTGGAGCAGCCTGGGATAGTGGAAGGTGTTGGGGTTGGAACTGGGTGATTTTTAATGATATTCAGATTAAAACTCCTGCTTTGTTGTTTGTTAGAGCCACACGTCAGCCAATTAATGCAAATTATCCCAATTACAGAAGCCCGTGAGGCGCTGTCAGTTGGTAACACCAGGTGTCACTCTCACCCAAGGAATGAGGAATATTCTGCTGGAAAATGGGACTAAAAGGGACTAAATGGGACTAAAAAAAATCTTAAAACAATTATAAAAACCGAAATTTAACTCATTAGGCTCCTCTCATGCTCTAATTGAGCTACTTTATATTATTTTGTATTTACAGACTTTTTTTAGAAAGCATATTTCATTTATCTGGTAGAATGGAAGCAAGCAAACAGATTTTTAAAACTAAAATATGAAGGTTCCCAGTTAATTCCTTTATATTGATGCAGTAGGATACAGTAACATCTTTCCAAAGGGTTTCTTAGGAATTCCAAGCAAATAATCCTTTTGAAAGGCAAGGAACACCCACCCTGGTAGAGAAATTACAGATTTAAAGTTCATACTGACATCTGGTGGCAAAAAAATCATTTTTGATCAAAAAAAAATCCCTTTAAACCAGCTAAAAATACAAATATATCCCAAAGTGCAAGAAGATATCCAAAGAATACTTTTACAACACTGGAGTTTAGTGTTGGAAAACAAATCCAACAGTTCTGGAAACCACAAAAATTGAAAATCTACTTTATTCTACTTGAAAATCCTCAGGTTTCATCCCTAGTTCCTCATCCCAGGTTTAAATGGAATTCCCACAGCTCCTAAGCCTGGCCTAGGTGAGGTCTTTATCCACTGGGCATCTTTATCCCAGGAATTATTTGTACCCTGGAAAATGCCTTACCTTATCTGGGTGGTAGCTTGAATGATGGTTCTTTTCAACAGATCCCGGATATCCCTGATAAGATCAGCTTCCTAAAGAAAAACAGGGACAATTCTGTGCATCCAGAGCAGGACACACATTCCTGAGGAGCAACCTGAGGTGTGGATAAATCCTTAAATCTTTTCTCCCCTTCTGTTTCTGCAGGATTTGGATTTTTGGAGGAGGCAGCAGATCCTGAGGGAATTCAGCTCAAAGCCTGAGGAGGCAGCAAGAGCTGGAATATTTCTAAAGCCTGGGAATTCAGTATTTTCTGTGTTTTCCATTAAAAAAATCTGTGTTTTATCCTATTATGGAAGGAATTTTTCCCTGGTTGCCCAGAGAAGCTGTGGCTGCCCCATCCCTGGGAGTGTCCAAGGCCAGGTTGGACAGGGCTTGGAGCAGCCTGGGATGGTGGAAGGGGTGGGAATACTGGGAAGAGGTGGAAATAGATGATCCTGAAGGTCTCATCCAACCCAAACCATTCCAGGATCCTCTGATTCCATCAGATTAAACAGAATAGGTGAATCCCTTGCTCAGTTTTGAGGCAGGGAAAACCAGGGAACATCACCATGCCTGGAACCAGATTTTGTGTTGGATTTACAGTTGGACTCCATGATCTTTAGGGTCTTTCCCTAAAATTTTCCCTGATTCCCTGATTCTCTGATTCCCTGCTCTGCAGAAGAGCAAAACCAAGGTGCCATTTCCAAAAGGAGCAGGATGGATGTGATCCCACAGATCAGCTCCTTCCAGCACCTGCTGAGTCCACCAGGACAAACATTCCCACCACAAAATCTCTTCCCAAGAGAGGGAAGGAGGATTCTCTTGGATATCACAGCCACAATTCCAGGGAAAGGATGAGCTGGACTCTGAGCAATGCCCAAACTATTCCCTGAGGTCAGCAGGAAGGAAAGACAGGGGAGAAATGCTGCCAGAAAAATGAACTTTGGGGGTAAATCACATTCCCAATTTCCCTTAAAACAGCAGCAACTGATGAAAATCATCGCTGTAATCTGAATTGTAACAATTCCCACATGGAAATATCCTATACCAACTCTCACCTGTTTATATTTTGGACTGGAACAACCTCTTAAATATGAATTATGACTCAGAAATTACACACAATTCCCATCCAAAATATTGCAAAACCCTATCATGCCATTAACTCTGTGGAATTCTAGAATATCCTGGGTTTGAAAGGATCCACAAGGGTCAAGCAACTCCTGGCCCTGCCCAGGACAATCCCAAAAATCCCACCAGGTGCCTCAGAGTGTTGTCCAAACATCTGCTCAACGATTTTCTAATATAAATATATAATCATGTGGTTCCATCAGTTCCTCATCATGAACCAACCCTGATTGGAGGCTGCAGGCAAATAATCACTAATTAATTTGGGGGATACTGGGATAGGTGTTATTCGAGGATGGAAAATGTTATTCCAGGATGAAAAATGACCCAGAATCTGCCCAGCTTTGAATCTCAGTGACAGCGTTGGATCATCACCTTGGCAAGGCAACAGCAGCAGCCTCAGCAGTGAAAGGTAATGGCAGAAACTGCCAAAATTTGGACAGTTTGAGCATGGAAACAAGCCAGGAATATTCCACTGCTCCTGAACGCTCTGCTTTTTGGGTTTTGCACTTTTAAAGTGTGACCTGCACAGAGGAGGGGACTTTAATGACAGAACAGGATGCTCATGTGGGTGCAGAAAACCTCTGCCTTGGTTTTGTTTGGGTCTGGGCTGAGAGGGGTGGGATCTGCTCTCCTCTAGCCACACTCATGATTTTAAACACTTTTTAAACAGAGGAAGGACTTGAAACGATGCTTCTGGAAGCTTTGAGTGCCACAGGGAGTGCAGGAAGGGGCACCAGAGCCCCACATCGCAGCTGCAGCTTCACCTCCTCACTTCTGCCTCTCACTGCAGCGGCCCGAGCAGCAGGGACAGGGCTGCCCCGAGCCCTGAGGCCGCGCTCACCTTCAGCAGCTGCCTCTCCACCTCATCGATGACCAGGTCCGGGGGCTGCCTCCTCTCCCGGCACTCCAGGTTATCGATCACCACGGTGTAGGGCACCTCGGTGGCGTCCAGCGCCCGCTCCAGCCGCAGCTTCTGCGCCGCCAGCAGGTTGGTCTCGGCATCCAGCTCCATGATCTCCTTCTGCAGCTCCACCCTCCAGAAGTGGATGTCCTGCAGGCGCTGGCCCAGCGTGGTCTTGGAGTGCTCCTGGGCTCGCTGGGCGCTGGCCGCCGCATGCTTCACCAGGTGCTTGGCCTCGGTGCGGCCGCGCTCCGCCTCCTCGCTCACCGCGAAGGCCTTGTAGTAGATGCCCGCGTTCCTGCGGTGCCACTCGGGCAGCTGGTACTTGGCCGTGCGGAAGCCGGCCATGGCCATGCCGCAGCAGGAGCGCGGCCGCTCGCTGCGGGACACATCGCAGATCTTGCCGGGCAGCGGGCAGGAGGGCACTGTGGAGGGCTGCGGCTCCTCGGCCGGCGCCATGGCGGAGCCCCCGCCGCACAGCGTCCTCCCGTCGCCGCGGCAACGCCGCCGGCCAATGAGAAGGCTCAGCGCGCGTTGATGGACAGTCGTAGAGACCAATCAACGCGCGGGTACGCCACGAAGGCCGCGCTGATTGGTGGATGCGTTGCCTGGGTACGCCCCCCACGCGACGCGTTGCTATGGTGACGAGGCGCGCGGGAAAGGGGGAGAGGGAGGTGTCATGGCGGCGCGGGCCGCCCTCATGGGACAGTGGAGTGGTGGTGATGGGAAGTTAATTATCGACTTTTAGATCAGCCAGCACTGCCACTGTGACCACTAAACCACAGCACCCAGTGCCACATCCAGATGCCTCAAACACGGCAGAAGGGCTGGTCCACACCTCACTCCAACGTCCTCACTCCAAGGTCCTGGGGGTTTTCCCACTCACACACGTCCACAGTGATGTTTTCCTGCTTGTTTGGAAATGCAGGACAATCCCGACAGGATTTGAGCCCAGATCCGGCCCAGCAGGGTTCTGCGTGTCTCCTCTGTTTGCCCTGGAGCCCAGAGAGCCCCGGGGAGGTCCCAGAACTTGAAGCCCCCGCTGGTTTTAAACCCCTCAATTTAACATATTTTTTGCTCCTCACTCTGTTCTTACTCCCAAATTCTCGTTTTTGAGGAAACTGCCGTGATTCTGGTGCCGTTCCAGAGCAGGGGATGAGAAATCCAGCTGCTGCTGCTGTGTCTCCCTTTAATTGGAACTTAGGGGGATTTGGCTTCTGCTTGGAAAATGTGAAATTTTGGGGTTGGTATCAATGTGTAACAAGGGGAGAGGAAAGGGAAAGGGAAAGGGAAAGGGAAAGGGAAAGGGAAAGGGAAAGGGAAAGGAAGAGAGAAGAGGAAAGGGAA
>VZRZ01005093.1:436718-483590 GCA_013398175.1 Climacteris rufus | reverse complement strand
GAGGAAGAGGAAGAGGAAGAGGAAGAGGAAGAGGAAGAGGAAGAGGAAGAGGAAGAGGAAGAGGAAGAGGAAGAGGAAGAGGAAGAGGAAGAGGAAAGGAAAGGAAAGGAAGAGGGAAGGAAAGGAAAAGGGAAGGAAAGGAAAAGTAAAGGGAAGAAAGGGAGAGAGAGGAAAGGGGAGGAGAGGAAAGGAAAAGGGAAGGAAAAGTGACAACAGAGGGCACTCTTGTCCTTGCACAGATCCTCTGTCCTCAATCTCATTTTGATTTGGAAAATAAAAAAGGGAGAACCCCCCGGTTCAGCGGAGCCCTCCCGCTGTTCTCGGGCTGATCCCTGGCTTGGGCTGGAAAAGAATTTTAATTTTTTAAGCCCATCCAGTCCCACCCTGCCATGGGCAGAGACGCTTTCCACTGTCCCAGGCTGCTCCAAGCTCCATCCAGCCTGGCCTTGGACACTTCCAGGGATCCAGGGGCACCCACAGCTTCTCTGGGAATTCCATTCCAGTCCTTCCCCACCCTCGCAGGGAACAATTCCTTCCCAACATCCCATCCAACCCTGCCCTCTGACAGTGGGAATCCATTCCCTGTGTCCTGTCCCTCCATCCCGTATCCAAAGCCCCTCTGCTTTCCCTACCTTCCCCCTCAACCTGTACCTTCCCTTCTCCTCCTTCTCCTTCTCTGCCCGTGTCCTTCTCTGCAGGATGATCTATGCAAATATTGCATTTTAAAGTACAGTCATTCTCCAGGAGAAGCCCTGCTGAGCTATTGAAAGTCCTTCTTATGGAAAATACATATTTTTTTTTCCTAATGAGGGCTGCAAGGCTGTGTTATCAAGTGGATTTTTTTTTTCTCTGAAGGTTTCCAAAGAGCTTTTATTGGTGACATCCTGTCACAGCCCACTCAGTGTCACCCAGGAGGGTTTGAAGGGGGTCACTGAGGGCTCTGGCAGGACGTGGCCAAGGTTTGAAGCTTAGCAGCTTTATCATACAATTATAATACAATTATAAATGTATAATCTTACAATCCCAGAATCACTGAGCTTGGAAAAGATCATCAAGCCCAACTTCTGATCAATCCCCACCTCAGAGCTCTGAGTGCCATGTCCAATCCTTCCTTGGACACCTCAGGGATGGGGACTCCAAACCTCTCTGGGCACTTCCAGTGCCTGAAACCCTTTCCATGAAGAAATTCTTCCAGAAGGAAAACACCAGGGTCTTAAATCCCAGCTTTTATGTCCTCTCCTGGCTGCAGCTCCTTCTTCATGTCCACCCTGAGCAGGACAAGAAATCCTGGGCTCAAACTGAAGCAGAGGGACAAATTCTCCTCGCGGCGACCCATTTGTTAGAATCTGTCTGGGTTTTACTGTGGGGGAGACATCAATTTTCTTTATTTCATCTTTATTTCATATTTTTTTATTAATTAAGCCTCATTATCCTTTTTATCTGCTGGCTGCACACCCCAGCAATGAGTACCTGTGATGGAGAGAACACACAGCACATTTATCTCCGTGAAAAATAGGGAGAAAAATGTGGTGAATTAGTCCAGAGGAGAGAAAATCCAGACAATTATTTTACATAAAGCATCATCTGGTGCTCTCAAACTCTGCCTGAGAGCGACAGAACAGAGGAATAAAGAGATTAAAGAGTTGGGAGGGGAAATTTTGGGTTTAATATCAACAAAATGTTGCTTTTCAGCTTGAGAAATAAACACCCAATAAAGGTTTCAGCCCCGGGAGCTGGGGAAAGACTGAGAGCAAAGTCTCTCTGAGAACAGGGGCATTGTTTTCATCTCATATCCTGGAGATTAGAATTCCTCTTCCTAGCATTTGATAGATTCAGATAACATTAATTATTTGTAGCGTTATTAACATTTCTTTTTAAAAAGTGGTGCTTTCACAAGCAAAACAAAGCCTAAATGGAGTCATTGCAGCGTGGATGAAAATCCCATTTCCAGCTTGATTTCCCAGCCTGGAGTCTGGGAGCAGGGAGGGTTTGATCCAAGCCTCCCAAGAGGTGACACCGGTTTGAGTGACAGCTTTTGGTGCCACATCCACGCTCCCCTGATTTCTGTTTTCCAGCTCTGGGAGTTTGCACATTCCTGAAATCCATTTTGATGGGATAGGGACACCTTTCCCTATCCCAGATTGCTCCAAGCCCTGTCCAACCTGGCCTTGGGCACTTCCTGGGATGGGGAGTCCACACCTCGTGCTCAGAGCTCTCTTCCAACCTCAGTGATTCCCTGATCCCAAGCTGAATTCCGTAACTGGAGGCCCAATCCCTGTTGCTGCAGGTGGTTTGGTTTCCATGGATTTGTGTCTTGGCTCTGCTGCCAGAGCCTGGCCTGGACATGTTGCTGCTTCCCATCTTCCTGGCAGAGCTGATCCAAGGCAGGATGTGGTCTGAGGATTTCATTCCATGCCAGGGACTCAGTGAGCAGGAGAGGGAGCGGATCATGGGCTCCCTGCAGTTCCCACCTCCCCCAGCTCCTGGCCAAGAGCCTGGGAATTCTCCAGGGATGGAGCAGCCACAGCTTCCCTGGGCAAAGGACAAAGCGAGGCCAATCCTGCTGGCACCACAGCAGGGATATCAGCCTGGGGATACCTGGATATTGGGAATAATGAACTCCAGTCCCTCTCCCAGCCTGCCCGAGCTCCACATTCCCAACACCAGCAGGGACTGGGATCTGCTGCTCTCCCGTTACCCTGGGATGGTCCATGAGGACATTCAGGGGCACTGCTGGACCAAAATTCCACCATGGAAGGATTTCTTTTGGCCAGGAGCTGTTCCTGACCTGTTCCACCAGGCAGAAGGACGGAAGGGGGATCTGGCCAGCGCCTGGTTGGGGTCTGGCTTGGGAATGTGGGCTTGGAGCTGCTGAAACAAAGCCAGGTCCTCACCCAGCACTGCCAGGCCCTTCCTGCTGCTGGCAAGGCAGGGAAAACTCTTGGATTCTTTAAAAAGAGGGAGCAGTTTGGTTTTTCAGCCCTTCACTGGTTTAATTCCAGTAAGAATTCAAATTCATTGACTTTACCAGCAAAAAATTGGATTTTTACAGCAAGACAAAATATTCTCCCTTTAAAAACCTCCTGGCTTTTGACTTTCAAATTCCATTTCTTTCCTTTGAATCCACTTTTGCCTTATTAGATTCCCTCCTGCTCCTCCAAACCTCATCCCAAGGTCTATTTTTGGAGCCTTTCCTCCCAAATCGAACACCTGGCACGTGATCCCCATGGTGAGGGTGGGAGTGTGGGAGCACAGCCCTGAATCCTGATGAATTCTTTGGAGTTTGTGGAGTCTCCTTCCTGGAATTGCCTTCCCACATGCAGGATAAAGGTGCTCCATGCCCCAGACCTGTGGGAATGATGAGTCACACGGATTTATTTTTGCTTTCCAACAATTGCTCTGAGTCAGGGATGAGTTTTCCTGCAGAAAGGAAAGCTTGGAATGTCTTTGAGGTGTTTTTTTTTTACTCTTTTCTGTATTTATTCAGTTTGTAGATGATAATCAGGCTGACCTGAGGGAGTTCAACAGCCTCTGTTTAAAACAGAGGTAAAAAAATTCCAGAGGAGCCTTCTATGATTTTCTTGGAATAACAGGAGGAGCTCTCAGCAGTGTTAGAGCACTCAAACATTCCAGAGGCAACAGGAAAACAATCCCATTATCACCCAAGGTCTGCTGTGGTTTGGAACCCTCAGTGAGCTCCATTTTCCCAGCTTTTCCCAAATTTGTATGGAAAACAAAGTCTCCCCTTCAGCTCCATCCTCTTCCTGCAAAATGTGCAGGGAGAGAAGAAAGCAGGGATTTGGTTGGGACAAGGCCTGGAACAAACCAGGCCTTGATCCCACACTGAGCTGTCCTGGGAAGATCCTGGTCCTGGCCGTGGATGGCCAGAGTCTGATGGCATAATTTTAGCAGGAATTCTGCATAAATCATGCATAGATTAACAGAAAACCCTGGTTTTCCCTCAAAAATTCCTCTCTTGAACCTGTCTGGATTTTCTTTCCATCAACCACTCCAAGATTTGATCCTGGTGGACTCCAATAATAAAACTCTGCCCATGGCAGGGTGGGGTTGGTTTCCAGTCCATCCAGCTAAATAATGAATTTTCCCTTTGGGAATGGGTGGGAGGCACTCGTGTCCCTCCAGAAAACTGCACAAGAATGACTGGAGAAATGGGAATGAAAATTTCATGGAAATTAATTAAAAGCAAACAAAAAAAAAAACCCCAAATTTCAATATTTCAGAAAATGTTGTGAGTGATTTTGACATCTTTCCTTATTGATAACTGAATATTGTTTTTAGATAAATATCCATAAGATAAATTCAAAATTCAAGGTGTTTTCCTCTTTGTTCTTCCATGAAAATTACATTTCATCACCACTTCCCAGGTAAATTTTGGCTTCCAAACTGTGCAACGGCAGATTTATATTAAAAAAAACCAGTCAGGTAGAAAAGTTTTCTCTCTTTTTGAGTATATTTTCCTCATTCTTCCCATTTCTTCCCGAGGATATTTTCTTAGGAAGAAATTCCCAGTGAGGTGGGATAGGGCTGGGATGGAATTCCCAGAGAAGCTGTGGCTGCCCCATCCCTGGAAGTGTCCAAGGCTGGGTTGGATGGGGCTTGGAGCAGCCTGGGAGAGCGGAAAGAGTTTTTAGGGAGAGACTTTGGCGTTTTTCCCCCTCATTAACACCAATCTTTAATTGGCTGTTCCCCTTTAGGTTTCTTCCATCATTTTGAGTCCATGGGATTTGGTTGTCCCACATTTCCCAGCCTGGGATGGAATGGGATGGGATCCATGGGATGGGATGGGATCCATGGGATGGGATGGGATGGGATCNTGGGATGGGATGGGATGGGATGGGATGGGATGGGATGGGATGGGATGGAATGGGAAGCTGCTCCCACATCTGTCCCTTCAGGAAAGCCGAGTCACTCGGACACTCCATTTATCCATCTCCTGAGGCAGGAGAAGGATTTCAGAGCTGTAAATCCCATTCTAGGATTATAGGATTAACTCGGGACTTATTTACATAGGAAAATTAACCTGGGATAACTGGAAAAGTGGATTCACTCAGCTCCATTCACTTCTATGGGACAGAACCACAGAGATCTTTATTGGGTTGGGTGGGAGCTGGGGCCAAAATGCATTAAAATAAACCAAATTCCCTCCATTTGTATTCCAAAGAAATCTTTTCTGGATGCTCGTTCATTTTAAGAGTTCTTGGATTAATTTGGCAGCAAATGTCCCTGCACAGACACATCCACATTCCCGATAATATTTGGCAGGACAAAAGCCAAGTCTGGCCTCAAATACTGGGGATGAATCATCCCTGAATCCCATGGGGAGATGGAACAGGATAAAGGACAATTGTTCTGCTGGAGAGGAGCTGCCACTCACAGAGCATCTGCAGGGCCTGAGCCTCTGAGACCGGAGCAGGGCAGGTTTGGGATCATCCCCTGATGGGATTTGGGGAAGGAATCCTTCCCTGGGAGGGTGGGGAGGCGCTGGGATGGAATTCCCAGAGAAGCTGTGGCTGCTCCATCCCTGGGAGTGTCCAAGGCCAGGTTGGAGCAGCCTGGGACAGTGGAAGGTGTTGGGGGTGGAATTGGGTGGGCTTTATGGTCCCTTCCCATCCAAAGTACCCTGGAATTCTGGGATCTGTGGAGGTAACAGCCTCCCGCTCTGGATGTTCACCTGGAAATCCCACAGTGCTGCCATTTGATTCATTGGATTTCCCTCTTGGAAGCCCAAAAGTGAGCACAGGATTAAACCAGACCTGATCCAAGGTCGTGGGAAGGGGAAGGTTCCCTGTCCCCCCTGGGAAGTCTCCAAATCCCACAGGAGACACAGGCAGAGCTCAAAATCTGGGAACCTCTATGGAAGCCCGAAGTTTCCCTAATATTTGCATTGATTTATCCCCAAATAGGAGCTGATTCCCTCTGCCAGCAAAAAATGAAAGCCCTCCCCATTACTGAAACACACAGGGACCCATTTCCATCTCCTCCATCTCCTGGAAAAAGAGCTTGGAAATTCTAGGAATTGTTTTATTCCCTTTGCTCTGCACTAATAAAGCGCTGGTCCATCCCTCAGCAGGAGCTGTTGCTCTTTGTAAGGCTCTTTCCAAAGGTTTTTCCATTAGGAAAGCTCTGGGCAAATCTCAGTAAATGCACTTGAGAAGAGCTCTGCAAAACTGCTCCTGGGAAAAAAAAAATCCCTGGAAAAAAAAAATCTCTGCCCTGCGTTTGCTCAGCACATTTGTGACCCTGTTTGGGTTTTCTTTAGTGCAGTTTTTTGGGACTGAGGGGAAACCTGAAGGAAAGGATTGTGACTCCTCCTCTGGAGATCTTCCAGCAGCTGGAAAACCCAGGGAAAGATTTCAGAGTCCCAGACAAATCTCTGGGAAACCCATTTGGGATTCAGTGTCTTTATGTTCATATTTTACTTTCCCACCACATCTCATTTTCCTTTTCCCCCTCCAGCTCCAAACTCTAAAAATTCCAAGAACCAACTGCACAACTTTAAAATCCTGTTCCCTGTGTTTGGCATCCTGGCACAGGAATTGGGAATTTGGGGCTGTAGCTGCTGCTGGCTTCTGCTTTATCCCTAAAGATCCCATGGATGTGCAAAGGGAAGGAGTAAAATCCCCGGGGCAGGGAGTGGAAGGAATAAAAATCCTTTTCCTTTAAACTTTTGATCTTTCCATGGGGGGGGCAATAATTAAAGCTTAATTGGGAGAGATCAGAAAGTTTTCCAAATGAATAAACCTTGGAAGAGGCAAGGAGGATGATCCCAGTTCAGCAGTTGGAGTGAGAATTCCTGGCTCGGGCTGTGCCAGCCCTGGGAGCAGCAGGATGCACTCGGGAACAGGAGCTGTGGGTGGCACCTCCCTCACCTCCTCCTGGCTTTTCCCTGCTGGAATTCCTTGGATCACACCAGGATTATCCCACATTCCCTCTGATTTGTCAGGTTTGACCTACAGGGATCCCAGCAGGTCATGGAGAGGATTCTTATTCCCAGCTCAGGCTCCCATCTGGAATTTGCATTTTATTTTTCATTGCTCAGGTGTTTTTTAACAGCAATTCACAACACTGGAAAAAATCAAGATTAATTAATTAACTAATTAATTAATTCTGTCCTGGTCTTTTAAGGAGCAGCAGCTCAGAGACTTTAGCAGGTATGAGGATTCCAAATGCCAAATATCCGTGTTTTCCATGCACTTTATCCCACTCTCTGAAGGACTGTGGGACACGGAAATGGCACCAGGAATGAGTTTCCTGGAGGGAATGAGCCAAAGATTCATCCCAGACCTTGCCCAGGATGAAAAACATTCCTGGAATTCTCCCACACCCTGCCACGTGCAGAGCCAAGCTGGTGACAGGAATCTCTGGGAATTTATTCCCAATTTAAAGAAGTGCTGGATGGAATGGTTGCCTTTCCTCAGCTCTGGATCTGACTTTTGGGAGAGAACAGGGAGAGGTTTCACCTCTTCTCTTTCCCCACCTGGATGCCAAGAGGAATTGAAATTCCTGGATAAAAGGGAGGACAGGGAGCAGCTCCCACCTCTGGCTCTGCTCCATCGGGAGAGGAGGAAGGGCAGGAAAAGATGTTCCGGCTCCTGCCTCTCATTTATTCCAGCACTGGAAGGAAATGAATTTTTAAATCCTGGTGCTGAAACACCAATTAAAGAGAGGACTAAACCAAGGCAGGAGAGTTCTGGGAGGAAGAGCTTCTTTGGGATTAACCCAGCTGGAATTTTTATTTATTTTTTACTTTATTTTTTATTTATTTTCACTCTTTATTGATTTAATTTTATTTATTTTTACTTTATTTTTTATTTCTTTTTTACTTTCCTCCCTGACTTTCTTTAAAGGTCACTTTTTATTTTAAACTCCTGTGCTGGCAAAATACTTTTAAAGTTTGATTTGCTTTGTGTGTGTGTGTTTTATAAGCCCTGAGTTTATTTCTTATTGGAAAATGGTCTTGGATCATCCCTGAGCTGGAATTTTATCAGGTGCTTGGGACAAGGAGAGGGTTTTTTTTAACTCTTTAGGCTCTTTTTTATTGCAGGCTCAGCACAGTTTGGATTTTAAACTGGCAACCAAATCCTCCCTGCTGGAATCTTTTTTTCCCACCACCATCCTCTGCTGGGCATTCCCAAACTTCCCTGTCCCATCTCCTTGTCTTTGCCATGATGTATGGGATGGGTTAAATTAAAAAAAAAATAAAAATAAAAATTTTAAAATCAATTAAAAAAGAATTCTGCTTGATTGTTCTGAGCTGTTATCCCTCCTCCTGGCACTTTCTCCACCATAAGGAAAAGCTGTTTTTCCTGGAAAACCCTCCATGGTTTGGAGATATCCCAGACTTTTTCACGCCTTCTCCTCCTGCCCCTGGATGTTCCCAGGCAAAGCAAAACCTTTAAAACTGTTACAGCAAATCCCAAATGTCATTACATCCTCTATTCCTTGGTACCTCTCCCAGGAAAAGCTCTGAGCTCCCAAATAACACCCAGAGGGGACCAGGGTTGGACCAATTCCACTTAAGCCCTGCTCAGGGATTAACTCCCTGCCCAATCCTGTTCCTGAGGATTATTGAGGACAAATAGATTTCCAAAGGGTGCCCAAATCAGCTCCTCTTATCCAGGCTTTGTCCAAACCCCAAAGCTCCAATTCCCTGTGGCAGCAGGACAAATCCCCCCTGGAACACCCCAGCTGTATTTTTATTTTCCCAGGATATTCCCACTCACCCCAAACCCTTTTCCAGACACTGAGCACAGGGTGTTCCTCATGATCTTGTGCAGAATTCCCCAAAAAAAAAAGAGCCATAAACTCCCGGAATGCATCACACAAATGATGTTTTTATTGATTATAAAGCAGCACCAGCTCCAAGGACTCTCCTGTGACACTCCCCATGCAAATGTGTCCCAGAACTCCGTTAAATTTATCAACTTCCACCTTCCAACTGGAGATTTTTCCCTCATTAATCCCATTAAAAGGCAGCTCCTCAACCTCAAACCTCCGATGGGTGGAATTCCACTTCTGATTTCCATCCTCATTTATTTATAGACACTTGATTCATGTTGCCACAGAAGGAATATTAAAGATATAAAAATAAAAGCTGATATTTAACAATCTGTCTGGAGCGAGGATGGGGAATGAGGCAAAAATCCCTGGTTTTATTGTTAATTAAGTACATTTTTCTAACAGGAATTTGCTTTCCCTGAAAAGAGGAGCAGCCAATAGAGATGTTAATTTATTTTTTTCACTCGTGGACAATTTGTAGGCAAATGGGAAGAAAATGCTGCAGTTCAATCCTGCAGTTCCTTGGAGCACGAGGAGATATCCAAAGGCCACTGATACCATCCCAAGGTGTCTGGATTTTTATCTGCTGAGGGTTTTGCCTTCCAGAAATGGATCTGGCCATGGATGGGGATTTTTATTCATGTGCTTATCAAAGAGATCAGCTCTGGATTGTTCAGCAATAAAATCCGTGTTTTTTTCTGAATTAAAGCCAAATTCCTGATCCCAGAATCCCAGAATTATTGAAGAGCTCCCAAATCATCGAGTCCAAGCTGAACCCTTATTGGTCACCCATGCAATTCACCTTTTTTGGATGAAAATCACAAAATCTCAGGATCATTGAGGTTGGAAAAGCCCTCCCAGCCCATCCCCTCCTTGTCCCCAGCCCAGAGCTCTCAGTGCCACATCCAGGCCTTGGACACTCCAGGGATGGAGACTCCAAACCTCCCTGGGCACTTCCAAGGCCTGACCTCCCTTTCCATGCAAAAATTCCTCCTGATTTCCAACCTGAGCCTCCCCTGAGGCCGTTTCCTCTTGTCTGTCCCAATTTCCCTGGGAAAAGAGACCAAACCCCCCTGGCTGCACCCTCCTGTGAGGGAGCTGGGGGTTGTAGCCAGGTGAGGGGTGCACAGGAACTCCTTCTACTGTTTCCTGGGAATATTGTCCATCCCAGCAGCCTGAAAGCTCCAGACAGCTCCTTGAACCAAGGCTGGACCTGGATTGCTGTTCTGGAGCAGGTGAAAAGCTGGAGATGCCCAGGAATTGCTTCACCTGGCTGTGGAAGGAAACCCCACGGTGTTCCTGTTCCCTGTGTGGAATGACGGACCAGCAAAAGCTTCCTCTGTGATTCCTGAGCTGTGTAATCTTCCCAGGGAAGTGCTGGCCTTGGATCTGCTGGGAATACTGGGAATACTGGGAATACTGGTGCTGGTTGGCCACACCCCCTGGCAGAGTGGCTCAGTGGCAGCTGGGGACACACGAGTTCTGTTCCAGAGTCACTGCAGGTTGCAGGGGCTTAGGAAATCCAATTTTTTCCAACCTGGCACATCCAGGCTTTTCCTTCTTCTCGGATCATCTCAGCACCACCCCTGCTGCCTTTCCATGCTTTTCCCTGTGCCAATTGTCACCTCCCTGCTGTGCCACCGTGTTTGGCACTGCCATGGACCAGGCTTGTCACCCTGGCATGGGAACAGTCAGGGAAAGGCTGCTGGAGCCAGGAGTGCAGCAGAATCCCAGAAAACATCAGGATATCCCACTCATCTCCATGGCTGTGCCAGGGGCACCTGCAGGAAGGAGTCTCCAAACTGCTGGGAAGGCTGGAGCATCCAACACTCTGCACTTGGACAGGGCTTGGAGCAACCTGGGATAGTGGAAGGTGTCCCTGCCCTTGGGATGTGGGATCATCTTTAAGGTCCCTTCCAAAGCAAAGCATTCCATGATTCCATGACCTTTTCCCTTGGAGCATGTGGCAGATGTCTCTTTTTCACTTGCTAACCAGAGCCATCCAAAGCTGTCCATGGATTTCCTGCCTCCAGAAAAGCAGCTGGAACAGGGCTGCAGGATCCAGGGAATCTGCTCAGTCAGGAACTCCAGCCCCTTCTCACCGAGCAAAGCTGGGAATTCATAACTTCCCTGAGCTCCAGCCTCTGCCAGACAGAGGAGTTAATCCAATAATCCATTTTAGCATCTGGAAGGCTGCACATTCCCTGCCTGAGCCTGGACCTAGAGAGAAAAGGTGAAAAGAAGGAAAAGCAAACAAATCCTCAGGAGGAGAGGGAAAGATTCCAAGGATCCCAACCCACCCAACCAAGGCCAGGCTCGTTTGCCATCCCTGCCTGCCTGATGGCTTCATCCTGCAGGAGACTTTGGAGCTTTATTTGCTCCACCAGGATGAGTTTTGGAGATTTGGGAGCACTCCCAGATGGGTTCTGCATCACTGGGAGCTCAGGGAAGTGAAAGCCTGGATTGCTCCTCATCTCCACAGTGACATTCCTGACCTTTTCCTGCCAGCCCAGCCAAGGTCCCGCTGTCCTGGGACATCAGAGCCGAGAGTTGGGAATTCTGCTTTCCTCACTCACTTTATTGCTTTACCAGATTCCAACTAATCAGCTTGGAATGTCCTTTGCTGCATTGAAATTAAATTTTTTAAAAAAGGAAAGAACCTGGATAAAACATTCCAGCTGCTTGAAAGAGAGGAGGCATTAAAAAATGCATCCCATTCCTCACTTTCAAAGGAAGCTTTGCTTTGCTGGGAACAGCACATCCCAGTTTTTAAACCCCAGGGAGAGGCTCAGAAGGGGTCAAGGATTTGCTTTTTCCCCCCCTGTGGAATTTGGCTGGGCTGGGACGGAGCAGGAGCTGCTGGCAGACGGATCCACCCAGGGCTGGAGCAATCCAAGGGACACCAATCCCACTGCACTGCACGTGGTGGGGGCCAGACGCTGCTTTTTTGGGATCATTTCCAGTGGGATGGCTGGAAATTGTGGAATAGCTGCCTCTTGTGCTGGACACACACGAGTGGGAGCTGGGGAGTTGGATATCCTGGATTTTATTAACAATCCAGTCGGAGTAGGGAGTGGGACAGGAGCTGTTTAACAGCATGGAGGGATTTTGGGGAGGGATTTTGGGGGGGGATTTTTTGGGAGGGATTTTTAGGAGGGATTTTTGAGGAGGGATTTTTGGGAGGGATTTTTTGGGAGCAGACAGAACCTGGCTGCTCTATAGAAAAGTCACCCTGTGTGTTGGGAATCAGCCGTGACAGAATCCTGGAATGGTTTGGGTGGGAAGGGACCTTAAAGCTCATCCAGTTCCAACCCAAACACCTCCCACTATCCCAGGGTTCTCCAAGCCCTGTCCAACCTTGGGCACTTCCAGGGATGGGGCAGCCAGAGCTTCTCTGGGCACCCTGTGCCAGGGCCTCCCTGCCCTCACAGCCAGGAATTCCTTCGCAATATCCCACCCAAATCTCCCCTTTTCCAATTTGAAGCCATTCCCTGTGTCCTGTCCCTCCATCCCTTGTCCCCAGTCCCTCTCCAGCCGTCCTGGAGCCCCTTTGGGCCCTGGAAGGGGCTCTGAGCTCTCCCTGGATCCTTCTCCTCTCCAGGTGAGCACCCCCAGCTCTCCCAGCCTGGCTCCAGAGGGGCTCCAGCCCTTGGAGCATCTCCCTGACCCCCTCTGGAATTGCTCCAGCAGCTCCAAGTCCTTCTCCCATCGGATACCCCAGGGCTGGACGGAGCCCTTTGATTTTGGCTTTCAACCCTCCTTAATTAAAGGTCCTGACTTCATCACCCAATCAATCTCGATAAATAACAACTCATTCTGCAGATAAACTCGGAGCCTTATCAGGGCCCCACAGCCACGGTTCCAAGATGATCCCTAAAAAAATGACGCAGCAAATCAGCTTAGGCAGCATCTGCTGGGAGCAGCTGCTCCGGGTCAGAGCTCTGCTGACAGCGACAGTTCGGTGTCACCGTCACCGTCCTGCCCCTCCTGTCCCCTCCACAGCTCAATTCCTGCTGCCTCAGCACGGATCCATTCCCTCCTCATCCCACAAAACCCCCGGCTCGCAGCTCTTGTCATTCCCAGGGCGAGGTTGTGGGGAGATGTAAAGCAATTATGGATTTTTTTTCCTTGTTTTTCACCTTTCCAAAAGAAAAAAATAAGCTTTGTTGCACTGCGGGGTGTCAAACAAGTGTTCCATGGGCATCACTTCAGGGAATGGTCCGGGAATGCTTGTCAGGGATCCGTGGGAAATCGCCGGAGTCTTCCAGGGGTGAATCCTGCCTGTCCTACCTTTAAACCTGGATTTTTGCCAGGCTCAGCTTCCCTCCTGTGCCTGCAAAAGCTCCGAGCTCTGTGGCGGCCGCGTTTGGGATATTTGGGATTGATGGGTCAGGGTGGAGCGAGACTCAGAATTCCCCCAAGAAGAGCCCAGCGCTGATCCCAGACCCTGTTTGCACCTTCTTCCCACAATTTGAGTTTTCCTAGGACAGCTCCAGGCTGAACCTGGCAGGGATGGAAGCAAGGGCGAGGCGGGAATTCCAGAGGGAATTGGGAGAGCTCACACAAAACCCTGTGCAGACCTTTGCTCCCAAACAGCTCCGCTTTCCCATTCCCTGGAATCTTTTATCCAGCTGGAGCTGAGAAAAACACACGGAGGAAAAAAAAAAATCGTTCTGTGACAACCAAACCTCGATCGCCCGTCTGGTTTTGTCCTTTAAAAGTGTTAATAAATGCTAATAAGGCTCTAATTAGCGCAGAGATCTCCAGGGCTCCATCAGCAGGGAAGACAGAGAAATGTTCCAGGAGATGTGGATTTTCCCAGATTCTGTGGGAGCCTCTGCCTTGGGAGAGGTGCTTTTTCCAGGGGGCAGAACTTCGGGAAGAGCCTGGCAGGGGAATGAAGGGAGATGTGGGAAGAATCCCGGAGTTCCAGAGGGAATCCCACGCTCCAGGTGGATTTTCAAAGCACCTCCCCACCCCGCAGCATCCCTGGCAGAGGTTGGGGGGGTTATCCCGCTTTGGAAAACTGGAAAATATACAAAGCCAAAGCCAAAGCCAAAGCCAAAACCAAAACCAAAACCAAAACTAAAACTAAAACTAAAACCAAAACCAACACCAAAACCAGAACCAAAACCAAAACCACAAAAAAACCCAAAACAAACAAACAAACAAACAAAACAAAACCCAACCAAAAACCAAAAACCAAAAACCAAAAACCAAAAACCAAAAACCAAAAACCAAAAACCAAAAACCAAAACCAAACCAAACCAAAAAAACAAAAACAAAAACAAAAAAAACAAACAAAAAACCCCAAAAAACCAAAAAACCAACAAACAAAAAAACCCCACCCACACACACACAAACCCAAAAACAAACAAACAAAAAAGCGCAGGATTTTGAGGAAAATCTTGCTCAAAATTCCTCAGTTTGAGGAATTGTTGGGTCTCGGGGCTTCCGGGGCAGTTTTAGGGAGGATTACAGATATCCCTGCTCATTACAACAGCGCTGGGAGAATTCCAGCCCTCAATCCTGTTTGCTCCGGAGTCTCCCTACCCTCCGGAGCTGATTAGCTGCAGGAATAATCCGGCTTGGATGGCTTTTTTTGTGCTTTATTCATCCCACAGCTGACAGCTTTCCTCCCAGCCTTTCCTTTCCATGGATCCCGGGGCTTTGTTCTCCCTCCAGCCTTGGGAAGGTTTGGGGATGATCCGTGTGCTCGGGAGGGCGTTCTCTGCATCCAAACCGAGCCTAAAATGCAAATAATCCCAGCTGAGCTCCAGGTTTAGGGTCTTTTCAAGGGATAAACGGGATCTGACGGAATTTCTGGGAGCCACACTGGGATTTATTTGGTTTATCCTGGGGGGTCCTGGCAGATCCCACTGCGTGCTCCAACCTGTCCCATTCCCAAATTGAGGGGTTTTTCCCCAAATTCCCATCCAGCAGCTTTAAAGCCCAACCCGTCCCGGAGCAGCTGAGGAGTCGCTGATCCTGTCACTACAATGGGAATTTCTCCTTTTTCATTTGCTTAGAGGAGCCTGTGAGATGCCAGAGGGGGAAAAAAACCTGGATTGGAGCCTGGGCAGCGTGGCTGGGATGGGGGTGACCTCAGCTGAGCAGCTCAGGGGACAGAGGAGCCGTGGACAGGATCCTGTGCTGGTCCTTCACAGCCTGGGATTTATGGAATTTACATTGAACTTCTGCAGGTTGAGGTGACGTTTTGGCCAGGACTCCAAAATCTCTCGCAGAAAAAGCAGATTTGGGCTCTGCACAGCAAGAAATGTTCTTCTCCCAACCCTGAATATTTGTTTGGTTGTGGCAAAATGACACGAAGGAAGGACACGGACACCTGCTGAGAAAAAAGGAACAAGACTGCCGGTGGATCCTGCCCAAATTTATTTTATATGTGTTTTATAAATCACTGTGGGTTGGAGGAGACAAAGAGCCTCCCCTCAATCACACTGGTCAAAGGAAATGTCCATCAAACTTCTGTGCCCGGGAGAAAGGAATGTAAATAAAAAGATAAAATTACAATATCATGGCTGTGTTTACAGAGAATGTCTGAGAACCAGTTACAAAAGAATGAAAACATCCAGAACTGCAAAACTCAGGGCAACTTTTGGTGGTGTTGGGGGCAATTTAGTTCCTAATTCCCAGGAATTAATCCACAAATTGGGCTCCTGCAGTGCATGGATGGCTCTCAGTGAAGAACATGAGCTGTGGCTTGCATTTTATTGCAGCTCCATCCCGAATTTTGCTGGAGTTCCCTGAGCAAACAAGGCAATCTGGGGATGTTTTCCGCTGGATTTCCAATCACTGAGGGGCCTCTGGTTCATCCTTTTCCCCTCTGTCCCTTCCCAACTCCTCTGTGTGCCCACACAACCTTCTCCAGGTAAATATTTGACAATATTTTTTTGTCTGTCACAGGCCAAAATGCAATTTATTTGTCTCACAGCAATTTAAACCACGTAAAAACAGGGGATTTAATCCTTTTTTTTACCTGTTTGGTTGCAGGGAAATGATTCCTGAGGGATCTTTGTGGGCTGGGAGTTAACCTGGTGTGAAAAAAATGAACTTTAAATCTTGGGCTTGGCACTAAATGAGCTCTGAAGGGTCTCGAGGAGGGATGGAGAGGACTTGAGCAAATCAAGTCTTCCCTTTGTCCTCAGGAGACAGCAGAGAGGGGAAAACAGCACTGGGGGGGGGGAATATCTCACAGGGAAATCAGAAAATGGGACAACATCCATCAGAATGGAGACGTCTGAGGGAGCGAGGAGGGGGGGGGAAAAAAGATCACATTTAAAGTGGGAAAATCGCTTTGACAAACATCGACCTTCCCCAGCCTCTCCTGAGGAGGAGTGAGCAGGAAATCCTGGCAGGTACAACAGGGAGATGGGAATCACAGCAAGCTCTTCCCTTATCTCTTCATTCCCTGGGAGCTGGAACACGGCTCCAGCTGCTCAGACTCCAGCTGACCTTTCCTAAAGAATGGGCTTGGAAATGCAGAGATTTGGTTCCCAGATCCCTCCCTCGTTTAATTTCACTGATGACTTTCCCAAATGGGGGTGGATGGCAAATCCAGGCAGCCGGAGCTGCGCCGGTGTCTCCTGTCCCACGTGGAGCGCACATGGATGGGGGAGGGAGGGAAGGTTTTCCTGGGAACAGGACAGCTCTGGGAAGCACAACAATCCCAAAAAAGCCTGAGTGACACTTCCAGGAGCTGCAGGGTTTAAATGAGCAGAGATGGAGACACGGGGAAGGCTCAGGAGTGAAGGAAACTCTGGGATCATCGGCTGTGCCCGGCATTCCCAGTGGGCAGAGCTCTCCCAACGGGATGCAAACCTGGGAAAATCAGAGCCATCTGAGCAGGAGGGAATGTAAAGGTTCCTCTGATATTTATGCATAGAATTATAGAATATCCAGAGTGGGAAGGGACCCACTGGGATCATCAATCCAACCCCTGGCTCTGCCCAGACCCCCCAACAATCCCACCCTGTGCATCCCTGGGATCGTTGTCCAAACCCCTGGAGCTCTGGCAGCCCTGGAGCTGTGCCCATTCCCTGGGGAGCCTGGGCAGCGCCAGCACCCTCTGGGGGAAGAACCTTTCCCTGAAATCCAACCTAAACCTCCCCTGGAACAGCTCCAGCCCTTCCCTGGGTCCTGTCCCTGTCACAGGGAGCAGAAATCGGAGCTGCTTTTTGGGAGTTGCTCCTCATGTGGCCCCTCCAGCCCCTTCCCCACCTTTGTCCCCATAAAATACCTTTATATCTCTCTCATTTTCTGGCTGCTTTTCCCAGGAGTGCTTTTTCCCCCGGGCTGTTGGTCCATTTATCTCATTTCTGAAGGGATGGCGCTTCCCTATGTCACCCACTGACAATAATTACAATTAATTACTCCACTGCAGTATTGCAACTCCCAAAAATGCTCGAGGAATGACTTTGCTCCCATGAAGAGCCGTGCCACCAACCTGCAGGAACGCTTGTGGATGGAATAATTTAATTTTTGGAGCCTTTTAATTCCTGGTATCACAAAGTGGGTAACCCAGCTCATTAAGAGGGCAGCAGAGGAGGAGCTGATTGATGGGGTGTTAATGAAACAAAAGCTTTGGAGAACTCTGGGAATGCTCAGCTCCGGGAGTTTGGGGCTCCTCTGCCATCTGGAAACAGCCCAAGGTCAGGAAGGAAAGGCAGCAGCAGCTCCAAGGTGGATCCAGAAGGGAGCCAAGAGCAGGAAGAGCTGTCCTGGCATGGAGTGACCCTGCAGAGTCACACCCGGGGCTGGGCAGCATTCCAGGATTCCATCCCAGCACATCCATGTCCTGGGAGCTGGCCTGGTACATCCCAGTGAATTAAAAAACTCTGAATGCATTTTCCTTCTAAATATTCCTTGGAATGTTCCTTGGTCTCACCAAGGATGAAGAATTGACCTTCTCAGGGTTGATGGTTCCAGGGTTGACTTGGAAAAAGCGTCTGCAAAGCCAAATTGATCCTGGTGTTAATCAATAAAATGGGATTTGATGCATTTTTCATGACACCTGGAAAGACATCTCAGCTCCCCAGCTTCCAGGTGTTCCAGACAATGACAGGGATTTGGGAATGCACTGAAACTTAAATCCCATTCCTTATCCATGAGCTTTTCTTTCACTACAAATATCCATGAAAACAAACAAGTTTTCCATGGAATTTGAGATCTGTTCACTTCTTTCTGCCTCACCTCCAGTGGAAAATCCTGGCAGAGGAGCAGAAACCTGGCACAATCCAATTCTGGAATCCACTGTGACTCTTTACAGGAGCCTGAGCTCTGCCTGCCCTGGAATCCTGGGCAAAACCCCTGGAGCTCCTCGTTAGGACAGGCAGAGAAATTAATGGATTTAATCACAGCAAGAAGCTTCTCATCCCAGTGTCAGTGAGCTGCAGGAAAAGCTGGAATTGCCACTAATCAGAAATGCAGAGTGGGAAATAACTTTGGAGCTGGATCCCTGCAGAAATCAGGAGCAACCAGAGCCCATCTCCTTTAATCCAGATGAATGTGCAGGCACAGGGACCTCCAGGAGCCCATCCAGAATCCTCCTGGGAAATCAGCTGGGAAATGATGCATTTTGCAGGCAGGAATTCCTTGTTCCTGCCAGGCTGTGGGTGAGGACAGCTCCAGGGAGGATTATCTGGGTGTATCCCAAGGGAATAAGGACAGAACTGCCCGTGCTGGGCTCCTGCACCTTTTCCTGGTGGGAGTTTCCCGATGCCAGGAGGGTTTAAGGACAGGTTATGTGGAGTTGTGATCCTTACCTTGAGATAGGTGGGCACCAGGATTCCAATTTTCCACGTTTTCCCTGCAGGAATTCCCTGCAGGATGGGTGGCAACTTCCTGCATGTGCAGGGCACCCTGTGAGCTCCATCCAGTGCAACTTCCACAGAATCCCAGGATGGTTTGGGCTGGGAGGGACCTTAAAACTCATCCAGTTCCAACCCCAACACTTTCCACTGTCCCAGGCTGCTCCAAGCCCCGTCCAACCTGACCTTGGACACTTCCAGGGATCCAGGGGCAGCCACAGCTTCTCTGGGAATCCCATCCCAGCCCCTTCCCACCCTCACAGGGAGCAATTTCATCCCAATATCCCATCTAAATCTCCCCTCCTTCAGCTCAAAGCCATTTACCTTTGTTCTATCAAACAAATTTCCCTTCCAATAACCCCTCTGCTCCTCACAAAACAATTCCAGCTGTTCCCTGCCCTTGGCAGGGCGTTGGAATGAGATGATCCTTCAGGTCCTTCCCAACCCCATCCATGCTGGGATTCCAAGAGCTGCTGTGCTTGCAGAGCCCTTTGCAGGTGCCACTCCTCTCTTCCCAGGGCTGTTATTCCCTGTCCAAGAAATGGAATCTCTGGAGCAGCTGGGTGCTGGCAGCTCCCTGATTGATGGCAGGGCCAGCTCAGCCACCCCTGGGTGCTGGGAAAAGCTGTCCCAGGGCTTCCCTCTGCTCCTGGCTCAGCCTTTCCCTGTGTGAGGATCGATCCTGGAATTCCAAACCTGCCAAATCCTGCCTTTCCAGCTAAAAAAAAAAAAAAATGAGCAGCATCAGCAGTGCTGCGGTGTGAGGAGAAAATGCAGTTTGGAGGGAGAAGCAGCAGCATTTATGGACAGAATTCCAGGGGGGAACTGGGATGAGGTTTTGGGCACACCAAGTTTGGTTTAAAATGAAAGGAGCCTCTCCCAAACCCAGCAGAGGTTGAGAGGAACAGCTCCAAGGTTGTGCTGTGGTCGTTTGTTCCACAGGGTGGGGAAAAGAGGGGTGGCACCTGGAGAGCTTGGAGAAGGGCAGGAATAAAGTCACAAAGCTGCCTTAAACAGGGGGGTTTCCCTGCCCTGCTGATGGATTAGCAGGGATGGAAAAACTCACAATAAATCCCAACACTGGGAACTCTGCAAGGCCTTGGCTTTTAGCAGAGTCCTGAATTGGAATTCACAGAATTCCAGAGTAGGTTGGGTTGGGAGGGACCTTAAAGATCATCTCCATGGGCAGGGAAGGGAATTGAAAGGGAAGGTCAAGATATTATTGAATATATTTTTATTATTATTGTTGTTCTTTTGTTGTTGTTTTGTTGTTGTTGTTGCTATTATTGTCACTAATACGTCTCTAACCTTGCTGCCTGATTTGGGTTCAGCTCCCAGCAGGTTTAAAAGTCATTAAGAATGAGCCTCCTCCTCTTTGTCCCTCCCACACAAACACAGGATAACCACGTCAGCCGGGTTTCCTTGGGAAACCAACGGATAACAGAGCCCAGGAAGGGCTGGAAGATGGGAAAACCAGTGGACCATTGGGTCCTTCCAGGGGGGGACGTGAGAAAAGCCACCCACGATGCTCCCTGTGCTGGCCAGGCCAGAGCCAGGGAAGGGAGCGCTGGAAATGTGGGAATGCTTCCCTGGGTGCTCCTGTTGAGCTCAAATTCAAATTGATCCCATGAGGAGAGGCTGAGGGAGCTGGGAAAGGAGCTCAGCCTGGAGCAAAGGAGGCTCGGGGGGGAATTTCTGGCTCTGCACAGCTCCTGCCAGGAGGGGCAGCCAGGGGGGATATGGGATTTTCTCCCAGGGAACAGGGACAGGAGCAGAGGGAACGGCCTCAGGCTGGGCCAGGGGAGGCTCAGCTTGGACAGCAGCAGGAATTTCCCCATGGAAAGGGTGTTCAGGCCTTGGAACTGCCCAGGGAGGTTTGGATTGCCCATCCCTGGAGGTGTCCAAGGAAGGCCTGGATGTGGCACTCAGTGCTCTGGGCTGGGCTCAAGGTGGGGATGGGCACAACCTGGACTTGCTGACCTTGGAAGGCTTTTCCAGCCTCCAGGATGTTGGGATTTGGTGATTCCATGACCTCCCCATGTTTGTGTAGCTGCCACTGACCCCGTGCAGGGAAATTCCCAAGGAAGTGTAGTGGGAACCAGTGTCAAAACAACCCTGAGAGGGCAGCAGGATTGGCAGAGCCAATTTATCCACTCTCCTGGAATTGTTTCACACCTGGAGGAGAAAACCTCCATCTGCAGCTCAGCTCCTGTCACAGCTTTCAGCTGTAGGGATGCAATGGATGTGACAGCGCCGGGGAGGCGCCGGGGTTGGCAGGGAATGCTGCTCATGGAATGCTGCTCATGGAATGCTGCTCATGGAATGATGCTCATGGATGAGCCCGGGATGTGACACTCCAGGGAAAGCTCTGAACCTGCTGAAGAAACATCCTGGGGAGCTGGGCAACTCCTGCTATAGCTGGAAGTTTTGCCACCCCACTCCTTGGGAATTTTGCCTGCCTTGTAATGAATCCCACGGAGGGAAACAGGAAGGGATTTGTTGCTGTCAGTGCGAGGTGAAGCTGCCTCCAAGGGGATCCTTCAAATTCGCTGCTCTGGCCTCTTTCTTTCCCTTTCATCCTTTATTTGGTTATCTCAGCGCTGCACACCATCCACATCCTGCAAAACACATGGATCATCCCCAGGAAAGGGTGATGGAAATCACTGTGCAAGATCAAAGCCAAGGGCAGGTTATAAACAAGCTGAAATAAATAAATAAAAATAAGAAAATAAAGGCAAAAGTGCCCCTCAAAAGTTTCCTCTGCATTGTGGCTTCTCTGTGTGAAGGAAGGGAATTCCCTGGAGGATGTGGGCAATCCTGGGACATGGATTTCAACAGGAATTCCAGGCTGAAGCAACACTCTGAAGGTCAGGCCTGCCCAGCTCCTGGGAATGGATAAAGGAACACCTTTCCTACCCAAAGGAGCAGCAGGGAGCCACGGTTCCTCAGGGTGGAATATGTTGGGAATAAGCTCCAGGAAGGGATGTGGATCCCTCAAGGAGCCCCACAGGATGGGCCAGGAGGGCCCAGCACTCCAACCCTGATTCCCTAAATACACACACAGGGGATTAGACCAGCAGGATAAAGGGAATAAACCTTCCCAAGAGAACAATTCCAGAGTGAAGAGAGCCGGGATAAAGAGAATAAACCTTCCCAAGAGAACAATTCCAGAGTGAAGAGAGCCGGGATAAAGAGAATAAACCTTCCCAAGAGAACAATTCCTGACTGAAGGGAGCCAGGATAAAGGGAGTAAACCTCCCAAGAGAAAAATTCCAGAGGATAAAGGGTCAGGGGTGAGTTTGGGGCAGGGAAGGGGGGGATTTTGGACATTCCAGGTGTCAGGTGCTGCTGGCTCTGATCCCAGCGTTTTTTCTGATTATTTTGGTGGGATCAGGACACTCCTGCATCCCGTGGCTCAGGGCACTGAGGGGCAAAAGGCCACATTCCCAAATTCCCGTGCCTTTTGTCACCACAGGGAGGTGGCACAGCAGGAAGGGCTCTGGGAAAGTGTCTGTGCCCTTGGATCCCACGGGCCCAGCTGCATCCAGGCCTGCTCCCATCCCCAAATCCATCCCCACCACGCAGTCCTGGCCCATCCTGCCAGGCCTGGGCTCAGGGGAGAGGCCACATCTGCTGGGAGCTCTGGAAGGCCTCAGGCTGCTCATATGGGGCAGGGAAAAGTGTGGGAATCCACAGGTGGCCAGGAAAAGGTGGTGGAAACCCTGGGAAGACCCAATGGGGATGAGGAGGGAGGGAAATTCCACCTCCTACTCCTGCTTAGTGCTCAGAGGGAACAGCTTTCCCAGGGAAGCTGTGGATGCTCCATCCCTGGAAGTGTTCCAAGGCCAGGTTTGGAGCAACCTGGGAGAGCGGAAGGTGTCAGGGTTGGAACTGGATGAGCTTTAAGATCCCTTCCAACCCAACCATTCCACGATTATTTAATTATTCCTAATCAATAAAAGGGAGATGCCATGGGAATGAAAACCTCTGTGTGTATCCATGGGAAGCGTTTGGCAGGCAGGGAGGTGCCTCCCCTCCCCAGGCAGCTCTCCAGGAGCATGGAAAGCTGTGCTGAAATTCTCAGGGATTTACTGGGATTCGCTGGGCATTTCCAGATGGAATTTCCCTGCTTTGCAACCTCACAGCTCCCAAATCTCCTCCTGGGATGAGGAGTGCCCATGGCTGAGGGAGAAAAGCCATGGTTGGGGGGGTTTAATTTTATTTAATCCTCATGGGAAACCCAGGGGAAATCATGTTAAAAGCTCAGTGTGGATTTTCCGAGCTGAGGGAAATGTGACATCCCAGTCAGGGAGTCCTTTGGATCAGCTGGGATTCGGGAGGATGGAACAGCTGCAAAAATCCCTTCTCTTCCTTTCCTTGGGAGTTGCAGGTCTGGGCTGAGCTCCTGGATGCTTTTGCCGTGCTCAAACCTCCTCTTCCATGCACAGATCACCTGGATGGCTCTGGAAAACACCCTTGGAATTATTTTTATTTATTTTAACCTTCTTTCTGGAAAAGAGCAGGAAGACTTCCAAGTGACTTTAATTTGGGAGTCTGCAATATTTCTTCTCCCTTTTCTTTCCCTCTTATTCTTTGTCTTTATGAAAATCATTTTAATTCCTCGGGAGCGACTTCCTCTGTGTCTTCTTTTCCCAATATTTGTGCATAGAGTGGGATATCCCAGCGAGAACATCCCAAAGGACACTGGGTTGTTATCAGGGACATCTCCATCCCTGCCCTTGGCTCTGGGATGTGGGACAATCCCACACATCCAGGGCTCCCTGTTTTCCACACAGATCCCATTCCAGCCCTGGGAGCTCAGACACTTTTCCGAGTCAGGGAACATCCCTTGTTTTTCACTGGCTAAAATTAGCAGTGATTCCCTCTCCAGAGCAAGTCCTTATTTCGGGAGAGGGCAGGAGGAGAAGCAGGAAGGGGAAGGGAGCTCCCCCATAAAATATTTACCAGCTCAGCTCAGCGGTGCCTCCTGAGGAGTTTTGGAGCCCGGGCTAATGAGGCTCTGCTGCTGCTCCTGCATTTCTGCCTCCTCCTCGCTCATCCTTTATTCATGTGCCCTTTCCATGACTGAACGGGGTGGCTCCTTCCTAAGGGGCTTTTCATCCCTTTGTTCTTGCACAGGAAGGGAAAATTCCGGTGAAAACGGGAGAAGGGAGCTGCTTAACAGAGGTGCATTTAAGTATTTTTAGATTTATTTTTTTTAATAGATATAAAATCCCTGAATGGTTTGGTTGGAAGGGGCCTTATGGGCCATCCCTGGGACCTTATGGACCATCCCTGTCCCACGGGCAGGGGCACCTCCCACTATCCCAGGTTGCTCCAAACTCCATCCTTGAGCCCTTCCAGGGATGGGGCAGCCCCAGCTTCTCTGGGAAATCCATCCCAGCCCCTCCCCACCCTCCCAGCCAGGAATTCATTCCCAATATCCCATCCATCCCTGCCCTCTGGCAGTGGGAGCCATTCCCTGTCTCCTGTCCCTCCATCCCGCATCCCAAGTCCCTCTCCAGCTCTTTTTAGGCACTGGAAGGGGCTCTGAGGTCTCCCTTGAACCTTCTCCTCTCCAGCCTGGCTCCAGAGCCGAGGGAACCCAGCCCTTTTATCCATGTGTGTGCATAAATACGATTCTGTCCATCCCCATTCCTGAATTCCTGCCTGCTGAGGATCTACAGCTCCCCTGGAAGCCTTTTTTCCTTTGATTTACCCCAGACATCCCTTGCTCTTATGAAATGAAGGAATTTTGTGGAGTCTTACAAGGATCCAGCGGCATCTCCTCCCCTCCAGCCCTTCCCAATGTGGGATTGAAGCCTTTGCTTTATAAAACCTGAGTTTCCTGGGAGGGTTTAATCCATTTCTTAGTAGGATTGTGGGATAAAGGAACTGTGGATTCGTTGCTGCCATGGGGAAGCTCCATCTTTCCACTTGGGAACTTTTCAGGATGTGGTGTTTTAAAGGATACAACGGGAGCACAAATTAATTAATATTTAGAAAAGTGTTGATTCCCCTCCCTTTTCCTTTTATTTGGGGGAAGCAATGGAAGTGTGGCTCTGGGATGCCTCACCCACAACCTTTGGGCACAGAAATTTGGCTGGAATTCCCTGACATCCCAGAGCCTTGGTGCCAAGCCCATGGAAGTGACCCAGCACCCGGTTGCACTTTTTTATCTCCCGTGTAGAAGAAGCAAAAAAACAGCTTTGAATTCCTTCCCGGAGCTTTGAATTCCTTCCTGGAGCTGCTGAAACAATATTCCCTGGCAAGACCTGATGTATTTTTTTTTATTCCTGAGATAGGAAAATATTGAAATGACTTCTGACAGAGAGAGGGGAGCAAAGGAAAACACCCCGGAGAAATTATTTCATCTCAGCCTTTAATTGAACGCTGTAAAACATTTTTATAGGGAAGGAGGAGGATTTGTTTTCCTCTCAGGATGATCTGGACTGGAGGAGGAGCCTCCTGGAAAAGCTTTCCCATTCCTGTGTTTACCTGCCAGGAGGTGCCTGGAGGGTTCTGCTGCTCAGATCTTTCTCAGGATGGGTTTGTTTTTCCTTCTACGCCTTTTGTTTTGCAGATTTATTTTATATTATTCTTTTATGTCTTTTATATGATTTTAGATTTCCCAGGGTGCTGGAGCTGCCGCGCTGGGGGGGTTCCCGTGTGACCAGGGTTCCCTCACTGTGCTTCTCCCAGGTTTTTGTTATGGATCACCGACTTTAAACTCGGTTTCCATGGGAACCAGCCGGGCTTTCCTCAGGATTCCCAGGCTGACCTCACTCACCAGGGTCTCCCGGCGAGGTCTCTCCCACTCTCCACTCACCTTATCCCCTCGGATTCCATTTCCCTGTGTTTCCCTCTTCCACCCATTCCCCTCCCACGCCTCCAAGGATGGAGAAGGATTCCCAACACAAAAAGGTGGAATAAGACCCTATAAGGTTGGTTATTTTTCCAGAAAAACCCCACCGCCTTGGCAGGAATGATTTATATCTCCAAGGAACATGGAGAGAGAGAATTCCAAGGGCGTGGAGGGACAGGACACAGGGAGTGGCTTCCCAGTGCCAGAGGGCAGGGATGGATGGGATTTTGGGAAGGAATTCTTCCCTGGGAGGGTGGGGAGGGGCTGGGATGGAATTCCCAGAGAAGCTGTGTCTGCTCCATCCCTGGGAGTGCCCAAGGCCAGGTTGGATGAGGTTTGGAGCAACCTGGGATGGTGGAAGGGGAGGAATCATCTTGGCTCTGGATCATCCTGGAATGGGTTGGGTTGGAAGGGACATCCAAGCTCATCCAGCGCCACCCCTGCCATGGATGGGGGGGATTCCTGTTCCCTCCAGGCAGCAGAAGCAGTGCCAGGGCTTCTTCCATGGGTGGATTTCTGGATTTGGGTGGATTTGACCACATCTGAATCCTATGGAGATGTTCTGCCAGTATTTTCCCAGATTTCCCCCTCTGGTTCATGACCTGAAGGAAGGGAAGACTCTGTGTGCTGGAAATCCGTCCCACTGCCCGGAATCTTGGCCAAATCCATGTTCAGTGTTGGTTTTCCTGCAAACCCTCATCCCCTTTCCCTGCCCTGGGTGGGATTTTGGCACCAGCAGCCAAAAAAAATCTCCCAACCTCTCATTCCTTCTCTGCTCTCCATCATTGCCAGAGGAGCAGGAAAAGCATCCCCAGGAGGACGAGGCTTGGCAAAACATTATCCCAAAAACTGGAGAAGCCATTCCACACTTTCCCAACCATTTCCCAGCTCTTTGGGGGTGCCCAAAACACCCGGGAAGCTCCTTGGCTCCATGCAGGAAAGAGCTCTTGACCTTTATTTTTCCCTCAAATCAACAGGGTGGGTGGATAAATATAAATATTTGGGAGTGGAGCAAAATTCCAGGGAGCTGCACAGGGTTATGATGCTTCCCAAGGGATTTTCCAGGGTTCCAGAGGGTTTGGAATCTCTTTGCCTTCAGATTAATCAGCGCTACAAGGAGCTGGTTGCAAAGAACTGGAAATTAAAGAATTTTTAAAACATAAAGAGAATTAAAGCAAAAAGGAGGAGCTTGGGGGGTCAAAAAATGCACGAAAATCATCATTTTCTTCTTTGGAAAAATATTATTTGCTGGATTTGGGGAGGAAAAATGACTTTTAATGCTTTTGCACCCTGCCCACACCTCGGCAGCTCCTCATTAAGCACATCAGAGCTCGCCAGCAAACGAGGAGGTTGCCATGGGCAACCTCCTTCCAGCCCCGTGGTGGGAATTCAGGACTCCCTGAGTGGAGCAGGGATTCCCTTCCCATTAGGAAACCACTTGGAGGAGGCAGCAGCAGGTGAAATGAGGGAATGGAGCTATAAAATGGCAATTAAAAATAATCAAAAAGCAAAAAATAAATCACGAGTTTTTGGAGCTGTTGCAAACCATGAAGGATTTGAATTGTGTGAGAACAAGAGGTGTTTGCATGGAATGAAGTGGGATGAGTGGAAGCAGGAATTGAGCAAAAATACTCCAGCAGTGACATAATTGATCCTTGAAAACTCCAACAATTGTTTCCTAATCGGCATTTTTTGGGATGATTTACAAGGAGGAATTATTAATGATGCTTTCTACAGTCTTGGTTGGGTTCTCATCCCTCCAAATAGGAATATAGGGAAGGAATTCTTTATACATGGAAGGAATTCCTCCCTGTGGGGGTGGGGAGGGGCTGGGATGGAATTCCCAGAGAAGCTGTGGCTGCCCCATCCCTGGAAGTGTCCAAGGCCAGGATTGGGGGCTTGGAGCACCCTGGGACAGTGGGAGGTGTTGGGGTTGGAACTGGATGAGCTTTAAGGTCCCTTCCATCCCAAATTATCCCGTGATCCTGGGGAGCTGCTCCTCCCTCCCTTCCCAGCTCCAATCCTGGCTGCTCTTGTGCTGTTCCTGATGGATCAATCCCAGCCCATCCCAACCACTGGGTCACCCCCTCCATCCATCCCAACAAAATGTCCCATCCAGGTGCTCCGAGCTCCACCAGCTCCCTAAGGAACAGCTTGGGAAGGGTGGAGATGGATCAGCCCTTTCCCAGGAACAAACAGGAATCATCTGTTCCCAGCCTTCCTGGGAAGTGGAGCGTTGGATCCTCTGGTGCTGTCGACTCCAGCCCAGACTCAGGGAAGGACCGGCCTCAGTATTCCCAAATCCACACAGGGAATGCTCCATGTGGAAGGGTCCGGGTGTCATCCACTCCTGGAAATTCCCAGTGTGATCAGACCCTGTTAATGAGCATTGTAATGAGGAGGAAAAGGTCGTTTTGGGGGTTCCTTGGGAAGTGAAGCAGCTGGCACTTGGAAATGCATCCCATGTGCTCCCCAGGTCCTGGAAAAGCTGGGAATTGTACCTGTGTTGGAGTGTCAGAGCTGAAACCTCATTCCAGGATTTATTCATTTATTCCCAGGGTTTAGCCAAGCCAGACTTTAGCACAACGGATTAATGACTTTTCCAAAGGAATGGGATTTCATTCGATACATCCCTGAAAAGCATCACTCCAGTTGTGCCACAGACAGCAGGAACAGCAGCTCTGCCCCTTTCCACCCCCCTGGGTGGTGCTGGGATGCCTGGGAAGGCGAAAACCCTGGGATGACAGCCTGGAAGTGCATCCAGTGGGAAGGAACCTGGTGGGAGCAAAGGGGGCATCCAGTCGGGACAGCTCCGGCTCCTTTCCGGCTGCTTTATCCTTGGATCTCTCAAACATTTATTTTTAAATGCTCCATCCCACAGTGGTGATGAACAGCCCCGTTTTCCATGTCTGTTCATCAGGAATCACCTCCCATGGATAATTCTGGGATTCCATCCCACCCCTGCTCTCTGCTCCTTCCCTGCAGGGAGCAGGAGGTTGGAGTGGATCCTTTTCCATGAAACTTCCTGAGCTTCCCCCCTCCCATCCCCTCCAGCCACCCAGAACTGTTTGTTTTCCACATCAATGCTTGGAATAACTCAGGGATGCCAGGCAGGGTCCAACCATGGGAATGGGAAAACATCTCCACCTTTAATTTTTAATTGCTGGAATCACAGAGGATGGAGTGTCCTGAAATTTTAATTGGCAAACCCACTGACCCATTTCCTTCTGCATCCCTGGATGGCAGCCCAGAATTCCTGTTGGGATGTGCTGGGGGCCTGGGGATGAGAAAAATCCCAAATCTCCCAAAATATTATCCCATATCCCCCCAGAATTGCATGGAGGGGTCTCTTCAGTCAGAGACACTGGGCTGACAGTGAGGGAATTCCTCTTGTCCTTGCCGAAATCCCAGTTTTTCCTCATGGCTCAGGTCCTCCCAGCCAGCTGGAGATTCCTGCTGAAGTCATGGCTCCCCTGAAACTGGAAAAGAAAGGAAAAATGGGAGAAATCAGAAAGGTGTTTCCCCCTAAATCCAAACCAAGGAATAAAACTTCCCAGGAAGGGTCACTTTGGGTGACACTGTTGGCTGGGAAGGCACAAAGTTCATCTAAATCCTCTTTATTCCACCCAAAAGCTGTGGTGGCAGCTGAGGATCTGGAATATTTTCTGTGGAATTTTTATATGGAATATTACATAGATTTTTTTAAGGAAGCTCAGAGCAGCGGGCCTCGGTTCTCTGGGAAGAGGGAAGAATGATAAATCCCTTTGAGAGGAGGAAATCCTGCCAGCTGAGATTCCCTCATCGCTGTGCAGACTCAGGATGCTCCAATATTTTGGATAATCACAGGAATTTGGAGCTGGATGGGAATTTGGTGCCAAATGTGCTGGGGAGGGGAGAGCAGGGATCGTTTTTCTTGGAGCAGAGGGTCCTGGAAGGTTCCTTGTCCAACCCAAATCCTTGATGAACCTCAGGAATTGGTGTGGATTTGGCATCACTTCAAGGCTGCATTTCCATGGAATTCCCAGCATTGTTTAAAAATGAGGGAAATTCTCCCCAAAAGAGAGAAAAATCCTCTTATCCATGCACGTGGATTGGGATTCATGGATAAAACAGCAGCCCTGTCAATCACAGGCCGTGTTGGAGGCACAAACCTGATGTCAAATCCAAGTGTTCCAAGGAATGGGGGTGAGGGACAGATTGTGTGGAAAACTTCCAGGAAGGGGCTCTAAAACTTGGCCTGTTGGAGCTGTTTGGAGCTGAATTCCACATTGAAAGTTCCAAGTTGCATTTGGAAGGAAAACACCGAGCTCTGTTTCCCAGCTGGAGGTTTGCTTTGAAAAAATGGGATCCTCATGGAATCCTGGGATGGGTTGGGTGGGAAGGGACCTTAAAAATCATCCAGTTCAGCTCCTTGCCATGGACACCGCCAAGCATCCCAGGCTGCTCCAAGCCCTATCCAACCTGGCCTTGGACAATTCCAGGGATGGGGCACCCACAGATTCTTTGGGAAACTTGTCCAGCCTGGCACATCAGGGATTCAAGGGAAGCTGTGCATTCTCATCATGGAAAATGCTGCTCCAAGCCAGCTTCTGAGAGAGTGTGGGATGGATGCTGAGCACAGGAAAGGGAAGGAGATGCAAAGCAGAGGAAAGGAAGAATCACTAAGTGTCCTTGGGATATGGGAGTGGGAGTGGGAAGAGGCTCCTGGGCTCATTCCCGCTGTGTCGCACATCACACCCCCCATTAACCCCCATTATCCGGCTGTTTGTTTTTCCCTGGGCTAGAAATTCCCTCCTGTGGAGGATGAAAACATCCTCTTAGCCTCTGGATAATTTCTACTTATTTGTTCTGCCCAAATTGTCCATTAGCTGGAATAGCACTCCAGTCTCCAATGTTTGCCTCGGATTTATTCATAGGAACAATCATCTGCCTTCCTCTGCTGCATCCCAAAGTGGCTTTTTCTGTGCCTCATCCCACCCCAAACGCTGGATGTTGCTCTGTTTTCTTTCCCAGCATCACTGCTGGGCAGGTTTGGGATGCACCCACTCCTCCCTCATCCCTCTGGGTGGATCCATCCCTGTTGTCTCTCCTGGGACAGCCCCACTGGAAAAGTTGGCTGCCCTTGGTGGGGAGCAGCACGACCTTGCAGGGGTTTGTGGGATGAGATGTGAGGAATCTGGGGCCTCTGTTCCTGAATTTCCATGGATCTTGGGTCAGAGTTGAGCAGGGAGCTCATGGACCAGGGATGTGAGGAGCTCCTGGAGTGTCCAGTGCTGGAGCCCTCACTTCAGGAAAGACTTGGAGGGGCTGGAGATGTCCAGGGCAGGGAATGGGGCTGGTGAAGGGTTTGGAGCACCAGGAGGGGCTGAGGGAGCTGGGAAAGGGGCTGGAGCCCCAGGAGGGGCTGAGGGAGCTGGGAAAGGGGCTCAGCCTGGAGCAAAGGAGGCTCAGGGGGGAATTTCTGGCTCTGAACAGATCCTGCCAGGAGGGACAGCCGGGGCTCTGCTCCTGGGGAATGAGGGATGGAATGAGAGGAAACGGCCTCCAGTTGCACCAGGGGAAGTTTAGCTTGGATATTGGGAAAATTCCTTCATGGAAAGAGTTGTCCAGCCCTGGCAGAGCTGCCCAGGGTGGTGGTGGAGACCCCATCCCTGGAAGTGTTCAAAAAACACATGGATGTGGCACTGGGGGAATGCTGGGGGAATGGTTGGACTCGGTGGTCTTGGAGAGCTTTTCCAACCTAAATAACTCCATGATTCTTTTTCAGCTGGAGAGTTTCCCCTTTTTTTAATGGAGATTTCCCATCTCTGCACTCTCAGGGTGGAATTATTCACTTAGCTCAAGCAGGGGATGCACAGCAGAGGTGGCTGATCCTGTCCTCCCATCAGTGTTCCTGATTTAACTCTTCCAAATCCAACCAGCTTCTCCAGCCAGGCTGGAGCTGGCACGGGGATGAAATCCATGGATTTCAGCACTCACCAGGGATGGGATTTGAGGTGCCTGGGAAGAGCCAGGAATGTTTTTGTGTCACAAAAAGGCCCAGCTCCAGCTGCCTGCCCCGGGGTTTGGGAAAGCAGGAATCCAGCATTCCCTGCCCAATCCTCTTTTGAACTGAGGATCTCAGACATCCTTTAATTTTCCATTATTAAAACAGCCTGGAAACCGAGGAACAATCCATGTTTTCTCCTTACTGAACCATCCTGCTGGTTCCAGAGAATTCCTCCTTTCCAACTCCACTTTGCAGCATTAAATGAGGTTGAAAGGCAGGGAGAATTCTGCAATAAATGAGGTTTAAAGGCAGAGAAAATGTGGCATTAAATGAGGTTTAAAGGTAGGGAAATTGCTAAATGAGGTCTAATCCTTCCCTGGAATATATAAATATTTTTAAGGAGCAGACTTTTTGGAGCAAATTGCTTCCCTGAAGATTTTCTCCTGGACCATGAGCACTTCAAAGGCTTCTGATATCCCAGGGAAAAAAAAAAAAAAAAAAGAACTTTGAGGTGGAGAATATTGGGACATTTAAATTCTGGCTGCTCCACATCCCAAACCTGGCTGGATGCTGCCTGAGCCTCCATCGATCCTGATGGATATTCCAAAGGGTTCTTAACCAAGGGGAAATCAGTGGGGGGATATTGGAGTAGAAAAGTGCCTGGTGTAGCTTCCCTGTTGCTTCATCTGGAGTGAGGGAATCTCCACTGGGAATGCTCTGCCTGGATAACACGAGCCTGAGATTGCTTCCAAAATGTTTCGGGATCTTTGTAGGATATTCTGCTGCATCCCTCTGGGTTCCAGCACCTCTTCCTTGCAGCAGGAGTGCTTTCCCATGGAACGGGAAAATGCTGCTTATCCCAGTGCCAGGCTGGCTCCTCAGCAGGGACAACTCCACGAAATCCTGCTAAAGTCTCTCCAGAAACCAGGAGAAATGTTTTCCAGCTGTGGAAGGATGAAATCCAGGACATCTGTTGCATGGCTGGCAAAAGCTGGGAAAGGCTGCCTGCAGCTGGAGGGGTTTCCCTGGTTTTGGGAACATCTGGCTCCTGCTGTCCGGATGCACAGGAGGATTTCCTGTGCCAGGAGAGCTGGGATTCTCCTGGAGTGTCCTTAGGAGATGGTGGCTTGGATTTTAGGGAAAACCCAGCGTTGTGGGGAGGTGTGGAAGAGAAATGTGCCTGTTCCCATCACCGTGGGGAATGTTCTCCACAAGCAATTCCCCGAGCACTTCCAGAGCACTTGATCCCAAACATATTTATTTTCATGGAAGTAACTGGGAACCGAAATAATTGGGGGGTTATTTTGGCTTGGAAATTGTAGGGATGGTTCCCAGGAATGTCTCTGTGGGAGCCATGTGCATCTTTTCAACTGTAACTGCTGGAAAATGACAGCCCTAGACCAGTAAGAACCAGTATGGCCACGTTCCATCCCAGTGGGAAGTCCCAGCTGATCCCCCTGCTCCCTGGGGAGAGCTCGGCTCCTCATCTCTGCTCCATCCATCAGTTCTGAGGGAATTGCTGGGGTTGGAAGCCCCAGTTTAGCTTCTCCCTCCTTCCCACTGACCCAGGATTGGTATCCAAGGCCCACGACTCCCTTAGGGAACCTCTGAGGGACTTTTGGGAAATGGGATGTGCAGGAACGGCCTCCCCAGGCTGGGTGGGATGAAGATGAACCCCTCTCATGTCCAAGGAGAAATCCAAGGCAGAGCAGAGAGGTCCCAACCCCAAGCCCAGCTCCCAAATCAGCCACTCCTCAAGAGGCTCAGCAGGGCTGGGGACGGGGACAGGAGGGAGGATCCACACTGAGGACACTTCATCCCATGTTGGGATCTCCTTGCTCCCAAAAAAACCCTTTAGCAGCTACTCCTCTGTGAGCCTGATCCTGATTCTTTCCCTTTTGGAGCCTCCCAGGTTACAAATACATCTGGAATGATTTGATTTGAGGCTTTTCCTGTCTCCAGAACAAAGGGGGAGCTGAAATCTCTTTCCTTCAGCAGCCTGGAAAGGCCTCAAGCCAAGAGCCAGAGATTAAGAGGAGTTACCTGGCAGGCCAGGTGGCTTTGAGAGACAAAGCCAGGCTTTTAGAGACAAAGCCAGGCCTTTAATCTCCTGAGAGAGGCAGAGCTGAGCTGAACACCCAGGGTTTAAATGCCTCCCTGTGTAATGGAGCAGGAAAGAATTAACAAAACCTTTTTGTTTTGCTTTTTGGCGCTTCTCAACACGACAAGGAAATGTCCTGTAGGACAGGCAGGGTTTAATGGTCTGGCTCAGCTGGGTCTGGCTCAGCATTTTGGCTGCACTGAGGGATTTATCTCCTGAGCAGGGGGGAGCACGGGGCTGAGGCCCCTGGGAGCTGCAGGGATGGGGAGATGCTCCCAAGGAATTTCTCCATCAGCTGGATTTGCTGCAAAGCCCCTGGGATGCTCTCAGGGCCTCCACGGTGTCCTTCCCACAAGGTCAGCAGCTCCCAAGGGAAAATCTGGTTCTGGAGAGGGAAATTCAGATTGTCCAGCAGTGCTGTAGCAAAATATTTGGTCTTCTGTGAGGTCTGAAGTTGGGCTCAGCCGTGACTTTGCTCCTGCCTGGGCTGGAGGCTCCTGTGTCTCCTTTTTTTTTTCTTTTTTTGGGATGTGTGTTTGTGAAGGAATTCCCTGCAGCCCCTCAGGGCCCTGCTTGGTTGGCCTTGCAGAAGAAGTCCCCTCTCCCTGTGGTTCCACAAGATCCTGAGCAATCCCAACCTGCTGCCACATGGAGCTAAAACATTCCCATTCCAGCTGATTTCCCTCTCACAGGCAAGGCAAGAAATGGGAGCAGTAAAAATCCACTCCAGTGTGTCCTGCTGCTCATTCACCTTCCAGGATCAGCGAATCCCAGGATGGTTTGGGATGGAAAGGACTTTAAAGCTCATTTTGTTCTAACTCCAACACTTCCCACTATCCCAGGTTGCTCCAGCTTGGCCTTGGACACTCCCAGGGATGGGGCAGCCACAAATTCTCTGGAATATCCCTGGACATCGCAGATCCTGGGCCACTGGCATAAGGAAACCTCCTCTAGAGCAGTCAGCAAAATAAGTTTTAGGTCCAGAAGGGTTTTTAAATGGGATTTGTGGGGCAGGAAAGCTCTGGGAGGGTTTGGGGCCTGTTGTTTTTGTCAGCTTGAGGGAATTTTGAGGTGGGGAAAATATCTCCTCTGCCCAAAAATTCACCTCTTGAGGTCTGGGACCAGGGTCAAGTAGGAAAGAAACCGGGACCATCAGGACTTTGGGGACTTCAAAGAAAAAAGACGAAACAAAACCATTTTTAGAGAGAGTTAAAAGAAGGAAATGGGGAGGGAAAGGGGTAAAGATGGAACAGTTTCACATCCCAGAAATATCTGGGACTTCCAACTGGATCTGTACAACCCTGCTGGTGTCCTGATGGTGCTCAGGGATGTGAAATCCCCAAATCCCCAGGGTTTCAGAGGAATGGAGCATGGAAATGCAGGAAAAATGGGAAGGAAAAGGTGGTGGCTCCTCTCCAGCTGTGCCAGAGAGGGACCAGGCACCCACAGCTGCACTCAACCCCCGGCAGTGCCTGGAAAAACAAAATGTTTCCCTAAAAGTGCAGCTTTTCCTTCTCCTAACCCACCCTGTGGATAACAACTGGAGCATCTGGGAGCTGACAAGGTGATAAAAGGCTGTTAAATCCTGGCAATTCCTCTGCAGCGTGGATGGACAGGGCTGCAGAGGGAAATCAGGCTCGGAATGGGAGGGTTCATTAAAAATTTTGCCCTCAATATTTTTAATATTTCTCAGTTTTCTGCCAGTGTCTCCCTGAGACCACAGTGGGTGTAGAAAGGAGCCTTAAATCAGACTGGAGCTTGTTCCTGGATGCTGAAATCCCAGGAAAAGGAAGGAGGAGAAGCCCCAGCCCCATGTCCAGCAGCACCAGGATTTCCACGTGGCCCTTGGATGTGAGGCTGGGGCTGCATCTCCTCCTTTTTATCCCCAAAAAAGGGATGTTTTGGGCAAGAATGGAGCTCTCACCCCATTTCTTGGGATCACCAAATCATTTTGTCTCATTTGACCCCTTCTTGCTGCTGTGTTTAGGGACAGGAACCTCATCCCACTTATCTGTGGAGCAGATGTTGTTCCTTGCTTTCCTTTTTCCTTCCAGCTTCACTCCTCACAGAGATTTCCTTGTCCTCCTGAAGAAAGGATAATCCAGGCCAAGAAAGGAAGCACAAAAATTTCCTGGCTAACAAAGATAATTTAAATTACATTATTCTCCCCTGGCCCTGCAGGCCCAACAAGGTGAATTCTTCCCTGAACTCCGCCCTGAGGATTATCAGGAATAAACAGGGACTTGGCCAGGATTTGTCACCCAGCCCAAAAGGTTTTGTGACCTCATTTCAGGTTGCAAACTCCAGTCTGAGAAATGCTGAGCTTTCCAAAGAAAGAACAGCTTGGCTTGGAGGGGGTTGAAGTGGAACTGTGTCCAGCAAGTTGGAGGCACCGACCTGAATTAGAGGAATGCAAAGTTTGGATGAGTGAGGGAACTTTGTAGGGAAGGTTTAAAAGGTTATCACCTCCATGTGCCTCGATTTGGGTTATTTCTAATATTCAAAGTTCTCTTAAAAGTTTATTTCTTGGAAATCACCATCACTGCCTTTCTCCATCCTTTCAAGCTGTGTTCAGATTCTTCCTCCCCTGGTTTTCCCACGTTTCATTAAATCCCAGAATGGTTTGGGCTGGAAGGGACCTTAAAAATCACCTCATTCCACAGGCAGGGACACTTCCAGTATCCCAGGGTGCTCCAAACCATGTCCAACCCGGCCTTGGACACTTCAGGGATGGGGCAGCCACTTCTTGTGCCACTGCAGGCCCTGGGCACTGGAACCTTTCCTGTTGTGGCTCTCCCAGTCCTTCCCAACATCCAGACTTTCCACACCCTGGGAGCAACAAGGGGATCCCAGCAAAAGCTCCCATCCCACTGCAGTTTTCCATGGAATGTGTGAACATCCAGCTCAGTGGGTTTTGTATTTTCGTGCTCTTGTTTGGGGGGGTTCTAAGTGAGATCCCAAAGACCCTGTTTGTGAAAGAGAGGAGGTTTAAATGGGATTTTGGGAAGGAATTCCTCCCTGGCACAGAGAAGCTGTGGCTGTTCCAGCCCTGGGAGTGTCCAAGGCCAGGTTGGAGCATCCTGGAGTAGGGAAAGGTGTTGGGTTGGAACTGGATGAGCTTTAAGTCCCTCCCAACCCAAACCATCCCAGGATTCTGTGATTCCTGCTCCTGGTGGGCACAGAGGATGTGGCAGAGGCACTTCCAGCCCCAGCTGCTCCTCTCCTCCCTCCCCCACGAATCTCCAGGTTCATTTTTCTGCCTCCTTTTGGTTTTTACCCTTCACCTTCTCTTGTTGTGGCGCTTCCCACCCTCCTTAAAGGTCACCAAATAAACACTGTGACTTTCTGCTCGATCAAAGCTGCTTTTCCCCTCGGTTTTCCAGGTGTTTGAATCCCATTAAAGCGCTCTCCTTGCTCTTTGCTGGGTGATCAAAGCCCTGCTGAGGCACCAATCCCACTCACAATGTTCTTTATCTCTCCCAGCAGCTCCTGCCCCCCTCTGGGATGCTGCTCTTGGAGAAGTTGCTTTGCCTCCCAATCTTTTCCCTTCCTCCCTGGAGGACCAAACCCGAGTTAATTTTAAATAAAAAGGAGGGGGAAATGCTCAAATGAACATTATTTGTTGTGTAAAGAGCTCCCGGTACCACCCTGAGCCGTTCTGGGTTTGTCAGCGATGCCAGCAAAGAGAAAATTGTTTTATAAAAGGTTTTTAAAGGCTCAAAGGTCTTTTTTAAAAGGATTTAGCACCATCACAGGAGACAACTGTGTTTAACCAGGGTCATTAGTGGCTTTGTGAGGTTTTTATGGGTTTTTTCCCTTGGTTTGGGGTTTGTTTTTCCTTAGTCCATGCTGGAGTTGTTTGGATGGGTAAGGCCAGGCCAGGCCCTGCCCTGCAGCTGCTGGAAAATGGGATCTGTGAGGAAAATGGGAAAGGAAATTCAGATTCCTAAGGTGATCAGAGAATCCTGGGATGGTTTGGGTTAGAAAGGGACCTTAAAGTTCATTTTTTTCCACCCCAGCACCTTCCACTATCCCAGGTTGCTCCAAGCCACATCCTTGAACACTCCCAGGGATGTGGCTGGGGATGCTCCTCAAAATTTTGGAACCCTCTTTGCCAGAGTCAGAAATCCCACGAGCTTTGTGCAAGGAAATGATGTGGCTGAGACCCCCACGATGAGCTTGAAACCCCAAAAACTCCAGATTTCCCACAAACTCACCTTGGCTTTGGTGGGAAACTTTAGGAGAAGGGGCAGGAAACAGAGGGGATTCAACCAGAGGAAAGGAATCCAAGTGGAATTCAGCCGGAAGGAGATCCTGGTGTATTTCTGGAAATGGGGAAATCTCTGCAGAAGCAAAAAATATCCCAAAAAAAAACCCTAAAAGAGGAATCTGTTGGCAAAGCACTTTCCCAGCTGTGCCATTCCTGAGTGCTCCAGAGAATGGGAAAAGGAGCAATCCCATGTAGGGAAGGAGGAGGAAAAGCCATCCCAGCCTTTCCCAGTCTGCAAAACTCCAGGAAAATCGGGAAGGGAAGAATAATGGGATAAAAACAGGCCCAAGCCCAATCCAAAGGCACATGGATCCTGCTTGTCCTGATAATTTTTTGTTGGCAGGGACTTGGTTTCCTCCACAAAATGCATTTCTTCTTCCCTGGTGAAGCGATATTTCGGGAATGTTGGAGCGGGAATGAATCATCCAGGCTAAAACACAAAGCTGGTGCATGGAGAAGGACATATTAAGTGGTCATGGAAAAAAAAATCAGCCTGGAAAATGGGAATTTAGCAGGGAGAAGCTGCTGGTGGGGCTGGAGATGCTCCTGGGATGGGTTTGAGCGGAGCTGAGGGTGCAGGGTCACACCAAAGGATGCTCCAGGGGGGATTTTCATCCCACAGGAACCCCAGGGATCCCAAAGGGATGAGCAGGAGCAAAACTGGCAGGAATTGCACAGGTTTTCCCACAGAAACTCCCAGATTTTCCTGTGGAAGCGGAGGCTGTGAGCACGGCTGAGGTGACCTTGGTGACAACCAGGTCCCTTCATCCCACCTCTTCCCTGCTCCAAGAAATCTCCCGAGGCACTGAGCTTGGATATCACCTCGGAGCCATGGGGTAAATCCCTCCAATCCCTACTTATTCCAGGCAGAGGGATCTTGGCAGCACTGCTGGGATCTGCTGGGATTCAGGAGCTCCTGCAGGATCCACAGGGCACCAGGAAAACTGGGATCTCATTCCCTGCTCCTGGGCAAGCAGCAGAAGGAAATTCCCTTCTCTTTGTGTCCAAGGATCTTCCTGCATTGGAAGGACAGACCCAAATCCCACCGGTGCTTCCCGGCAGGATTTTCCCGAGTTTCCCTGGAAAAGGAGGCAGCCAGCAGAGGGCACGCAGTCTATGGATTTGTGCATCCTGCCGAGCTCCCTGCCTGCTCCTGCTTCCCAGCTCTTTCCGAGCTCCTTTCCCAGCAGGAGCGATGGAGGCAGGAAGAGACTGGGACAAGTTTGGAGAGGATCAGGAATGGGATTTGTGTTCTCCATGCTTTATTCCCAGGCTTTGATTTCCTCCCCTCACGCTCTGCTTTGGGGCTTTGGAGCTGATTTCTGGCTCCCTCTCCTTGCCTGACCTGAGGCACCCACGCTGAGACCCCTAAAATCCAAATTTTCCATGGCCAGCAGGGAATTTTTGGGAAGCTCAGCCCAAAGCAGGGGAGGGATGGAGGCAGAGGAGACCTTGCTGGAGGTTCCTGCATCCCAGGGGGCTCGAGATGAGTGTGGGGTCAGCAGGAGGAGCTGAGGGTCCCTCTCCCAGGATTTGGGGCTCCTTTTCCAGGAGCTGGGATGTGGGATTCCCTCTGGAACCCAAAATGTGGCTGTTTATCCCTCCTGCAGCTCTTTGTGCCCCTGGGAACACCAAAAGCTTTTTTCCTTGGAGCTGCAGGCGTGTTTGTGGCTCTTCCCTCCTTCCCACACAGTTCCCATAATTTTCCATGGCCAGCAGGGAATTTTTGGGACGCTCAGCCCAAAGCAGGGGAGGGATGGAGGGAGAGGAAACCTTGCTGGAGGTTCCTGCATCCCAGGGGGCTCGAGATGAGTGTGGGGTCAGCAGGAGGAGCTGCTGATCTCCATCCTCCTTTCCCAGGATCTGGGGCTCCTTTTCCAGGAGTTGGGATGTGGGATTCCCTCTGGAACCCAAAATGTGGCTGTTTATCCCTCCTGCAGCTCTTTGTGCCCCTGGGAACACCAAAAGCTTTTTTCCTTGGAGCTGCAGGTGTGTTTGTGGCTCTTCCCTCCTTCCCACACAGTTCCCATAATTTTCCATGGCCAGCAGGGAATTTTTGGGACGCTCAGCCCAAAGCAGGGGAGGGATGGAGGGAGAGGAGACCTTGCTGGAGATTCCTGCATCCCAGGGGGCTCGTGATGATTGTGGGGTCAGCAGGAGGAGCTGCTGATCTCCATCCTCCTTTCCCAGGATCTGGGGCTCCTTTTCCAGGAGTTGGGATGTGGGATTCCCTCTGGAACCCAAAATTTGGTTGTTCCACCCTCCTGCAGCTCCGACACCTTCGTGCCCTCTGTGAACACACTCCAAAGAGCTTCTTTCCTTGGAAATGAAGGTTCTTCCTGTGGCTCTTCCCTCTTTTCCAGACACCTCCCATCCAAAGCAGTTTAATGCGCTTCACCCTCAAAAAAAAAAAAAAAAAAATGAAAATTTCCCTGTGTCCTTCCATCTCCTGGGGATTCCCAAATGTCAAATCCTCGGCCTCCAAAGCTGTTTGGAAAGGCTCAGCAACGGGAGCTGCTGCTCCCAGAGACACCCGGCCTTGTTTTCCTGCTCTCCTCATTCCTCTTCCCTCCCAGCAAAGCTCTGGAGGCGTCATTAGGAGCAGGGAGCTCCCGGGAGTGCTGAGCAGGGCATTCCAGGGGAAATCATTTGTTCTCTCTTTCTCTCTCTGCCATGAGCTGAGAGTCAGGGAATCACAGAATTCCGGGATGGCTTGGGTGGGAAAGGATTTTAAGGCTCATCCTGTTCCTACCCCGACACCTTCTGCTATCCCAGGCTTCCCCAGCCTGGCCTTGGACACTTCCAGGGATCCCGGGGCAGCCACAGCTTCTCTGGGAAATCCATTCCAGCCCCTCCCCACCCTCTCAGCCAGGAATTCCTTCCCAATATCCCATCCAACCCTGCCCTGTGGCAGTGGGAAGATATTCCCTGTGTCCTGTCTCTCCAGCCCTTGTCCCCAGTCCCTCGTCACATCTGGAGTGGGGTTTGTCCCCATCACATCTGGAGTGGGATTTGTCCCCATCTCATCTGGAATGGGATTTGTCCCTGTCACATCTGGAGTGGGGTTTGTCCCCGTCACATCTGGAATGGGGTTTGTCCCCGTCATATCTGGAGTGGGGTTTGTCCCCGTCACATCTGGAATGGGGTTTGTCCCCGTCATATCTGGAGTGGGGTTTGTCCCCGTCACATCTGGAATGGGGTTTGTCCCCGTCATATCTGGAGTGGGGTTTGTCCCCGTCACATCTGGAATGGGGTTTGTCCCCGTCATATCTGGAGTGGGGTTTGTCCCCGTCACATCTGGAATGGGGTTTGTCCCCGTCATATCTGGAGTGGGGTTTGTCCCCGTCACATCTGGAATGGGGTTTGTCCCCGTCATATCTGGAGTGGGGTTTGTCCCCGTCACATCTGGAATGGGGTTTGTCCCCGTCATATCTGGAGTGGGGTTTGTCCCCGTCACATCTGGAATGGGGTTTGTCCCCGTCATATCTGGAGTGGGGTTTGTCCCCGTCACATCTGGAATGGGGTTTGTCCCCGTCATATCTGGAGTGGGGTTTGTCCCCGTCACATCTGGAATGGGGTTTGTCCCCGTCATATCTGGAGTGGGGTTTGTCCCCGTCACATCTGGAATGGGGTTTGTCCCCGTCATATCTGGAGTGGGGTTTGTCCCCGTCACATCTGGAATGGGGTTTGTCCCCGTCATATCTGGAGTGGGGTTTGTCCCCCTGCACAGCCCCCTCAGCTGCCACATTCCCCACTCCATCCCAAACTTTGCCAGCAGTGCCATCCAGAGCAATATTCCCCCTCTGGATCCGTTCCCTAATTTTGTGTTTGCTCTTGACTTCGAGGGCTGCAAGGGCAAAGTCAATTTGTGGGGTGGAAAAGGGATCTGGTTGTTTCTCCTCCCTGGACACGCCACAGATCCCAAATTAAGTTATTCCTCAAAAACATCCTGAATTTATTCATCCCTTACATATTCTGGATGTGTCCCTGACTATATTAACTCCTCTAACACACTCAGCTCTCCATCATCATCCCGGGTAATTAATTTAAACAATTAACACCTATTTAAAGACTTCTGTCCCCCCAAGGTTTGGTTCTTGGTGCCACAAAGGTCATTGTGGGGCAGGAAATCAGCGAATTTGTGCCCTCAGCACTTTCCCTCCGAGATTCCAACCCCTCTGCTCCTCAGAAATTCATTTCCCAACAAAATCAATGGGAATCATTTTCCCCCTGGAGGGGCCTTGACCTCCAGTGAAGTCCTTTAAGTGAAAAAATTCAATTTAATTCAGATTAGAACCGCTCTGGTGCCTCTTTGGTTAAAATGGTTTTTATTTATCCGTAATTTTGTGGTGCCTTGTCACAGACAGGGAATAAATTTGGGCAGCATTTGTGGGATTAGGTCTCCATGAAAAGTGGTTTGGAGAGTGGCAATAAACTGAAAATTCCTTATTTTTGTCTCGTCTTGCCCACTTAACGAACAACCAACCCCCAGGAAAAGGGAAATTCCTCTGCTTCTCCCTGAATAAAACCAATAATGGAATTAAAGGATAGGAAATCCCAGCTCCGTGAAAGGAGAAATGGTGGAATTGCAGCATTATCCAAAATTATATTAATTATATTAAAAATTATTAATTTTATTATGTTATTAAAATTGTATTTAAAATTCTCTCAGGAATTCTGGCTCACCAAACTTCCCCACTCATCCTGTTGTCTTCCAAAAAATTGGGAATTTGGGATTGGACTAAATAACCCTTAAAGGTCCCTTCCAACCCAAACTATCCCATGATTTCCCAAAACTTTTCCAGGAATGCAGGGAATGCTGCTGCCAACCTGGGATCACTCTCCTGCCTTCCAGGGGCTGCTGCTCAGCACTGAATTCCCCATGGAAATTATTTTTGTCCAATATTTATTATGGAAATAATCCATTTCCATCATGGGCTAAAACCCTAAAACATAGGAAGGCAGAGCTGAGAAATGGGATTTTTTTGTTTCCCTCAAGGATTTAGGGAATATTTTGGAAGACTTTTTATATTTCCCAAGGTTGAGGATGAGATGGGAATAAAGAAATCCAAGCAGAAATCCAACAGAAAACAGGGAGAAGCCACGATGGAATTTTTGAGTCTGTCTGAAATTTGTGGGGTTGAAACACTTTCCTTGGATGCTGGATTTGGGAATGTTCAGCTGGAGACTGGAGAGGGCAGGATTTGGGGATGGACAGTGCCAAGGGTTGTTAGGGAATGTTCTTTCCCAAAAATTGATGTTGTTTTTCTGGATAAATGATGTTTTTCTGCAACACGAGGGGCAGACTTGATCTTCAAAGCATCGAACGGATGGAGGGATGATCCCAGTTTTCCTCAGGATTTAGGGGAGACTCCAAGTCCTTGTAACCCAATTCTTGGTGGATTTCTCCAGGTTTGGCCATGGAAAACCTCGACATTCCTTCATAATGGAAGATTTTATGGAATAAAGCCACTGGAATGTGCACAGAAACATGGAATTGTTTGGAATGATGGAATCCTGGAATGGTTTGGGTGGGAAGAGACCTTAAAAATCCTCCTGTTCCAACACCTCCCACCATCCCAGGCTGCTCCAAGCACATCCAACCTGGCCTTGGACATTCCAGGGATGGAAGAGCCATAGCTTCTCTGTTTAGGATAGAAAAGACCTCAAAGATCAAATCCAACCATTCCCAAAAACCCCTCAGGACGATCCAAGCTGTCTGCAGGTCCTGCCTGTGGGAATGTCCCCGGGATAGGAGGGATGTGGGATGGAGGATTGGGATGATGGGCTGCACGTGGGGAAAATCCATGGGGAAGGAAGGGAAAGGGTTGAAATGGGAGGGAGGGAAAGGGAGACAGAAAGAACGAGGGAGCAAAACGCTGGGATTCCATCAGGAAAAGCTGCAGATTCCAGGTGGGAAAGGAGTTAAATGCTCTGATTTTCCAGGGAATCTGAGCCATTGGCATTCAGGGGTCGGTGGCTGAGGAGGGAAGGGAAGAAGCAGCCCCAGAGCTGATCAAGTGTTTCCTTGTCCTGAGGAAATGACAAATTAGGGTTGATTTGTGAGCCACAGAAATCAAAATATCATTTTGGCTCGGCTCCTGTTTATCTGCCTGTTTGAAAAAAGGAATTTTAAATCCATGGATTTTAATTAAGAATTTATTTTGGCCCCAGCACAGCCAAACTGCCACGGTGCCAATCTCCTTTTTCGGGAGCTTTATCCTTCCCATTTTGAATTGATTATAAATTCCTTGTTTCTAATATCATTTTTCCCTTCTCCTGTCAATTTTGGATCTGTTTTTCATTTCCCTTCCCTTTTGTTAATCTTCCTAAATAACTTCTAAGTGCTCCTCCATCTATTTAGCTCCATGAATTCCCTCCACAGATCCTCATTATTTTGAGGATGATTTATGCAAGCTCTATTAGCCAGATTGGGCCTTGTTTGAAGGTTTTCCTGCAATCAGAAAAGCCCAGATTTGAGTCAGCTGGAATTAGATCCAGAAAAAAATGATCCAGAAAAAAAAACCTTCAGCACCTCTTCAGAATTCCTAGAGGAAAGCTCAGCTTAATATGGGAAACCCAAGCTTTAAACTCCGGGCTGGACCTCCTGATCTCCCCCCAGCCCAGGAAAGGCTGCAGCACCAAGCCCTGATATCAAACGGGATTTTTATCCCCATTTTTTTTCCCCATGTCCAGTCCCAGGCCTGGGCACTGAGCTCGATTTAAAGTCTGGGATTCATCTGCCAGGACATTCCAATGGCATTCCCAGCACATTTGAGGAATGTTGGCACAGCTCCTCATCCAGCCTGGCCCTGCTCTCCCCATGCCCTTGACCTTGAAAAATGGAATTTGAATCCTGCTGGGAATGACCTTGGGACCGGGGTGTCCTTGGGGCTGCTCCTGGCCCGGGGTGTGGCAGCAGCCAGGGATGCTGCTCGCTCCATCTGCAGCGTCCCTGGAATGTTTGCAGCCTTTGGGGGGTTGCAGGCAGGTTTGGAGGAGGAATCTTAAAGAGAATTGATGAAAAAAATCCCTGGGATAACAGGGGATTTTCACGGAAAGTCGTGTTTCCTGTGGAAAGTTGGGGTGGGGAAGGTCTGAAGGAGAGGTTGGGTGTCCTCTGTCCCATCCTGGCTGTCCTGCTTGGAGCAGATCTGCTTTCCGAGCCTGGGGATCACTGGGGCTCCAGGAATAATTCCAGGAACCCTGTGGGTTTTCCCTGCTGAGCTCCCAGCCCAGGGAACACCCAGGAGAGCCAATATCCCCCCATGGGGATGGGATCCACCATCCTCCATCCCTCCCTCACCTCCCTGCTGATTCCAGGAGGGGGAACCCCCTCTCCACTCCAGGCTGGGCCATTTTGGGGCTGATATTCCCATTTATTAGGGCCAGCTAAGAGCATTCCACATCCCATCCCATCAGCTGGGATCCTGCAAGCCAAGAGCCCATTCAGGAGATGGAGCAGCCTCAGATTGGTATTGATTTTAGAATTTCTGGGGCTTTATTAATGACAGAAATGTTGTGGCCAGATCCTTCTGGTGTAAAGCAAAGTGGGTGCAGCCAGCTGGGATAAAGGGACAGGACAAGGCTGGGAGTAAAGGATTTGCTGGAGTAAAAGGCAGCAGGATCTGCCCTGCTCCTCCCAGCTCCTTGTGGGTTACTCAGGAGCTGCAGGAGGGAGTAAATACTCGTGCCAGCACAGCGGTGTCTCTTTTCAATAACCACAACAGCTCTGAGGGTGGATTCATCGCTCCCAGGAGCAGAGTCCTGCTCTCCTGACACCCAGCTGGACAGGAGGGAATTTTATTGCCTTTGGGACGGGGTCAAGAGGCGTCTCTTGGCCTCTCCTTCTCCCTCTTCCCATTTTAGCAACCAACCCTCCTGTTCTCCTCTAAAGGTCATTTCCCTGAGCAGGAGGATTTATGAGTGGGAGATGCTTTGCTCGAGGAAAGCTCCACCAACTCACAGCCACATCTTCCCACTGTAATTCCTGATTTTCCCTGCTTAGCTGGGATGGAAGTGTGGGATCTCCAGTTCACATTTCCTTCGCAGGCTGTGTCCTGCTCGTCAGAGGCTTTTGCTTTTTGGTGACATCGTAAAATTGCCACGCTCAGTTAATCCCAACCTGCAACCATCTCCTGAAACAACCCTTGGAAGTGCTGAGGTAAAACCGGCTCTTCAGCAGCCCCATTAGGCTCAGCTCTTTCTGCTTTGAGAGCTGCATGACCTCTCTTTTCAATCAATTCCCAGTTATTAACCAGGAAGAACAGCATCGGGAACTACATTTGCAAATTGAATGTGCTGCTGGATAATGAACTCGCACTCCCTAAAACATTCCAGCGGAGGGGAACGCTTCCGAGCTCCCAGCTTTAAATTCCTGTCCCCCCCGCGCCCCAACCTGGGCTATATCCTGAGCTAATCCACGTAATTCCAGAGAACTCAAAGGAATAAAACTTGCTGAGCGGAGCTGAAGGGGATGGAGCCTGTGAGGACTCTCCCTGAGCTGTTTATTGGGATCCCTGGGAGCTAAGCCCTTGAGCAGATTAGCTGCTCAGCTCCGAATCAGCCAGGTTAGAGCCCGGCTTAGTTATTAAAACGCTCCGACCTCGAACTTGGGCTTAGACAGTTATTTATTAAAACTAATGAATCCATGCCCCGGGGGCAAGCGGGGGGCTGGGGGAGCCCCGGCAGGGGCGCATCCCCTTGCTGGGGGGGGTGTATATCCCCTTTTTTTGGGGTCCATCTCCCTTTATAGGGGTGTATCCCCCTTTTTAGGGCTGTATCCCCCCTTTTTGGGGGGTTTATCCCCCTTTTTGGGGGGTGTATCCCCCCCTTTTTGGGGTGCCCGGCCGCGGGGAGCGGAGCCGCGCATCCCTCGCAGGATGGAGCGTGGCCGAGCCCCCTCCGCCCTCCCGGGGGTGACCTGGGGAGGGTCCCCTTGTCCCCCACCCGCGGGTGGAGCCTCCCCACGGGCCCCCCGGAGCCCGAACAAAGGCGGGGAAGGGGCGATGCGGGACCCCC
>VZRZ01005093.1:208615-435957 GCA_013398175.1 Climacteris rufus | reverse complement strand
CCGCCCGAGGATGCCGGCACCGGCTCCGGCTCCAGCGCCGGCGGCTCCCCCGGCCGCGACCCGCCCGCCGAGCTGGCCTCCGAGGAGGAGGAGGAGCAGGTGCCTTACCCGGCGCTGGCACCCACCGCCTTCTTCTGCCTCAAGCAAACCACCCGCCCGCGCAGCTGGTGCCTCAGGCTGGTCTGTAATCCATATCCTTTCCCGAGGGACACCCCCGGCCGGCCGGGACACCCGGAGCATCGCGCTTCCTCCCGGCGGGGCGCGGGGATGCCGCGGAGCCAGCGCGGTCCTCGGCGCGTCCCCGCTCGGAGCATCCCCGTCCCGGCTCGGGAGGGGACACGGGAATGTGTGACCCCCCCCGGGATCCTTCTGGGGACGCTCGCCAAGGTCCCGTTGGCCGCAGCGGCTCCGTCCGAGTGTCCGGTGCCGGGCACGGACAGCAGGACAAGGCGCTCGGGGCCCGGCATCCCCAGAGGGGAGAACCCCGCAGCTCCGTTCGTGGGCAGGAGCGCAGTTTCTGTGTTTATTCCAGTGCCGGTGGGGAATTTCAGCCCCCCTGGTGTTTATATAAGAGCCCGGAGTGCATGTGCGCTCTCCCGTGTGGAAAAAATGGAGCTGGAGTTGGTTTGGGAAAGGGAAAGGCACATGCCTTCATTCCCGAAAACTCCCCTCGGCTTTTGTTCTCCTGCAACTTGCAGGGAAGGAAGGGAACAGTCAAGCCTCTAAATCTCCCCTGTTCCCTGTGTCCTTTACTCAGTTTATTAATGTTAAATAATGGAGAGCAGCGCTTTCCTCTCGGTGGTGTCATCCGGAAGATGGAATTTTACCCGGAATGCTGCGTGCAAGTGAGAGTTGTCAGTCTGTCGTGATAATCTTTGGGAAGTGAGCTTTTAGCACGGGCATTGTGTGGAGAATTCCTGCTTTTCCCTCCCCCCCGTACCTGCCTGCAGTTTGCTGCCTCTATCCTGCTATTAAACCCATTATTTATTAATGGGCTGATTATTGATCCGGCTTCAGTTAACCAGAGAAACCCCTGCGCATCCCGGTTCTCCTCAGCACCCACACCCAGCCGAGGAGGAATTGCACAGTTTCCCCCGGAATGCTGCGGGGTGGAGGAATAATTGGAGGGAAAACCCCAGGGTTTTTATGGCCTTGGGTCTCCTTTTGTTCGGTGGAGTTTTTGGGGGTGGTTGTGCTTTACACCTCTGAGGGGGCAGCTCCGACTGGGAGGGTGGAAAGGAGAAGGAAGCACGGAGTTGATGGCTTAGCCATATAAATATTACAAGGAATGATCATTCCACAATAAAAATGGGATGGCCCCGGCCCTGGAAGGGCTTGTGGAGGGCACTGAGTTCCTGCTACAGCCGAGTGAGTCAGGACTGATTCCTTCCCTTAAATCAGGTGTTGGAAAACTTTGGGAGCCCGTGGCAGGGAAAAGTCTTTTCCTTTGGTTTTGGGGGAGCCTGTGGGTTCGGCATTCCCGAAATTCTCCCCTGGCAGGAGGAGAAATCCCAAGCAGTGTCAGCTGGGAGCAGGGGAGGTTGGTTTGGAGAGGGTTCAGGTGCTCCTGCTGCCGCAGGTCAGGCTGTGCTTCGGTTTTCCCTTTGGGAATTCACAGCAGAGCAAATTCCTTACCCAAACTTCCCCATCCAACATAATCAGCTGGAAACGGTGACAGTTTGTCATTAGTGAAGCAGGAATTTCATCAGATTCCATCAGCCCCGGGTTTCAGTGTTGGTGTGTTTGGATTGCAGCAGAGCAAAGCTCACGAGGTGTCACAGCCAGAGGGATGAGCTCCTGCCTGGGATCTTTTCCTGTTTTTCCAGTCTCCACAATCAAATCCTTTGATTAAGCTTTTTTTGGGAAGAGGTGGTTGGGATTTCTGAGGGTGTGGAGCCACCTCGGAGTGAGATCTGTGCCTTGCTCAGGTGCTGGGGGTGTGTTGGACCAGAGGCAGCCGGAGATTGGGAGCTTGGGAAAAACGCCACTGCCAGGAGTGGGACACTTGGGAAGCAGCTGGATGGGGACACTTGGGAAGCAGCTGGATGGAGCAGTGCAGGGAGGGCTGAAATCCCCCAGGTGCTTTTCCCAGGGGGAAGAGTAACTGGAGATGAGCACACAGAGGTGGTTGGAGGCTCTTCCTGCCCTCCCAGAATCTCCAGTCCATAAACCACGGAAACGAGCGTTAGGCTTGCGTTAGGATTTCCAGGAGGGCTCCCAAAACCTGAGTCTGAGGAGCTTCCCCAGGTGCCCTCTTTAATGGGGCTTTTTCTTTCTTTTTGCCAGGGAAGTTGTCCTTTGTTCTTCTTGGGATTTATTTTGTGGGAAGAGGGAGAAAATCGCGCTTTGTGCCCCCCAATGTCCATATCCCCCCCTCTCCCTGTGCTCCCCAAGTGGTTCCCAATGTGGGAATGCAGCTCCACGTGTCTCCCCTGTGGTGCTTCAGCTCCTGCACCTTCAGTGTTTGATTTCCAGCAGCTCCCTGTGGGTTTTGGGGCCAATCCCATGGGATGCTCCTGGCAGGGAGCTGCGTTCAGGCCGGGTCACTTTGCACATCAGCACCCCAAATTCCAAATTTGGGATGGAAATCCCAAATTGCTTCAGGGAATAGCATCAAATCCACCCCGTGGGCAGCTCTCTTTTCAATCCAGATTGCCTGAGAGCCACCCAGATATTTGTGGGAATCAGAGATATCCCAGACCTGTGGCCCGGAGCAGGTGGGAATCCTCTGTGGCTGGGCCAAAAGCCTGCTTTGCCTTTGCAGCTTTAGCAGGGAGGGGGTCACTGCCAGGCTTAGGAATGGCTAAAAAAAGCCAGAGCCTGGTTCTGGAGGGGACAGGTGGGGCAGGATCAGCTTACGGAGCCGGCAGCATTCCCAGCCGCAGGCACGCGGCTCCCAGCGAGCATCCGAGGGAAAACGGGGAGTGGGCAGAGGGAGGAGATGCACGGTTGGGGTTTTTAATAGCTCTGCTGCCTTTGGGAACGCTGAGAACAACCTGGAAAAAATCCTGCTCGCCCTCCCCCCTCCCTCTATTTTCATAGTTTTGTGTTAATAAATCCATCAAAGTTCGGAATTCTCGGAGCGAAAGGTCTGGCAGGGGCTGATTTTTGGGTGGGAGCAATAATGAGGATTGTGGTTATGGAAGTTAATCAGAGGAGAAAGTGCAGGGACAGGCTCTGATGTCACGGTGACTTTTGTCAGGCTGTGCAGTGTCATTCTCCAGCTTTGCTGAGTGCAGGAATCTCCTCCCCAGCTCCAGGGTTACCTCCAAACCAAATCCAACCACAAAGTCACTGGTTCAGAGCAAACAAACATCCCAAATATGGTTTTTGTGATACAGGCAATGGTCAAAATTGAATTTTTGCTGTCAAATCCTCTTGTATTTTCCCTCTGTTTCACTGCTGTACTTTTAATTTCCTTTTTTTTTTTAACCACATAAAATTGGAAGCAAACTTCCCTATTTCTTCAGCCCTGGATCTCCTACGTGGGTTTATTTATGGAGGTCTGTGGGTGGCATTTTGTGTACTTGGTGTGCACACAGGGTGCTTGGAGCAGCATTTGGGGTTTGTTGCCCCTCGGGGTTCCTTCCCTGGCTCTTCCCAAGTGGATCCATGGAAACCTGGAGCTCAGCCTGTGTCAGGTGTGGTTTTCTTTCGTATTTTGGTGTTGCTGCTGCTTTATCAGGGAAGTCTTGAGTCCCTTTTGGTGAATCCCTGGATGTCCCTGTGCCTTGGGGGGGTTGGAAGCATCTCCTGGACTTTGCTGGTTCAGGGATGTGAACTCGGAGATGTGGAGGAAAGCTGACCTTGTGTCCATCCCCAGCACAGCTCCAAGGGGTTTTTCTCCCCAAAAAACTGGGAAAATGAGCTGTCACTGGGATGTGAGACACAGCACTGGGAATCTGCTTCCCTTCCCATCCCATCCCGGCGCCGTCAGCTTTGACAAGGCTGGGACAACTTTGCTGCTTTTTTAGTGATTCATAAAAACACTCAGTGATTCATTAGAGGTTGGCTTTTGGGTGCTTTAGTCAGAAATAAAAAAGCTTCACTGATTTATTTTCTCAGCTCCTTGGCCCCAGCTGATTTCTGTGGGGTTTGGCTCTGCTCTTGGTTGGGTGAGGTCTCTGCTTCCAGCAAATCTGGGCTTTAATTGTTAAATTCCTCTTCCTCAAGTGCTGCTCAGTTAAATCAGGACAGACCCAACATCCACAGTGCCATTCTGGCTGCTCATTCCAGCACTCCACATAGGTTGGATGCTGAAAAAAAAGGCATTTTGTGCAAACTGGAGCATCTCCTCTGCTTTTCACTCTGTTCTTTCCTTCCTCCTGCTGGGCTGAGCTGTTTGCCTGGCACTGTCAGAAATTGCTCCCAAACCCTCTCCTGGCAGTTCCCCTCACTCCCTGTTGTGCTCTGGCTCCTGGGAGGGTGGCACTTTGGGATTTGGGAGCCTTGTGGGTGGAAGTGACCATGGCTGAGCTCCACCAGCTTGACCACCTTCAGCTGATTGCCCCAAAATAAGATTTGGGGACCTTTATCAGCAGAGCTTGGTTTAATCTCCTCTTATCCCACCTGGGGCAAGGGGAGGCTTTGCCCCAGTCATCACTTGCTGTCTCCCAGGAGAAATATTGCAGGGAAAACATTCAGCAGGAGGTGGTAAAACCTGTTAGGAGGGAATAAATGTAAAATAAATACATTAAAGCTGCTGAGCGTCCAGGACAACCATTGGAAGTGGGGAGAGGTTGTGCTCCCACTGGCAACCACAGGATGACAAATGCTTGAGAAACGAGGAAAAAAAGGCTTGGAAGTTGTAATTCCTCTAAAAATCTGTTGTCCACATGGGTTTGAGCTCTTTCTGTTTCTGAGTTCTGTTGCTGGCTCAGTTTAATCCACGGTTTAGTCCTGAGTTTTGGCTTAAAAAGAAGGGATTTGGGGTTTGTCGTGGTCCCGCAGCCTCACCAAACCATCGGCCCTGAGCTCTGCATCCCACCTGGAATTCCCTCAGTGCTGCTCATCCCTTGTTCCTCTGGGAAAAACCTGTTAGGAGGGAATAAATATATTCCTGGCCTTATCCTGGGAGCTGCTGAGCATCCGGGATGGCCACTGGAAGTGGGCAGAGGCTGTGAGGTCCATGGAAGGCCGTGGCCCCACTGGCACCCACAGGATGACAAACACTTGGGAAACGAGCAAAAAACGGCTTGGAAGTTGTAACTCCTCTAAAAATGTGTTGTCCATGTGGGTTTGAGCTCCTCTATGTCTGTGCTGCCTCAATATATTTCAGTTTAGTCCTGAGTTTTGGCTTAAAAAGAAGGGATTTGGGGTTTGTCGTGGTCCCGCAGCCTCACCAAACCATCGGCCCTGAGCTCTGCATCCCACCTGGAATTCCCTCAGTGCTGCTCATCCCTTGTTCCTCTGGGAATTTCCTTTATTTCTGTCTCCCTGCCACACTCTGGAGTGCTGGAAATCCCTGTCCTGTGGCAAAGCAGCCGGAGTTGGGGATATTTGGGAAGAACCCGGGAGCGTGGGCTCGGAGCGAGGTGTTCAACTCTGCAAACTCAGACTTTATTGCACTTAAAAATGATGCTTAAAAATGACTTTTGCAGCCAAAAATGGGTTAGAAAACTCATGGCAAAAGTAATTCCCAAGTGGGAGAGGTTTTTCCTTCTCTCTTTGCAGCTTTGGTAATGTCTGGATGTGTTCAGGAGGGTGAGTGGAGGGAAGCTGTAAAAAAAGAGGATGGTGGTGCCCAGGAATTGTGAATTTGTCTGGTGAAATAACCAAAAAAACCTCCAAAATTGTTGAGAAAAGTGCACAAAGTAAATCAGAGATGAGTAATGAAAATAAAATCAGTATTTTGGGCTTTAATTAAATATAATATTTGGTAAATAAATCATATTTAATGTCCCTCATCCTAATTTTGATCTCTCCCTTATCCCAGGCTGTGTTTGCTGGAGCCTCTGGCACTTTGTGGATCCCTTCCCCTTTTCCGTGTGGGTTTGAATTCCAAGCTGATCAGATTTTTAGGGATTTATCTCCCTATTGTACCAAGCCAGGTATCTCTGAGCAGTTTTAATTTGCAAATGCACTCAGCAAAATTCTGCCTCCCTCGCTCTCCCTCAGCCTTTAACCTAATTAATGTTTTTATTGCCAGTGGATTCTAAAGTTGCCTCTCCCTGCATCCACAGATCCAGATTTTTGCACTGAAAATAGTAATTAAAATTATTTCAGGGTATTTTTGTGGGTGCTTTTCCTTTCCCACTGGTTTATTTTAATTTGTTCTGTACTGAATACTCCCCTCCAGTGCAAACTGAGAGACACCAACTCCTTCCCTCAGATTTTACTGAGGATTCCTCATAATCTCTGAGAAATATCCTCAATTTATTTCTTCTTTCAGAGCAGTCCAATTCCTGCTTTCCATGGCATCTCCATGCATCCCAGAGTCCACTTTTTTTCCCAATTGCCTTTGGTTTTCTCACCTCAAATTTGGTGGGAAGCAAGGAATCCGGTTCCAATTTGCAGTTTGGTTACAAATTGGGGCGGTGGATTGACTCCATATTTATTTTCCAGCGTGTCAGGATGGTCAATTCCTTGGAAATATGAACCAGTGTGTGCCAGGAGTTGAACTGGGCAGATCAGAGCCTACAGCTCATCCCTAGGGATGGATTTTGAGCAGTGGGACCCCAAATTGGATGTAAACATTTCCTGAATTATCATCCACCTGTCTCTGGGATGTTTTGCTGTATTTTAGGGAATTTTTCAATGGAAAAGCAGGGTTAAACTGATTCTTATTAGATTTAAGCTCAGCTTTGCCTAGGCTTTGTGTTTGGGGGCTGGGGCTGATCCCTTGGAAGCCAAATCCTGGCTTTGCCAAGCTCCAAGGGACGTGTTTGGAGTAATTCCATTGGAGCAACTGGGATCGCTCTTGTTTGCAGTCAATGAACTCGGAATCATGATTTTTCTCCCTGTGTTTGTGTGGGTTTGGGGTTTGTTTTTCAATTCCTGCTGCAGACAAGAATCCTTGAGCTGCCTACTCAGGGAGCTCTGATTAATTTTCCCCTGGATTATCCATGTGGCTCCTGGTCTGGGATCTGCTGTAAATCAGGAGGAGTCCCAGGCAAAGCCACCCAGGTGTGTTTTCCTTTTATCCCCCCAAATTCCACCCCCCTGAGAGCCTGACCTGTGCCACCAGCATTCCAGCCTCATGCCAGGAATATGTTCCTTGTATTTACACAGATGTTGGAAGGCAACTTGAGCTCGGATTTTGCCCTTAATTCTTAAGGTAGCAGCTGGTGCTTGAGGCCAATCCCTTAATCCAGCCTTGGGATTTTAAGGAAAATACACTTTGAAGGGAATATTTCGCTGCCTGGGATAGGGGGGAAGTTACTGCAGGGTTACTACACGATGCCCCCTAATAGTTAATTCCAAGAGAACTTCCAATCATCAGGGGCTGCATTCCTGAAGCAGCAATTAGGAGTCATCAGCCTGCAGGGAGACAAATTGGAAGGGAATTAGAGGCTGATGAGCTCCGTGTCCTGGGCTCTTCCCAACCTCCAGCCACAGGGAGCGGTCACTCCGGAGCTGCCTGGCCAGGCTGAGGGGAACTTTGACAAGATGCAGCTGGAAAAGACAATTTTCCTCTTTTTTCCCCTTCGTAAAATCCGTTCTGGGCACCGCAGCAGGCACAGGGCTTTGGCAGTGGATGAAATGCTCAGCTCCCAGATCTAATTTTGCCTCTTTCAATGGACAGATGGGAATTGTGTGCTCTCACAATGCTCCCAGTATTTGGCCATTTTTCCCTCCAAATCCAGAGGAATGGGATGGCTCTGTGTGTGTGGAGCTATTCCAGGGGGGGATTCAAGCTGGGTCACTGCTCCCAACCCCTTCCCTTCATCCTTGTGGGCCAGAGGTGAAGGATTTGCCTCAATATTAAAAATCCTGGGAGCTCTCGCTGCAAAAAGTGATCCAGGAGGTTACAGTGTGGATTTTTGGGATATCAGTCACGTTCCCAAAGGCTGGGGCCTCGCTTTGCCTGGGATGTTGGATGAATGCTGCAAAAAGGGAAGTTTTGGGAGAAGCATCCCTCGGGATTTGAGCGGAGCTTGTTGTACCCAAACTCTTTGATCCTCTGCGCCCGCCAGTTTGTTTTGATTTTCCTGCTGTCCAACAAATCCCTCGGAGATTTGGGATGAGAACACAGGTATTTGCATGGAGATCTGCTCCTGTCTCACAGGAGCTGCTTGATGTGGTTGTGGAGAGAAAGGAGGAACTGACACCTCCTCTTTTTGGGATGACAGGGAGGGAAGGATAAGGAGCTCCCAGGCAGACAGAAAAATGTGGGATTTGGTGCCACAAATAGAAATTCCTTGGGATTAGGCTCAGGGCAGAGCTCATTCCAAGATCTGCCAGCCCTAAGAGGGGCTGTGGAGCTGAACTCAGGTGGGATGGGGCTGTTTGCTCCCCTCAGGTGTGCTCTGATCCCCAGAGGGGATCCCAAATCCTTCTGCAGCTTCTCCTGGGGCAGAGCCAAGGGCAAACAAGGCAGGAGTCATCCCCTGGAGGCTGCTGGAGTCAGGGGTCATTTCAGGCCCAAGTTTAAGCCAGGCTTAACCCCGTGTTTCCTGGCTTTGCCTGATGGAAGCCAGAGCCTGGTTTGAGCCGGGCTTAGGGCAGGTGATGGATGGCAGAGGGAGCTTCACCGCGCTCCAGCGCTGCTTCCTCTGCTCCCCGGGGTGAGGTTCAGGCAGAGTTTGTTATGAATAACTCCAGATACCAAGGGAAACATCCCGGGATCGCTGGAATTCTTTTTTTTTTTCCCCTGGCAGTTTCCGAGCATGAATCGGCTGCGAGGCAAAGGAGGGGCTTGAATGGAACATTCCCAGCACAAAGTGGGAATTGTGTTTGTAGAACTGGGCCTAGAGCAGGGGCTTAGCAAAACACAGGCACTCTGCAGGGGGATGCCGGAGCATTCCCTGGACAATGTCGGGTTCACAATCCACGTTGGATTGTCCTGGGATGTCTGAGGCAGAACTGAGCCTGTTCTGTTCCTGCTTTGCCTCCTCTGAGCTCCTTCCCAGCGCCCTCAGAAATTCCCTTATCACCGAGCCCTCCCTTGTCCTTGGCAGGGGGATGAAGGTCGGGATGCAGAGGAGCACGTTGGGATAAGGGATCAGTGAATCCGGGAGCAGGCAGGGTGAACAAATCCCAGGAATTTTTTCCCCCCTGCTGCAGATCTCCTGGACACCTCATTCCAAAGGGATTGCTCCTTGTTTGCAGCAGGGCTGGGATCACCCCGAGCTCCCCATCCCAAGGAACAGGGAGACTCCTGCTCCTCCAGGGATCTCAGGACGTCCAGGAAGGCGCTAGGCCCCGGCAGCGTGTCCTGCTCCAGGCTCCTGCTGGACGCTCTCCAGGCTTTCTGCAGCTTCCAATGGCTCCTGGAGCAATCCAGTGCCAAGCAATCCCATTCCTCCTGCTGCAGCGAGGGCACCAGACACCCACGGGATGCTGTCTGCCTGGGAATGCCTGGACCAGCATCCCTAAAAAGGCTCCTGGGCCTGCTGTGTGTCCGAGGGCTGCCAGCAGGGATGAGATCAATCCGGCTCGTGCATCCCGTGGTGTTGTTTTCTCTGGGATGTGCTGCCCTTTCCGGACACTTGGAGAGCCAAGAGCTTTCCCAAAGCTCTGGTTTCTTATTTGGAGCTTGTCCTGAGCTGCTTTGGAAAGAGTTGGAAAGAAATTGGTCTTCCCATGGAAGTTCTTGGTCTCTCCAGTCCACAAATATTGATGGGAATGGGGCAGGTTCGATCTCGGCCTCTCCTGGAATGAATCACTTAAGGAGAAACTTGGATAAATGTGGAGCTATCTGGGATGGCCATTAAAGCTTGGATTTATATCCTGGGCCCATTTGATACCAGCCTGAGGGATCCATGAATTTCTGGATGCTGTTTGCAGAGGGCTGGAGAAGTCTGGGATAATGTCAGGATTGACTAAATTTCCTTCTAAAATCCCCAGGTGTGGGAGGGTCTGGTTTCCCTTTGGGATGGATGGAAATGCTTTATCCCAGTTCACAAACTGGTGGCTCAGGCCTTTGGAATATGAATAATGGAATATTCACCTCAACTGCCACTTTTAGACCCAAATCCTTTGGGTTTGGTCAGGGTATCCCAGTGTTCAGGCAATGCTTTTTGGGATCAGGGAGATGTTTGCTTGGAATCTGAGCCTTGTCCACCTTCCTCTTGTATCTCCTGCTGCTGTTTAGGCTGGAAAACTTCCCCAACCTCTTTTGGCTGGAAAAACACCCTGGCTGTTGTGTTTTTCCATGGATTCCCTGCTCCATGGGCACTGATATTCCTGGTGGGATTGGTCAGTTCTTGTCTGTTATGGATTGGATGTCTCTGGTGCCATTGCTTGGAAAAATTCCATTGAACAACTTCCAGCAGGAACGTGGTGCTTCTTTTGGAAAGTTGGGAAGTTTAATTCCATTTTATTTCTTGTATTGACCTTTGGACCAAGAGATCCCAGCATTTGCTGAATCCAGGGAAGGTTTTTACTTTTCTTTCTGGTTTTATGTTCTTTTCCTCTGTGTATTCACATTTCCAAGGAAAAGAGGTGGATAAATCTGTGGGCTGAGCCTGTTGCATTCCTCTGGTGGAATATTGGGAAGACATGGACATAATCTGTTCCCTGTGTGTGTCCATCCCCTAAAAGCTTTGGGTGCCCCAAAGGAAGGAAACTGGAAATGATCCAAAGTCTTTTTTCCCACCGGGACAGGGAACTGGGTGCATCCATCCCTCAGCAAGTGCTGCTCCACTTGTGCCTCAAAATTCCCGTTTTTTTGATGTTTCCCTTTGCCTTAATTAAGAAAAAAGATAAATATATCCTTGTATATCCCTTAGTTCAAGCGTGAAGATTCCTGTTTGGGATTATTTTTAGGCTCTGAAATAATTCATGAGGTTGTTTTCCCTGATTTATGACAATCCCCAGCGCATCGCCGTGAAAATGACTTTTAAATGGAATGTTTCAGCAGTTTTATAGGAATTCCTCATGTGAGGGGAAAATAAACAGTTTGTCATTCCCCAGCCTGTGTTTGATTATTAAATTTGTTACTCCAAACATCAGGAAAAGCTTCCTTCAGCTCTGGAGATCTCCGAGTTTGGAGAGCCCCAGCGTTAAATAAAACCTGGGAACCTGGCAGGGGATGGATCCAGGCTCCTTCCCGCTGCTTGGTGGCCAAAAAGGAACATTTGAGGATGTGGTCAATGGGATTCCAGTTCCCCAGATGTCATTCCAGGAGCACACGGACTCTGGAATGGGGTTGGTGTCCTGGGAAAACATTCCCTGTGCTCCTTCCTGGCTTCGTGTGGGGTTTGGAGAAATGCAGGAAAAGTGGTGAGCAGGAAAATCCGTGGATTTTCAGTGGGGTGAGGGGAGTGGGTGGGCAGAGCATCCCTGGTGTTCCAGGATTCCTTTGATCTGCAGGAGTGGAAGGACTGTGAGTGGAAATCCGGGATGGAAAGGATTGAAATACTCCTAGGCCCTTGGGATGAGGCCTGGAATGTAAAAGCTTCACCCAGCTTAGGAGCTGCTTCTGGGCTCATCCTTTGTCCTTGAGCTGCATGGAAAGGAGTTTTCCATAAAAATGGTGATTTGGGGGAATATCTTGGCTAGGAGGATCACAAAGAGCTTTTTGGAAGTGGCTGGACTTTGGGGTTGGGCTGGTTGTGCTTCCAGGGAATGCTGAGGTGCAGGATTAGGTGCCTTTGGTCCCAGAGCAGCAATTCCTCATCCCAGGGTCTGGAATCAGCAACAGAGCTGATCCTTGTGGATTCGGCCATAAATCCTCCTGGAGTTACAGAGTTTTCATTAGGAATTGTCACAGGGATGGGCCCCTCGGAGGGGATGATGAGGGTCAGGACTTTCAGGATGGGGAGGAGGTGCCATCCCCTAAAATCACATCTGAGGGACCCAGCTGGGAATCCTGGGGCTGGGAATCCTGGAATTCCCAGGATTCCCAGGAGGAGCAGGGCCGGCTCCAGGAAGGTTTTCCTGCTTCTCCAGGTGGAATTTTGTTGTCTCCAGCCTGCTGGGAGTTCATCCCACAGGGTTTCTGGAGGGGGAGGTGTTTCCTTGGCAAAGGAGGGTCCTGGCAGTGCCCACTCCTTGGAGCATCCTTGGTTCCTGCCCTCTCCCAGGTCTTCTCTCCAGGGCACAGTTTAATTGTTATTTTGGGATGCAGGAAAGGCTTTTCCCCCTCATTTTGCTGCCAATGAGATTTTCAGGGACATTTCCCTTTTTGTTTTAATCAGAAAGGTGCATTTCCCTTTTTGTTTTAATCAGAAAGGTGCATTTCCCTTTTTGTTTTAATCAGAAAAATTTTAGAAGTTTTCTTCCCATTTTTCCAGGGGAAAAGTCTCCTCTGTGCCTTTCCACTTCTCCGTGTCTTTAACTTTGGGTGTTTAGGCTGTGCTGAAGCTGATCCCAGGTTTAGGGAAGCTTTTCCATGCATGGTGTGACTCCTTGGACAACAAAAACATGGGATGCAGCTGTCCCAGGAATTCAGAGCCCCTCGTGTTCATCCATAGGAACTCCTCAAAGGGGGATTATTCCCTGGTGGTTTAAGAGGAGCAACAAAAGTGTTAAAATCCCAAAACGCCCTCTTTAAGCTCAGTTTATCTCAGCCTGCTCGAGGCAGCAGCCACTGGGATGAGGGACTGTGGGGAACCCCCAGATCCTGACCCTAAACCCCAAAATCCAACCTGAAAAGTGGGATCTATTCCCTGCCTCCTGCCCACCTATTGCTTCCCTTTCCTTCCCTGTTTTTAAAACAAAGTGGGAAACTCCTGATGCTCCCAGGATCCCTCTGTGCTGCAGCTGTGCAGAAATCCTATAAAATTCCTAATTAGCCCCCGAAACAAATGAGAACAGAAGCTCCAATTTTAGTTTCCAAGGTGCCTTTTCTGCAAACTGGTCTCAAAATACGGAAACTTAAGTAAAGCTGAGCTTAAATAATAAGCTTAAATAATAAGCTTAAATAATAAGCGTACCGGGAGAGCAGATGGATAGGAGAGGATGTGTGAAATAGGGAAAATCCAGGCTGGGAATTGCTGGGGATGCTGGTGGGGACCACGTGAAGCCTTAGCTGTTTCTGGGGGGGTTTAGGAGAGGATGAGGATAAAGGGATGAGCTGGAAAATTGGGGGGAATTTGGAGCCAATTTGTTCATTTTTGTCTCTCCTGGCTGCAGACAAAGTGTTCTTGCAGCACACATTTCCATCCCATCCCTCCCTGCCTCATTGACTCCCTGGAAATCCCAGCTGGAAGCAGAACTTTTCTCTCCTTCCCTCCTTTTCTCTCTCTTCCCTGCTCTTGTGCCAGCTTTGGAGCTGTGTTTAAGGCTGAGCAATTCCATGGGGATGCAGGGGGGGAATTAAGGCTGGGCTGCAGCCTCTGGCAGTGCCATGGGCAGGAAAGGCAGGAATGTGGCCCTTTTCCCCTTATTTCCCATCCTTGGAGCTCAGGCTGCTGATAAATCCTCCAGCTTTCCCAGGGAAACTTGAAAGTGTGTGAAAAACCTGGGAAAAGATCCCTGGGTCTCATGGAGATGGTCAGTGATGGGATCAGGGGGTCTGAGCCTTGCTTTGCTAGAACTGAGTTCAGGTTTGGGCTGGGCTGAGGTCAAATTAGGAGAAAACACAAAAAGATTTTTCTGAACCAGGGGTGAGCATCAGAGCTTGGAAAAACCTTGTGTTGTGGGCAAATTCCCATGGATCCCAATGCTTCTGAGATTCTCTTGAGATGCTGAGGGTCTCTTTCCTCCCCTATTCCCACGGGAATCAGCCCAAAGATCCCTCTTGATGGGATGGAAATGTGGATGCAGGGGTTGTGCTCCAGGGATCGCACCAAGGGAAGGCTGCAGGAAAGCTCCAAGTGATTTATCCATGAGGAAAAAAGATCCAACTTTTGGGTTCAGAGCCCCACCTGGCAGCCTCAGGTTGCACCAGGGGAGGTTTAGGTTGGATCTTTGGGAAAATTTTTCCGTGGAAAGCACTGCCAAGCATTGGAACAGCTGCCCAGGGCAGTGGTGAGGTCAGAATTCCTGGAGAGATGGAAAAGCCAAGTGGATTTGGGATGGCTGTGGCAGTGCTGGGCTCTGTGATCCCAGAGGGCTCTTCCAACCTGGATAATTCCCTGATCCCACAAAGCTGCTGTGTCCCTGTTCCCTTTTCTGAGGCAAACTCAGCCCCCAGACAGCAGCAGTGACTCCGGTATTGGATTTGCGGGAGCTGCCTGAGGAAGTGGTTTTGTTTTCCCGAGGGATTTACACCTATCCTGGGATGAGCCGTGCCAGGAATGACCTTGCAGGAGGCTGGGCTGTGCCAGTTCTGCAGATTTGAGGCTTTTTGGAAGCTCCAGTGTGAAAACCAGGAGTTTTAATGGGATTAATCGAGGGAAAGGGAGCACCTTGATGTCTGCAGAAGTTGTTGGCTTCCGGAAGCTCAGGATGTTGGGAAACAGAGAATAGGAACACTTGGAATTCTTCATTTAGAGCAAGTTTCAAGGCCGTGTTATTTAGTGAACCAACTTTCCCTGGAGCAGCACATGGAGAAGGAACGATTCCCTCATCTCCACACCTTTATTCCCTGTTGGTTTGGTGCTGGGCAAAATCTTCCCCATCATTAAAGACATTGGAGCTCAGGAGGGATGTGGCTTTCCCGGGGTTTTTAGGCCATTTATAAATTGGAAAAATCCTGCAGGGCTTTTTTTCTGCTGAGAGATGAAACTGCTTCCTGAAGCCAGGCTGTGGGGATCCAAAGTGATTTTTTTTCTTTTTTTTTTTCTTTTTTTTTGAGGGAACCTGGAGCATTTTTTGCAGCTCTTTTAACTCTTCCTTTAGTCTGGTGGGATTTCTTCATCTCGTTATGCAGCAGATAAAAAGCTGTCCTTGAGGGAAGGAATCACTCTTGGATACAAAGCCTTAAAATACCTTGATTTTCCTTTTCTCTGGGAGCTGCTTGTTTGAAGGGAATTTTGGCTGTGCTGAGAGGTACCGGAGTGATGGCCCTGAGGTGGGAATTGGTCTGAAATGGATGTAAAGTCACAGAGAGGAGGCTGAGATGGGATTGGGGGAAGGGATTCCTCCCTGGGAGGGGCTGGAATGGAATTCCCAGAGAAGCTGTGGCTGCCCCTGGATCCCTGGAAGTGCCCAAGGCCAAGCTGGATGGGGCTTGGAGCCGCCTGGGATGGTGGAAGGTGTCAGGATTGGGACTGGATGAGCTTTAGGGTCCCTTCCAACCCAAACCATTCCAGGATTCTGTGATTTCGGAGGAAAAAGCACAATTTCTAAAGACCCTCATTAGCAAATATTTAATAGGACATAACCAGGAGCACTTAAACCCCTCAGTCTAATCCGAGCCAGGATAAATTGGTTTTAATCCCACTCGTTATTCCAATTAGACACCAGCGCTGCACTAATCCTTTGGATTCAAGCTGTGGGTGTTTCCCCGTCCATCCTGCAATCCCACACCTCGGTTTTCCCTGCAGGATTTGCCTGTGGGGGTGTTTGTTGTGTGCCTCAGCAGCTCTCCACTGACAGGAGGGTTTTGCCTTTCCCTGCTGTTCCCTACAGTGCAAATTCCGTGTCCTTGAGGCCTGGGGGTCACTGCTGCCTGTCGCTGTCACCGGGTGTGTGACAGGGGACGGGGACAGCCGGCCTCCCTCACCCTGCAGCTGCGGCAGGGGCTGTTCCGTGTTTCCATGGTTTCCCTGGAAGGGATCAGGGCTTCCCTCCGAGGCTGCTGCCAGTTCAGGGCACTGGGTTGGGCTCTGCTGAGCATTCCTGGTGTCCTGGAGCAGAGCATCCCTTGTGTCCCAGGGCATCCCTTGTGTCCCAGAGCATCCCTTGTGTCCCAGAGCATCCCTTGTATCCCAAAGCATCTCTGTTATCCCAGGGCAGAGCATCCCTCAGGTCCCAGAGTAGAGCATCCCTTGTATCCCAAAGCATCCCTGTTATCCCGGGGCAGAGCATCCCTCAGGTCCCAGAGTAGAGCATCCCTTGTATCCCAGAGCATTCCTCATGTCCTGGAGCAGAGGATCTGTCATGTCCTAGGACAGAGCATCCCTTGTATCCCAGGGCATCCCTTGTGTCCCAGAGCATCCCTGTTATCCCGGGGGCAGAGCATCCCTCATGTCCTGGCACCTCCTTCAGGTCCCAGAGCAGAGCATCCCTGTTATCCCAAAGCATCCCTGTTATCCCGGGGGCAGAGCATCCCTCAGGTCCCAGAGCAGAGCATCCCTTGTATCCCAGGGCATCCCTGTTATCCCAGAGCACCCCTTGTATCCCAGAGCATCCCTGTTATCCCAGAGCATCCCGTGTATCCCAGAGCAGAGGATCTGTCATGTCCTAGGGCAGAGCATCCCTTTTATTCCAGAGCAGAGCATCCCTTGTGTCCTGGTCCAGAACATCCCTTGTATCCCAGAGCATCCCTTGTATCCCAGAGCATCCCTTTTATCCCAGGGCATCCCTGTTATCCCAGGGCATCCCTTGTGTCCCAGAGCAACCCTGTTATCCTAGAGCATCCCTTGTATCCCAGGGCATCCCTTGTGTCCCAGAGCATCCCTGTTATCCCGGGGGCAGAGCATCCCTCATGTCCTGGCACCTCCTTCAGGTCCCAGAGCAGAGCATCCCTGTTATCCCAAAGCATCCCTGTTATCCCGGGGGTAGAGCATCCCTCAGGTCCCAGAGCAGAGCATCCCTTGTATCCCAGGGCATCCCTGTTATCCCAGAGCACCCCTTGTATCCCAGAGCATCCCTGTTATCCCAGAGCATCCCGTGTATCCCAGAGCAGAGGATCTGTCATGTCCTAGGGCAGAGCATCCCTTTTATTCCAGAGCAGAGCATCCCTTGTGTCCTGGTCCAGAACATCCCTTGTATCCCAGAGCATCCCTCATGTCCCACAGCATTCCACTGCAGTGGTTTCCTCATTCCCAGGAATTTTGCTGTTAGAGCAGAGAATCGGAGATTTTCTGCATTTTTATCAAAATTCCATCTTCTTCCCCATCCTCTCCCAAGGCAGCCTCCCCCCATTTGTCTCCCGCTTGGACTGGGGTATCCACAGGACAGCCAGAGTTCCTGGAAGTGCTGTGAAAACTCCAGGCTGGGATTTCCCTGCCCAGCCGGGATTTTTCGGGAGCGCCTCGTGTTTCCTGGGAACGCCAGGAGGGAAGGAGCAGCACCAGAGTTTGGATCTCATTCTCCTTCCTCTGCCTTTTCCCATATTTTCCACCTCCTGCTCCTCTCTCTAAAGTAGTAACACTTTTTCCAGCCCAGCTGTGTTTTTTAGGATGAGGAGGGAATTCCGGGTTGGAATCCGGGGCGGACAAATTTAGCCAAGAAATTGGGACTTGGTGGCAGGACATGACTTGAGGGGACAGGGGGGATGTGGCAGCTCCTGCTGGGGTGGGCAGGAGGGAGGAAACCACTGAACTCTTTACTTTTCCCCACTTTTCATGGAAAAATCTCATTTTTCCCGTTTCCAGCAGCTCTCAGACCACAGCACATGCCCTGACAGTGGGGAGTGTCCACCCTAAAATCTTCCTTTTATTCTGAATTTGGGGGGGAAAAGGCAATTTGGGGACTTGTGATGTTTCTTCCATCCATGTGCATCTCCCCCTCTGTGAAATTCCCAAAGGATTTTCACCCCCAAACCCAGGAAAAAGTTGTTTGTTGGGGTTTTTTTTGGGGGGGGGAGGTGGAGAGAAGGGAAGGAAGAATTATTAATGAGTTTGGAGCCGTTGCCATGGGAACCTGTTGCTAATGAATCTCTGGGGTTTCCTCTCCACCTCGAGCGGTGTTTCCTGGGAATAACGTTCCCATGGCAACGGATGTCACCGAAACCCCGGGTGCCTCCGGGGCCACCGCCTTGGATGGGCACAGAAAGCTCCTGGTTTTGTCATCCGGGGGATTTATGGTGGGAAAAGGCACCAACCCTGCATTCCCTTCTCCTGCAACTCCAGAGAGTTTTTTTTTTTAATGTTTTTACCAAAAATCCCCAACCTGATCCCTGTTTTTTGGTGGTTTTTCACCCCAAATCCAGCATTGCTGGAACAAAACTGGAGCAGTTGGGAAGATCCAGCAATGCTCAGCTCAGATCAAAGCAGGGTTTCCTCCTTAATTTATGGCAAGAACAGGACAGAGAAATCTCCTCTGGATCAGCACTGACTCCTTGGCAGGGCTGGGAGAGGGTGCTGAGGATCTTTGGGATGCTGAGGATCTTTGGGAATTCCCTGCTCCTGCCAGTTTTCCCCCAGCCCCTGGCAGTAAATTGTCACTGGAGGGGCAGCCTGAAGAGCTTTTGCTGTTCCAGACACTGAGATCCATCAGAAAGTCCATTTTTCTCCAGGCACTATTGACTAATCCATTAAATCCAAGTCACCTCCCATCCTGGCCTTCAGGCACGAGGATATTTTTCCCTCATAACATCTTTCAGGAATATTTTATGAATTTTTTTTCCGAGCGTTTCATGGGTGTGGATAAATCAAACCTCAGGAACTGAGATGGAAGAAATGAACCCTGAGGGTGCAACAGGAGAGCAGGGCCAGGGCTTGGAATGCTGCAAAATCCCAGATCCTGATTCCATGGTGGGATTTCCTGAAGGAAATCAGGATAGCAGAGGCTGTTCTCCCAGGGTTGCTATCCCTGAGTTGTTCACACTGCTCATCCAAAGCTTTGTGAGTGTTCCCAGGTAGGGAAGAGCTTTGCTAAGGATCCCTTTTAAAAGGAGGAATAATTGATCCAGGGATTGAGGGGGGCTCTGGGGTGGAGCTGGGATCCTGTACCCAGCTCCCACATGAGGAAGCTGGAGTGAGTTGAATCCTGGAAAAGGAAAGGAGTTGGAATACAGGGCGGTGCTGTTGGTATTGTTTAGCTGAAAGGGAAGGTTGGCTCCTGGAGCATGGAATTACCGTGGGACAAGGAATGGGAAAATGAAGTTTATTTTAAGTTTGTTATTGCCAAGAGGCTTTGGTTGTGTCTGTCCAGGCTCCCAACACCTGGATGAGAGTTGCTGTGCCAGAATTCCATGGAATGATGTGGGATTAGAGGATGGGTGGCTCTCACCCTTGTCCCACGGTCCTGGTGCTGCTCAGAGCTTTGGCCAATCTGCCTTGGGAAGGGAAGATGTGGAAGGAATTCCATGTCCTGCTCTTGTCCCTAGGAACTGAAATCTCTCCAGTTCAAGGTGGAATGGGATGAACTTTAAGGTCCCTTCCCACCCAACCATTCCATGATCTCTCCACAGGATCTGGCCCCAGTAGAGCCAAAAGGAGAAGGGGCAGGTCCCTCCCCTCCGTGTGCCTCCTTCCCCATTCCCATTCCTCATTCCCATCCTCAGACAGCTTTTTGTTGTTCCCAACATTCTTCCTCGGAGCTGCTCGTTGCAGAGAAGCCTCTTTAAAAATCCACTTCCCTTCCTGGGGTTGTTTTCTTCGTCAGTCTTGAATGATAAATATTTCATCAAATTCCTGCCTTCCAGCCTGAGCTCTTCCCTCTTCCCAGTCCAGCGTGTGCAGGCATCCAAATGGATTTATTTAGATGAGCAGCACTCGGAGGAGCTGCCTGCTTTTCCAAGGAAAGTTGAGTTTGGAAGGGCCACATTTGTTTTGTGTTTCAGTCTGGGGAAGGTCACTCGGAGTCACTGAGCAGCGTTTGGCTGTCCCGTGGCCACATCCCGCGCAGTCCTGGCTTTCCAAGGGCTCCTCCGAAATGGATGGCTTTGCTAGGGAGCCTGGAATGTTTGCCTGCTTAATTTAGACTGTTTATCTCCAGAGGTCCTGGAGTTCAAAGGCTTAAGAGATGCTCGGAAGCCTCTTTTGCTCTCCCAAGCCTTTCCATAGCACCAATCCACACTCCGGGTCCATCCACCCTGGGATCCTGGCAGGATCAGAGTTATTCCCACTGCAGGAGGATTTTTATTGATTTATAACCCAATCTGGTGTTTTTTGCTCTTCCTTTTTCCAAAATGTGCATGGAGAACCCTCCCAGCCAGTGTGGCCTTGCTGTTTTCCGTGTGTTTACGGCTCCCACCAGTCCCGTGCCGGTTTCCAGGCGGTGCCTGGAGAGGAAAGGTCGGGTTTGAGGGAGATTTATTAATTCTGGCAGCTTTCTCCAAGGCTGTTCTGCCATCCTTGACCTTGCAGGAGAAGCTGCTGGGCAGCACTGCAGGTTCCCACTTGGCTCCTTGGCGTGAATTCCCAGCCTGTCAAGCCTGGAAATGCTGATGTTGGGATTTTAGTGGAGTGTTAGAAATCCGGGATAATTACACTGGAATTATTTCATTGCATGGGAGAGGCTGTTCACAGCCAGGCCTTCCTAATCTGAGGGACTGATTTAGGCTTTATTCCCCGTTTCTCCTCTGATTGTTGGAAGGTAAAATAAAACTCCTCAGTTCAATTTAAAAAAAAAAGAGGGAATTACTGCATTTCCATCAAATCCAGGCCATAATTAAATCCTTCCGTGGTAAGAAAATCATTCTTACTATCAGAGAAAGAAATTTCTCCAACCAAACCTTAAGTGGTCACCCTCTGCTAAATGCCACCTTTTATCAATTTAATTAGAAAACGTTTATTCCATGAAATAATCTTGGAGTGCAGGGAAGGTATTTCCAGTTGCCAGGACAACCCATTTCTCCCTCTCTGTCTCTTTTTAATCTTTATTTTTCCTCCCCCCCTTTATTTCTCTGATGTCACTTTTGATCACATCATCTTGAAAGGAGATTTTATTATTTAGGGGATTCAGGCTGCCTTGATTGAAAGGCAGAGGGGTTTTTGGGAAGTTAATGCAGTTTGGGGAGTTCTTCTTGCATCCGTGCCCGTCCTCTCCGGAAAGTCACGAGCGGCGGGAATGACAGGAAAGGCTGGAAAAGCAGTGGAAGCAAACAAGAGGTGTCTCCTCTCTTCTTCCAGCACCTCATTCCAGCAGATCTCAGCTGGAAAAGTCCTTGAAGTGTCTCCCTGAGTTGGTTTTGTGATGTGGGACACGGCGTGGGATCCATGGGATCCATGAGCTCAGGAGAACTCCAGTGGCAAAATGAGGGTGGCTCAAAGTCTCTCTGATTCAGGCTGTTTTCCTGGAAAACCACTTTTCCCTCTCCCATCCCTTCTCCTCTCCACTGAAATAATCTGGATTTCGGGTTGGGATTTAATTTTGGTTACTTAAGAAGGAAATCAATCCAAAGGAAGTCATGGATGTCACCTGGCTCACGGGGAAGGGTTGCTGGTGGCAGTTCCATCCACATTCCATAGGGATGGGTTACACATTGGAAAAAGGAGCCCTGGCAAAATCCTGACAGATCTGAAACCTTCAGGACAGCCTAGACCAAGTCAAGCCCCAAAAATGCATTTGGTCCTTGCAAGGACAACCCTTGGCTCAATCCCAAGGGTTTGATGTCCTGGGATGAGCTGTGGCTGCAGGGAAAATCCAAGGACACCAAGGATTGACTTAAGCCAGAGGAGGAATAACCTCCCTCATCCCTGAATTCGATATCCAGGGATGCAGGATCCAAAGTGTGCAGGGAAAACACCTTTTGTACAGGAGAAAAACATGATTTCATCCACAGATTTTGGGATTTACTTGGAATTCACGAGACTCTGGAGTTGTTGTTGTTGTCAGTTCAGTGCCAGGACTTCTGTACTTCCCAAAAAGTTGATTTTGGGATGGCAGCTGCAACCCTGGGAGCAGCAGCTGTGACTTCACCCCTCAAATCCCACCTGGAGCTCCTGTCACCATTCCCCTGCTGAGTTGGGAATGGAGAAGCATCAGGAAAAAATTCCTGTGGTGGGGATGCTCCACTGGTATTCCTGGGGTGCAGTGTCAATCCCAATTTCCTTATTTATTGAAGTGTGAATCCACAGTGGGGGAAGGAAATGTTCCAAGTGGATTCTTTCCAGATAAAAATCCAGTGGTTTGGGGAGATTCAGGCTGGGGGGGGGGGGGTTCCATCTCCTCGGTGTCACTGGGTTTGGATTAGAAGGATATTTGTTTCTTATTCACCATGGATTGCAGGGAAAAATGGGAAAAAGCTACGAAATTCATCCAGGGATTGTAGTGGTGCAGCAGTGATTTCCAGGGAGATCATTTTGCTGATGGATTTTGGGGCTGTTCCCACATTCCACAACTGTCACACAAATCCCCGGGCGCTGCCAGCCCAGATGGTGGAATTTTATTGCTTTTGGATAAAACTGGGAATCAGGAGTGGGCTCTGCTCACGTTTCCCTTCCTGTGAGTCTTTGGGAAGCCCAAAGGGTCAGGTCTTGGAAAAAAACTGGTGGAATTTTCCCTCCTTCTTTTCCTTATTTGAGGTGATTCCAATCCCTGTGTTGCCACCAATGATGCTGTGATAGGCTTGTGTTCAACAAAACACTGTTGGCTCAGAATTCCAGGTGGAATTCTGATTTCTTTTCCTGCTGATGGGGCTGGGAGGAGAAAATGGATGGGAATGTCCTGGTCCAAAGCCCCTCCATCGTTTTGAGGGATGGGAGAGCAAGGAAAGCAGTGACCGAGTGGAGAGGGTGGGACAAGGGACATGCAGGATCCTGATCATGCGTTTTTGTGGGAAAAATCCCAGCTGAGCCTTAGGAGGGATGAGATCCATGGAGATCTGACCCTGATTCCTGGGAATTTTGCTTCCTTATCCTGGAAAAAATGACCTCCTACAGCCAACCCCAACTCAACGCGAGGGTCAGTGGGGATGATCCCAACTGGCACCACCCGGATTTTACATTCCACTTCAGCTCCTGTTAAAACACAGGGATCATTTGGAACACAGAGCCTGTCTCCAGGATGCAGCAAATATAATTAAAAAGGGATTTTCCGTGTATTTGGGAGAACATTGAAATGCTGAGGGCGTTTTGGGCTTTCATTCCACTCTTCCCGGTGCTGAGCAGGTGAGATGAAGGTCATGGAATTTTTTTATTCCTTGATGAGGTCAAGCCTCTTAATGGACTCCCCAAATTGATTTTGGGCTTGGACTTTCTCTGAGCAAACTGAACTAACAAGAAAATCCTTGAACAAATTCCTGTGTTTGCTTTAGGAGCTCGTCCCGGTGTCTTCCCGAACGTTGTGTAATGAGGGGAACCATAAAGCCAAATGATAATAGAAATATTTCAATGAATTATTAATTTTTATGCACTGTAATGATATTAATGAGCCTGGCTGGGTTTTTCTGGATGTTTGGCTGTTCCAGGAGAATCTCCAGGTGTGGATCCAGGCACTGAGCATGACAGGGAGCGAGGCTGGCGTGGAACCGTTTGCTTTCCTTTCTCCCCATCAGCAGAAAGTGAAAAGAAAAATGTAAAAATTATGGATATTGTGCTGCATTCCAAGCTTTCCCAGTTTTTGAGAGCATTATAAATGGTTCACCTGTTTTTCCATAGCCAAAATTTGGAAGCTGGCTTCAGAATGACTTAAAAATCCTGCTGGAGCAGAGCCCCCAGCCAGGTTTTGGAGGTGCTGGGGGGGACATTGCTGTCACCAACCTCTCCTGGGCTTCCCAACTCCACAGGGAAGCAAAGGATGGAACCCTGAGACCTGTGGTGGCTTGGTGGGGACGTCCTGTCCTGTTTGTCACCCCTGGCAGGGCTTGGTTTGGGGTCTTGGGTTTGGGACAGCACAGCCCTGAGGGTTGCTTGGGTTGGGGTCATAACAGGGACAGGGGACAAGGGGAGGCCAGAGCAGCTCCCACACCTGGGAAGTGAAGCCACAGGAATATCTCCTTCCAGGATTCCTTGTCCTCATGGATCCAGTGGCTCAGAGCTCGCTTTGGGAAGATCTGAGCTCTGAGAGTTCACAGGCCCAGGTCCCTTCTTGCTGTTGTCCCTTGCTTGGGTTGTGTCCCACCCATGGGAAGCCCTTGAGGTCACGAATTTGGAACGGCTTTGGGAGGATTTTTTTTTTTTTTTTTTGAGGAATTTTGTTTCGTCTGCATCAAGTTTTGAAGCAAAGATTTGTCCTCCTGAGGTGTCTGGCCCAGTCTGGAGACTCCAGGGGTGTGAGAAGGTGGGGGATAAGCAGCAGACAGAGGGTGCTCTCCTTGCCCTTCACACCAGGTTGGGGCATTTTATGGCGTTTTTGCCCTTTTCAGTGATTTCTGCAGTGAAATTGGGGTGAAACAACCTTGGAAACCTTGGGACATCAGGGGACACCCTGAGATTTGAATCACAGAATGGTTTAGGTTGGAAAGGTCCTTAAAGATCGGCTGATTCCACCCCCTGCCATGGGCAGGGACACCTCCCACTATCCCAGGCTGCTCCAAGCCCCATCCAGCCTGGCCTTGGAGACTTCCAGGGATGGGGCAGCCACAGCTTCTCTGGGAATTCCATCCCAGCCCCTCTCCACCCTCCCAGGGAAGGGTTTCTCCCTAAAAGGAGACCATGCTGCAATTAAATCAGATTTGCAGAGCAGGAGCAGTCAGGACCCTGCAGGGCCCAGCCATTAGAGAGGGGTGGAAGTTCCCACGGGATTTAGGAGGATTACGGAGGGATTCACCAGCTGGGGGTTGCTGTGTTTGGGTTCAGATGCTGATTTTGAGTGCTCCAGCCTCCTCTGACTCCACATTTTTAGAATTCCTTGCTGAGGGTATGAATCCATTCACTCCAGCCCTGATCCATTATTTATGGCCCAACATTTCCTTTGTAAAACATCTCCGTGTGTTCAGCTGCCAGAGCCAGCCAGACCTTTGGATCCCCCTGGGTTTTCCCTGTTTAATGGGCCCCGGGGGTGGGAAGGGGGGTCAGGACAGGGGGAGACCCCGAACGTCTCCACTCCGGGTTTTTCCTGCTCTCGGTTGTTCCAGTTTTGTAGGAATTCTCCTCCCAGCCAGCGAGATCAAAGGAAAAAGGAAAAATAAATATGCAGAGCCACTTGTTGGGATTTCCCCTTGGAGACACCTAAATTGCAGCTCTGCTGTTCCGTGGGCTAATTATCCATTGTTGGATTTTTGCATTTAATTTGTTGGTTGTTCCCTTTTTTACTATTTTTTTTTTTTTCCTCCTCCTTTTTAAATCTGGTTTAAAACTTTCTGCTGGAACGCTGCTTTGTCCTGTGGGATCCATCCCATCCCAAGGATGGTCTGGAAGGATCCATGCAGGAACCACATCCCCACTTTTCTGCACCCTCCTCCCCTCCCTCACCCTCGTGCTCTTGCTCCAAGGTAATGGGATGATTTATTTTCCATTTGCCAAAGGATGGAATAATCCATATCCGTGTACCTCCGGCTCTAATCCCTCTTCTTTCTCCTGGGGCGGTTGCATTTGCTGGGGGAGGTTTTTAAGGCGTTTTTTGGGGGGGGATTTGGAATTAAAAACCAGAATGCCTCGAAGCCAGGCTGGAAATACAAAATGGAATATGCAGAATGTTTTGATTACGTTTGTCCTTTCCCCTGACTTCACTTTAATTTCTTGTTAATCTGGAAATTGCTCCCTGCTCCCATCCTTCCCCCAACATCCTCAGCCAAGGATCAAAAATGCAAATTCCTGAAAAATCCAGGCAGTTGGAGCTTCCTGGCTCCATCCCTTCCCATCACGGGCATCCCATCCCATAGAATCTTTTCCACAAACTGCATGGATTCAGGTTTCCCTCTCCTGCTGACCTGGGAGGGAATGAACCAACCAGCTTCCTGGAAAAAGCAGATTTTCCACACTAACTGGAGGCCAAACCAGAGGATTTAGAGGAATGCCGTGAGCAGGGGGGATATTCCCAGCATTCCTGATCCCTTTGCCGTGCCCTGGGACAGGGACAGTGATGTTCAATGTGTTGCAGCATCGTTGATTCTCATCAATAAATTAACAGTGCTGGGGATCGCTTGATCCTGTTCCCTGTCCCCAAGCCAATGTCACTCATCCCTCACGTCAGCACCAGCTCCAAACACCCTGGGCAGCCTCCAGCCCTCCCTAAGTGTCGATTTGGACTCCCAAAATGCTTTTTATTGGTTGCATTTCGTGACAAAATCCATCATCCTTTATTTTTTTATCTTAATTTCCTCTATTTTGTGATTTTAGCATTTTTTCCCCCTTTGTTCCTGGATTTTTGTGGTCGGATGCTCCATTCTCCTTGCGTGGCAAGCAGGAAAGGGTTTATGTTGGGATAAATAAAATAATAAATAAATGGATTGGCTTGGCACAGGGACGGTGGCCACACAAATTACTCTTTTTAAGCTCTGTGGGGATAATTAAAAGTCTCTGTGTGGGCGTGAGAAACAACAGAGCAAATCCTGTCTCGCTTGCTCTGGGTCAAACCTCTCCTCTCCAGATGATCCTGAGTCAGGAGCAGACCCAGAACGTTCTGGGATCCTGTTTCCTGTCAATTCATGGAATTTTGCACTCCTGACAACAATTCGTGGCTTTTAGTGGGAAGAACAAAATGGATCCATGGAGCCTCTGGGAGTGGCTGATAGCATCCATGGGAGGAATTCAGGGACAATGAGGGTGTGAAGGGATTCATGGAAAGAAATTGCTCAGGAGAGGTGTTGGGGTGATCACAACCCATGGATGAGGTGCCCAGAGTCTGCCAAGGAGATGAGGGAAGAGCTGATTCCTGGGAATATTCGGAGCCAGTCTGGGTTGTGGATTTGATGGGATGGAGGTGGGTGGTGGCTTTGATGGGACAAGGAAATGGCTTCAAGTTGGATTTAGGGAAAATTTCTTCATGGAAAGGGTTGTGAAGCTTTGGAAGGGGCTGCCCAGGGCAGTGGTGGAATCCCCATCCTGGAGGGATTTAAAATCCATGTGGATGTGGCACTTGGGGACGTGGCTCAGTGCTGGGGGAATGGTTGGACCTGATCATCCTAAAGGGCTTTTCCAACCTTAATAATTCCATGATAAACCCTCCAACCCAATCCCAGCTTGTGGGAGTCTATTCCTGATGGATAAGAAACACCCACAGCACAGAAGAGTCTTAGGGTAAAATATAAATTTATTTTCTTTCCTTGTTTTTCCTACTCTGTCAAATTCCAGACTGTCTGGGGCTGAAATGATTTTTAAATGTATTTATTTATTTTTTACCTCCTTCAGCCCGAAATCCAGCTTTGATCCAGTGGCAAAGTCGGCAGCTAAATCCCAGCTTCCCTTTTTTAATTAAAAGTAATGTGGTGAGTTGTGCTCACTGTGCTGAGCAAAGCTGTCCCTGTGGTCCTGTCTGGAAATCCAACCAATTCCAGGATGTGGGAAAACCCCTCTGCAGGAAAACTGAGCAGTCAGTTGGTTTTTAATGTTGCTTTGCCTGGGATGGCTCTTCCTGGGCTCTCCTGATGCAGTTTTAGGCTGAGGGAAGTCCAGGTTTTCATACTTATTTATTGCTTGAGCATAAAATGCCAATTTTTTTCTGGTTTTGTATGAAATTTGGGGATTTTTGACATAAAAATAGGGAGCAAAGCATGGTGCATGTGAAAGTCAGAGGGTTTCTCTCCTCTGCCTTCCTCTTCCAAGAGGATATCAGGAATCTGCAGTTGGGCTGGGATCTCCTGTGGGCCTCAAAAAGCTCTAAAATCGTGGATTTTGTCCATAATTCTGCACTGAGAGTCCCACAATTGCAACAAGAATTGGGTTTTCTTCTGATTTTTGGCTGTTTTGGGGCTGGCTGTGCCTGACTCCCACCCCAAAGCTGTGGATTACGGGATGGGGATGCCTGGGATGTCCTTCCTCCTCCAGGACTGCTCCTGTGCTGGGGGAAAGGAGCCCAGACAGGGTTAGATGGGATATTGGGAAGGGTGGGGAGGGGCTGGGATGGAATTCCCAGAGAAACTGTGGCTGCCCCATCCCTGGGATTGTCCAAGGCCAAGTTGGATGGGGCTTGGAGCAACCTGGGATAGTGGAAGGTGCAGAGGTTGGAACTGGATGGGCTTTGTGTTTATGGGGAGAAAGATCCCAAAATTGCTGATGTAGAGGGAAATAAAGGGTGTTTGGGAATGTGATTCCAGCAATTCCACTTCTCCCTCCCCCCGAGAGGTGCCTTTGCTCTGTGTGAGGAGCAGAGGCTGCAATTCCAAGCCTGGAAAATCCATTAAAATGAAAACATTCAGCTCCCACTGCGTTGCTCCCACTGCAGTTATTCCATATCCAAGGTCAGGTTTGGAGTAGGGAAGAGCCTGGGAGATACCTGGATAACCCCAGCTCACAAATTTTAACATATTTATCTTCCCAGCCCCCTGGGGAGGGAGAGTCCTCCTGTCCTTCCTGGGAGTTGGTGATTTATCCGAGGGGAAAGCACTGGAACAGGAGCTGGGAGCAGGGCTGTGCTGCCGTCCTGGGAGCAGGGATTAATCACCAGCCCATGGCATTCCCTCAGGAATGAAGGTTACCCAGCCTAGGGATGGAGTCTGGAGAGCTTCTGGATGTCAGAGCAGCAGGAGAAACAAACTCCACTGCCAGGAAGCTCTGCCAGAATCCAGGGATTTGTTTTTGCTGGGAGAGATGCATGAATGGGTGCTCTTGTTCATGGCCGGGGATTCGGGAATTTGGGGGATGTGGGATCAGGATCTGTGGCTGTGGGTGCTGGGGACGCTCCCAAAGCCATCCCAGTCGGGTCATGGAGGGGAGGGACAGCACTGAGGGCTTGGGAATTCCAAAAAGGGTTTGAGGGTGAGCCCTGCACTGGGAGAGCTCCTGTTCAGTGCCCATCATGGAATGGGTTGGGAAGGGACCTTAAAGCCCATCCAGTTCCAACCCCAGCACCTTCCATTATCCCAGGCTGCTCCAAGCCCCATCCAGCCTGGCCTTGGACAATCCCAGGGATGGGGCAGCCACAGCTTCTCTGGGAATTCCATCCCAGTCCTTCCCCACCCTCAGACGGAGGAATTCCTTCCCAATATCCAACTAAACCTCCTCTCTTTCAGCTTAAATCCATTCCCTCTTCCCGTCAGCTGTGACAGCAGGAGGGAGAAAGCTTTTAAAGGAAAAAGAACTCAGTGAAAGTTTAAATTTTTCCCCACTTTGAGCAAAATTCCTCCAAAATCTGACAAACCCCTGATGAAACCACCTGACTCCACACAAACCTCGGCCCTTCCAAGGCCGATGCTGGGCAGGGAAGGAGCAGGACTGGCTCCAAGGAGGAGTTTGGGAAAAGTGTGGAGGTGTCAGGGCTTGTCCGAGGGAAGGTGAAAAACACACGGAGCCTTTCCCTGTTCCTGAGGTTTGTCAGGAAATCTTTCCTAACGACTTCGCGTCTCCGCTCCCCGCCTGCAGTTTGGGCACTGTTGGGAAGGGGGGGACATCTGTAAAGATGGATAACAACGGGAATTTAACGAGGAGTCCGGTCAATTTGACTTTTAAATCAAATTTCCACCGGGCAGGCTGTACCACTGTAAATGCCAGGGATATTTATAGCTCCGAGGGAGAGCTGGGATGAAGGGGAGATGTAGAAAACTTTGGAATTTCAGGAGCTTTGTTATCAGGGTTGATCTGTGAGGAGAAAGAAGCTTTTGGTGCTGAGCAGATCATGGTGGGACTGCTCTGGAGGGAGCTGGGGGATTTTATTCCTGTGGTTTTCCAGGGTTGGATGGGGCTTGGAGTATCCTGGGATGGTGGAAGGTGTCCCTGCTCATGGAAGGGGTGGAACTCGATGGTCTTTAAGATCTTTTCCAACCCAATCCATGGCAGGACTCTGTGATTTCCTGAGGTTCCCACTGTCAGAGGGCAGGGTTAGATGGGATTTTGGGAAGGAATTCTTCCCTGTGAGGGTGGGGAGGCCCTGGCACAGATTCCCAGAGAAGCTGTGGCTGCCTCATCCCTGGAAGTGTCCAAGGCCAGGCTGGACAGGGCTTGGAGCAACCTGGGATAGTGGAAGGTGTCCCTGCCCATGGCAGGGGTGGCACTGGATGATCCTGAAGGTCTTTTCCAACTCAAACCATTCCAGGATGATTCCATGAAGAACAGGGCACCTCTGGGGTGGTTTTTGGGGACTTGCCCGTGTGTCATTTAGGATAAGATGTTTCTAAGAGGGCTCTTCCTTGGTGAAAATCCCTGCATTTTTGCCACGAATGGATTTTCCATGGAATTATTTGGGCTTTCCTTGCTTTCCTGCCCTGGGTGAGGAACCACCAGGATCCCAAGTACTCGAAAGCGCTTGACCTCATGGGTCAGTTCCGTGGTGAGGCTGTTTTTGGCAGGGACGTGGAGCAGCCTCAGTCCAGGCTGAATTAGGGAATGGAGATGAAACAATTCCTGCCAAAACAAACAGAGTTGGACGGTGAGGGAGGTGTCTCTGGTGGAGCTGAGCATCTGGAGGCATCCCAAAGCCTTCCATAGGGATGGAGCTGTGGATTTACAGTGCAGGATTTGGCCCTGGGCTGCCTGAACCGTGGCAGTAGGGAGTTTGTCCACACTTCTCGTGCTCATTTCCAAGAAAAATTCCCATTAAAAAGGGTCTTTAAAAACCCAAGTGTCCAATGTTGGCCTCTCCTATTGGAGATCTGACCCAGAGCCACAGAGCAGAGTGGGGATCGGCCACTTCATGCTCCAGGGAATTGCACATCCCAAGGCCTGATTTTTAAGTCAGTGTTTGGGAATGGAATTGGGAGACAGGGTTTTGTCGGAGGGAACAGACTCCAAGTGGCAAGAAAAGGAGATTTAAGTGATGCCATCTAAATTATGGCACAATCTCTGCGTTTTAATTGCGCTGAACTCTTGAGTGACCAAATATCCAGGTGGGAAGAGAGGAAGGACACGTCTTCAACCCCACTGCAACCTGCTAAGCCTTCCCAGGAGCACTTAGAGAATCCCAGGTTTGGATGGGAAGGGATCTTAAAGCTCATCCCATCCCACCCCTGCCATGGGCAGGGACATCTCCCAGGTTGTTCCAACCTGGACTTGAACATTCCAGGGATGGGGCAGCCACGGCTTCTCTGGATCATCTGTGCCAGGGCCTCCCCAGCTGCTCCCAGCTCCCTTTTCCTGTGCCAGCAGCAATTCCTGATCTTCCTCCCGACTCCGAGGTCGGCCAGGACACAGAGACATCCCAGGAGAGATTTGCTGGAAAACAGCAGAGAATTTCCCTCATTTCTCTGCTGCTTCTCCCACAGTTTTGTCCCCAGTGCCCCATTCCTGGCTCTTCCCTGCTCCCAGAGCCCACCCGGACACGGCCAACCCCGTTCCTGGCTGACAAATCCCAAATCCTGCTCCCTTCTGGCTTTTTGTTCTCCCTGTGTAATCCATATATGGGGCGTTTCCAGGAGAAACCTCCCAGTAGGGCTCCAATCTAAACAGTGGCAGCATCCCAGGACTTCTGCAGCTCCAAGCTCCCGGAACAGCCTCCAGCTGGAATAAGGAGACGGGAGGAATTAGGAATCCCGAGCAGTGCTTTTGTCATGTAAAACCCCCACCTGGAATTTGCTGTATTGGAAAGCTGGAAGGAAGAAACCTCTGGAATGCAGGAGCTGCTGGGATTTGAGCTACAGTGCAAAGGCATTTTTAGGAGTTTTTCCTTTTTTTTTTTGTTGCTGTACAAAGCTCTGCTCCCACCTTTGGTAACTGAAGTTAACCATCCATGTATCCATGTTTTGTGCAATCCAAAATCCTGCACCTGCAGGGATTACACTTGGCATTTCTGAGTCGGAACAACCAGATGGTGCATGCAGAATTCCTGGAATTTCTGTGGCTGGATCACCAAGGAAGCATGGCAGGGGAAAAAGAGGAATATCCCCTCTGCCCCAGACCTGTGTTGGCAGGGAAAGGCTGATCCATGAGGAAAACACTGGCACAGGGAAGCTGTGGCTGCCCCATCCCTGGAAGTGTCCAAGGCCAGGCTGGACAGGGCTTGGAGCAACCTGGGATCGTGGGAGGTGTTGGGGTTGGAACTGGATGGACTTTAAGGTCCCTTCCAGCCCAAACGCTCCTGGGATTAACTGGGATCACTGGCACCACCTGAAACTTCCCAGTTCAAGTGGGAGCATCTCCTGGGTGGTGATGGCAGATTCAGGACAATTAGGACAGGATTTGATCCTGGATGGGTCGGTGTTGTGTCCATGATCAGCTGCTCGTGTCCTGAGGGAGAAGAGGAAGAGCTGGAAGAGAAGTGTCAAAACAAAAGCTTTTCCATCCTTCCTCTCTTTGTCTTCCCAGGATGGGAACATCCTACCCCAAGCATAAATGCAGATCCTGTGGAGAGTTTTTCCAGCCTGGAAATGGAATTGTGTGCTGGCAGCCCACCCACGCAGGAGGCACCGGAGGCCAATTATCCAATAACGATTGAATATTTGACTGGGAGCAACTTCCTCTGCATCCCTGGGCTATTGATCCCTGTGGTATCCGAGGATCAGAAATACAGGGAAGGAAATGGGAATTGGCATCTGAAAGGTGACTCTGCTGGGAGCTGCCCTAATGAGGGGTTCATTTCCTCTGGAGCCATGGGAAAGTTGGGCTGATCCATCCTGGATGTGGCATTTGGGGCTGCCTGGCACTGCACAATCACGGAATGGTTTGGGTGGGAAGGGGCCTTGAAGATCATCCAGATCCATGGGCAGGGACACTTCCCACTATCCCAGGTTGTTCCAAGCCCATCCAGCCTGGCCTTGGACACTTCCAGGGATGAAGCAGCCACAGCTTCTCTGGGAATGCATGCCAGGGCCTCCCCACCCTCCCAGGGAAGGATTTCTCCCTCATATCCCATCTAAACTTTCCCTCTGGCAGAGAAGCCCCATCCGTGTCTCCTGGACATGCTCCTGTTCTCCAGGAACCTTGGGTCTCTTCCCAAAGCCTTCAGAGATCCCCAGGAGTGGGCACTGAAAACAATGAATTGCCTAAAACCAGTTGGGAATTTCACCTCAAGTTAAATTTTAGTCAAACTTTCCCATTCCGAGGAATTTTCTAATGACCGGTTTGGAAAAGGAAAAGCAACAACAAAGCATCTGAACAAGCAAAAGCCTGGCTTAGTTCTTGCCTCTTTTTAGGAAGGAGAATTCCTGAGCCATTAGGGATGTTCAGGCACTGGGATTCACTGGAGAGCTCCGGTTTTCCATGTCGTTAATCACTGAATGAATTCCTGCATTTCTGTGGCACTTCCTGTCCTTGTGAGCAGGGGGGTTAATGAGCACATTCCTCAAAATTCATCTTATTATCCAATTTTATTGACTCATCATCTCCTACACATCCTGCACAGCCTTACTTTGGGAAAAGTTGGAGTTGTGCCTGTGGGAGCAGGGGCAGGAGCTGGGAGGGGCTTTGGGCTCTGCATTTTATTCCAGGCTGGCTCCTGTCTCCCATGGGATACTGAGGATTTAGGGAATATTTTGATTATGATGCTCTGGATTTCCCTATCCCAGAATGTGTGGAGCTGTTTGGAGTTTGGAGCTTCCCACTGATCCAGGTTTTTCTTGGGGTTAACTCACTCTTGGGAAGCCAAATTTTATTTTGGAGTTGGACTAAACTGGTTTTAAAAGTCAGTAAACAGATTTTGGCTGTGGAGATGCTGGGTTTGGATGGTTTTACCTGGAAAGAGGATATTTATCCCTGAAAATCAGCTCTGGTGATGTGGAATTTTTGCTTTTGCATGCTGCTTTTGCCAGTCTGTATCCATTAGATTCCAGAAAATATCTTGTCACCGATCACCTCTTTCAGTTTTTCCTTTCCCCTCTTTTTTTCCATCCCCTCTCCCGCCTTTCACCTGCTCCACTTTTCCAGGGAGTTCAAACCCTGGTCACAGCCAGGTTGGAAAGGACTGAAAGGAGGCCAGGCAACCCCGCTTTGTCCCAGTTGGAAGCCGAGGAATGTTTCTGATGTTGGGAAACACATTTCCGATGTCACTTCGCGTTAGGCACAAAGCCTCCGCCAGCACATTCGCTGTGCTCGCTGGAAAATCACGGATTCTTGCATTTTCCAAGAGAAATAGGTGCTCAGCAGACAGGGAATGTCTCCTCTGGGGCTTTTCCATGTTATTTTTCCTGTCAGGGAGAAGGGATGGGGCCCCTCTGTTGCTGGGAATGGGAGGCTGAAGGGAGGGTGTGAAACTGAAGGGTTTGGCCACGATCAAAATCCAGATTTCTGCCTGCTGGGAGTTGGGAATACCCAAACTCCCATGGAATTTAAAGCTGAGGAGGGGGAATGCTGAGGGTAAAGAGCATGGAAGGCTTGGATGCAGTTTGGTTGGGATCAGAGGTTGGGAACAGCATCACCTGGGCTGCTCAGGGCTTTGGGGACCCTTGGGGGACATCCTGACCCCATCGTGTCCCCCTTTTTCATGGAGCAGAGTCTGGAGATGCAGCTCTGCCAAGGTTTTTTGCAACTTCCAGAATTCCCCATGGATCAGACAAAACCTGCATTTCCACCCCAAAACTTCCAGCCTCCAAGGGCTGGAAGGGGCTGCAAATCCTTGATGGGATTTTCCTGGATTGGTGGGGCTGCCAAGGGCTGTTTGTGCCAGCCCTGTGTCCCCTCCTGCTGTCCCCCAGGGCTCCAAACCATTCCATGGATGGCCAAAGGGGTTGGAAAACATCAAAGAGGTCCCTTTGGTCCCCAAATCCAGGCCTTGGAAAACAGCAGGAAGGCCCCTTTGGTCCCCAAATCCGGCTCTGGATTCCAAACTCCCCCAGGGATGCCCATCTTTGGGAGGGAGCCGCAGCTTTGGAGCTGTTTTGTGGAGCAGCATCAGGACAAGTCCAGCCTTGCCGTGGTCCAAGGCTGCTTTGGGAATGATTTGGTGATAATTAATCCCCATTCCCAGCACTTCCAAAGCCTCCAGCAGTTCAAACTGGGCCTGGATCCGGGGTGCACAGCGAGGGGAATTCTCTCCACCTGATCAGAGCCATAAATATGGAATTTGTGTCAGCTTTATGCCTTTGTGTTGGCATCCAGAGGGGGAAAATGCCTGATCCAGCATTTCTGTCTTAGAAAAAACCCCAAAGCCAGCGTTTTTGGATGTCAGGAAAACCTTTGGTGTCCAAGGCTGTCATTTTGATACCCTCTGCCTTTCCTTTCCAAGTGGAAAGAAGGGAATGTGCCCTGGAAAGCTGAGAAGTGCTAGGAAAATGCTGTAAAAAAACCATTCTATTATCACCCTCTTATAGAGATTTTATAAAATAATTTCTGTGAATGTTGATAATTGGATTTGGGGGTTCTTTGGGGGGTGTGAGGAGCGTCCATGTCTCACCACTGGGAATACTGGGGTGCACTGGAACATGGTGGGGCCCCTGGAAGTGGAGGAAGCTGCAAATTCCCCTTTTTGCCTCCTGCTTAAAAGTGGCTAATGGAGGAATTGGGGAAAAGGGAGAAGAATCCAGCTGAGAGTCTCTGTTCACTCCCAAGCCATAAACTCCTGGAAAATAGGGACTTATAAGGCAACACTTGGAAGGATCTCACTTTGTGGCATTAATGGGGAGTGGGGTCTATTTTTAAATAAATTTACAAGAGGAGAAATCTTCCCTTTTGTGAAATGGAGCAAAAAGAGAAATATCCCGAGCCCTCTGGCTCTGAGTGGAGCATCCTCACTTGGGCAGCCCAGCAGAGCTGTCAGAGCTGCTGGGGTCCCTTCATTTCCCATTTCTCCTGGGGAATTGAGGATTGGGAAGGAAGTGACAGATGGGAAGTGGGGGTGATGTGCAGGGTGGTGCTGTGGGAAGGGCCTGGGATAAACCTCTGGGATAAACCCAGCCCCTGCTCCCACTGGAGCTGCCCTCTCTGCCCTTCCCAGTTGCTCCCAGTTGTAAATTGGCTCCACAGGGAGGTTGGAATGGGAGGCAGGAGCAGGGTGGTGCCTGGGTGTCTGTGTGTTCATCCCTGGAGATTCCAGGGATCCTCGTGGCTTTTGTGGAGGAGTTTGTGTTCGTTGTGCTGCACCGGGTGGGAAGGAGCTTAAACAAAGCTGGGTTTAAGTGCAGGTGAGGCTCCCACCTCCAGGAATCACCTCTTCATTAATTAATGGGCGTTAATGAGCGATCACAACAAAAGCTCTGCATGGAGACAGGATAAGGATTCCCACAGCCTCAGTCGGGGTTCACACAGCATCCTTTGGGTCCTGCTTTTTTCCAGGACTCGCCTTGCAGAGGGGGGAGCAGGTTTGGATCACAGAATTCCAAGGTATCTAAAACAGCTTTTTTTTTTAGTTTGACTTCTGAAAGGGCACAGAAAGCCTCGAGGATTCCATGGAATTCTCCTGCCCTGCTCTGAGGTGCTGCAGGGGAGGGAAAGGCACCTCCCAGCACAGTTCCTGGCCGCTGTGACATTGCAGGAGGTGACAGCGTCCCTTCCAAAGCCAAAGCTCCCCGGAGCTGCCTTTGCAGGCAGAGCTGCTCCAGCCTCATCCCCGGGGAGCTCAGCCAGCAGCAAAAACTGTGCTGGGAGGGAGGGAGATCCTTGAGCATCATTTTTGTGATCCCCAGGGAAGGCTCTTCCCCAGGGATAGAGCACCTGCACTCCCTGAACCAGCCCCACAGGCCCCTGCAATGGGAGCAGGACGGGATCCTGGTGCACAGAGAATTCTCCTGTCCCTGCTGCCACCTGCCCAGACAGCCCCCACCCTCCAGGCCAGGCTGGAGCCTCTGGAGCCATCCCAGGCACAGAAATCCGAGCGGGCACTTTAATCCTTGGCTGCACCGGGGACAATCTCAAGGTCAAACGTGCCCTGTCAGGAAGGTTTCGGGTTCCCCCCCCCCGCCCCCGGCTCCTGGAATCTTTCCTTTTATGTGGGAAGTGTCAGCGTGGCTCCTGTCCAGCTGCCAGGGCTCAGCTGGTGTCCCTGTCCCCTCTGCACGTGTGGCGGCCTCTCCTCCATCCCGCCGGGAATCGCCGCTCCCTGGGTGTCCCCACAGGAATGTGCTGGGATGGGAATGAGCAGAGGGAGCCCAGCACAGCCAGGGTGCTCAGCTCCCCTTTCCCACAGCCTGGAAAGGCTTGGAGAGGCTGGAGCAGGGGGGGATCCTGTGTGCCGGGGTCTGCGGCTGCATCCCATCCGTGGGGAGAGATGGAGCGATCCCGGAGCGTCTGCACGGCCTGTGCCGAACGGGAACGCTCAGCAGGGAAGGGCTGGGCCCTGCGGGAGCCCTGCTCCCCTGAGAGCATCCAAACCCCCCTGGCCCTGGCTGTGTGCGTGATCCCAGCCTGGAGTGGCAGGGGAAGGGACCTGGTGCGGGGACAGCTGCGCCGCGGGAGCTTTGGCACGTGGGGATGGGGCCCACAGGAGGAATTTGTCCTTCTCCTCCTCCTGGGAATGCCAGGCAGGCCGTGCCTCCCACTGCCACCCCAGCAGGATCCCCGCCATCCACACCCCAGCGTGGGAGTGGGGACAGGGGGGCTGAGCCTCCCCTCCATGAGAGCATGGAATGCTGCCAGGGTGGGAATTCCGGGCTGGGAGGCAGCAAAGCCCTGGGCTGGAGCACATTTGGAGTCACTGAGGTCCCGCCGAGCCCTTCTGTGGGGTCTCGGGTGGGAAGGCGCCAGGGCACCTCTGAATCCAGGGAATGCACCGTGTGTGTCCCTGGTTGGATCTGCCTGTGTCCCACGGGTTCTGTGGGAGGCTGAGGGGACGTTGGACACCCCAGAGAGGGTGGGGAGGCCCTGGCACAGATTCCCAGAGAAGCTGGGGCTGCCCCATCCCTGGAAGTGTCCAAGGCCAGGTTGGACAGGGCTTGGAGCAACCTGGGACAGTGGGAGGTGTCCCTGCCTGTGGAACTGGATGAGCTTTGATGTCTCTTCCAACCCAAACCATCCCAGGATTCTGGGATTTTTTCCAAGCAGCTGCTGCTCTTTTGCTGCTGCAAATCCCAGAGTGATCCCACTCTGCTCCCATCCAGGTGTGCCTGGACACAGGGACATGGGACATCCTGGAGCTGCCCCCAGATTCCCTCCTTCATGCACTGCCAGTGTTTCACCTCTCTGGAGAACGAGCCAGATCCGTTTGTAACTCAAAATAGGATTTGGGAAAGCAGCGGAGAGCGCGTGCTCCCGGTGTGTGGGAAATCCAGGGATATTAAAGTGGGGGAGATTCTGTTGTGCAAACGTTGTCAGCGGCTTTGCAGAGCAGTGAATCAGCTGAGGGGGAGGTGAGGAGGGGGTGTTTGTGACTGGAGAGGGAATAACTATCCTGGGAATCTCCAAAATCCTGTGCTGTCCTTAAAGCAACGCCTTGGGGTCTCTGCTCTGTTCCCCAGGGCTGGAGGATCCCTTGGAGCTGGGAGATCACCCCCCTTGGAGCTGGGAGATCACCACATGAGCATCACCCTCACTTTCTCCTGCTCCTCCTGCATTCCCAGCAGTTGGAATTGCAGCTGCTCAGCTCCTTTAGCAGCACCCTGAGGCTGCAGGTACAGCCCAGGTTCATTAACCACTCTAATTATTCTCCATCAGAACTTCCTGGCTCGATGGATTAGGAGTAATTAGAGGGATCATGCTGTAATTGGGATGAGGCTGCTCCTTGCAGGATCACACTCCCAAATCCCGGGAAGCAGCTCTGCCCTGTGCACACCCCAGGGTGGAGGAGCTGCTGTTCTGCTCCACCCCAGGTCCAGGAGCTGTTCTGCTCTCGGGAGCAGTGGATGGATTCATCCTGATGTGGGAATACAGGATTTTTCCAAGAGTTTCCTTCCTTCCTGCACCTTCTTCCTCCTTTTGGCCTTGCTCTGGTTTGGGCTGGGGCAGCTCAGTGCTCCTTCCTTGTCCCCACGGATGTTTCCAGCTCTGCCCACCTGCCAGCCAGCCGGGAATTCCTGCTGGAATAGCTCAGCCCCTGCTTCAACCTCAGCCTGGAATATCCCTGATGTTCCCACCCTGCAATTCCCACTGTATTTACTTTACACACATTTTGGGATGCACTGGAGGAGCCTTTTGGGGCTGAGGGGTTTCTCCCAGCAGAGGAAGGACCTCAATCCTGATTCCCTGGGTGTATTCCTGGTTTTGCTGCGTGTTCCATCCCTTCTCCCTGTCCCACTCCCTGCTGGATGCCTGTTCCATAGGGAAAGATGCTGAGGCTGCAATTTGCTGCCTGCTGTGGTTATCCCACCTGAGCTTTTCCATGCCTGGGAGCCAGGAATTTGCTGCTGAGCTTGGCTGGGAGCCTCATGGTGGGGTGGGAATGATGGGTGAGATGGGAATGAGGAATCCTGGGGCAGCTCAGGGCCAGATGTGCAGGTGCTGACCAACATCTGGCCTGGCTAAACACGGCCAAGAATCCCCTTGGAATGGCCAGCCTGGGAAATCCCTGCTCCTGGGGGCTCCTCATGGAGCATTTCCCACCCCTGGAGGTGTCCAAGGAATTCCTGGACGTGGCACTCAGTGCTCTGGGCTGGGACAAGGTGGGGATTGGGCACAGGCTGGACTGGATGATCTTGGAGCTCTTTTCCAACCTGGGATTTTCTAACCTTTTCCAGTCTGGGATGGATGGAGAGGGAAAGCCCTGCCCGAGGTATTTTTGGCCCTGCGTGCTCTGGGTTTTGCAGCAATCCCAGTTCTTTTTCCCTGGATTGCTGGTGACATCCAGTAGCCAACGGGCTTCATCCCCAGGAAATCTTCCCTATGGACCTTGCAGAATCTCTCCTTCAGCCCGAATTCCAAATAAACATTGCCATGTTTGGAAATCTCCCTGCTGGGCCCCCCCTTTCCTCTCGGCAGGAACTTTGGCTGGAGGGTGACTCATCACAATCCCTTCCCTAACAACAGAAATTCCCCGGCTGGAATCCAGAGGGACCTTGGGATACCACAAAATGCAAGCCACTCACACCCTCTTGGCCACCACATTGATTTTCCCCATTTTTTTCCCTCCTTTTCCTGATGTTGCCAGCAGCAGGAGCGACCCCCTGGATGTGCCCTGGTGTGATCCAGGTGCTTCCCAAGCTTGGGAACATCTTTTTCCCCCTTAAACTCTTCCCAAGGCACCCCTAGGCTGTGTTTATCCCTCTTCCCTGCCCTCTCTCCTCCTGGAGTGGATTTAAATGCAAATATTAACTTTCCTTTTAATCCTCCTGAGCAGGGGCTTGGGGAGGTGCCTGAGCAGAACAATTAGTGCTGGTCACCCAGGCTCGTTAATTAATGCTCCAAAAATTACACTTGGATGAGGGAGAACTTTAAAGGGATATTGAGAGTGGGGGCAGGAATGAGCCAGGCTGGGGTGGAGGGGAGAATTCCCAATCCACAGCCACCCAAAGCCGCCTGTGCCCATCCCTAGGGACAAATCCCTGGGCTCTGCTGCATCAGACAGGCAGAATCAGTCAACTATATTCCCAAAATCCCTGTTTTTCCAAAAATAGGAGACCTGGAGGGATGATGAACAATCAGTGGTGGTGTGAGGATGGATTTTTATGGGATATTGGGAAGGATTCCTCCCTGGGAGGGTGGAGAGGGGCTGGGATGGAATTCCCAGAGAAGCTGTGGCTGCCCTATGCCTGGAATTGTCCAAGGCCAGGTTGGACAGGGTTTGGAGAACCTGGGATAGTGGAATCCCATGTCAGGATGAGCTTTAAGGTCCCTCCCAACCCAAACCATTCCAGGATTTTATGTCAAACATGAGAAAAATCCGAATTTTAGGGCTTCAGGCAATAATTCCAGGGAAATGATGGTTTAGTGAAACCTTGGCAGCAGAACTTGGGGGGGAACCAATCCCAGACGGCAGAGGAACTTCCCAAGAACTTTTTACTTCCTGTGAAAAGTCAGGAAAAATTCCCCAAAAGCCCAAATTAGAAGCAGAATTATTGTTCCATGTGGATTTTGCAGCCAGTTTTACCAGGAATAAGGGCAGGATAATTGTTACACACACAGGACCTGCTTTATCCCAGTTCAATCCCTTCCCTCCCCTCCCTGGTCTCCATCCCCATTCCTGGCTCGTTTTTTAAGGATATTTCATTAGAAAAGTGACAATTCCAAGCTCAAAATCTCCTTTTTAGGGTTTGCCCAGGCAGAAGAATTCCCCAGGGCTTCATAACCCTGACCTGCCCTTGGCTCCTCTTTGTTTTCCAGCCTCTTCCCATTGATTCCCTGTGCCCTGGTTCCTGCTGGGATCCATTCTGCTTCCAGGAGTTTTAGAAAATCAAACATCTCCTGGTTTTCTTTTGGGATCTGGAAAACAAACTTTAAAAAAAACCCACATAAGCACGAGAGTCCTTATCCAGAGAGTGGATTTAATCCTTCTCCACTCCCTGGAAAATTCCCAAGAAGGAGGAAAAAGTGGAAAAGAAAAAATTAAAGAAAAAAAGATCAAAAACATTAAAGAAAAAAATTAAATAAAAGCAGGCCTGTCTTTACCACAGCTTATATTTCTTAATTTGTCTCACAAAATACAATATCCAAAGGTTCCAGCTGCCAACTTTTTCTCTTGGATGGCCCCATAAATCCTTTAAATTAAAATGCAGCTTTTCCCCTAAATTGCAGTTAAAATTTATTGATTTCATCGAGAGGATGAAGCTAATGGGTTTTGGGGTTTTTTTTTTAGTTTTTTTTTTAGGGCTGAAAATTTTATTTTAAAAACATTTGGGGAAATGAAATAGTTTGGGATTCATCCTTCCTGCTTCTGGATAATTCCCTGCTCAGTGGGAAGCTGAGCTCTCCAGGGGGAGAAGGAGAATGTTGGAAAATTGTTCCTTCAAATACAGGGAATTGCAGAGAAATACAGAAAACAAAAGGATTTGCAAGTCAGGTGGGAGATCCCTCAAATTCCAAGGAGGAAATGCTGTTTCCTCCTTGTATCAAAATTCCTGGTTTTATTTAGATTTGTAAGATTCAATTCAATTTTTTGGGGGGAATCGCTCCTGGTTTGGGATTGGGGTGAATTCCTGGCTGGCACCCATTCCCTAATTGCCTGCCTGTTTCCCTGGAATTATTTTAAGGATAATTCCCCTGGAAAGAACTGGTTCCTTTTGTTCTTTCCTTAATTTCTCTGGGCTGCTTTCAGCCAGGCAGATCCAGGGCTGGAAAAGGGAGAGGAATTGGAGGGGTTGGAAGGGAGGGAGCCCAGGGAGCTCCCAAGTGTCCCTGTCCTTAAATCCACTCAGTCCTTGCTCCCCAAAAAACCAGCTCCTTCCTCTTCCCACAGCCAGTTTTCCACCAAAACAATAATAATAATAATAATAATAACAATAATAATAATTAATACTAATAATAATAATAAATTATGTCAGGAATATCAAGCTGGGATCACAATTCCTGTCCAACTCCCTCTCTGATTTCCATGATCTTTCCTTGATCTGTAAGGAAGTGGGTGGTGTAACCTTAAAAAAAAGGGGAAAATGACCAATCTTTCATTTCTTGGATCTTAATTTAACTTTTCCAACTAATTTAAGCTTTCCAATCAATTTAATTTTTCCCATTGCCCCAGCAATTGGAGTTCACTTGGCTGAGAGCAACTTTAGCCCTTTTTTCCTGAGTGATTATAAAGCAGTTTCCCTAAAATCCTCCTGGGAATGTTTTTAAATGGGCCCTAAACAATAAAATGGGAACTTCATGGATTGTTATCCATGGGTTTTTTTGGGGGGTTTTTTGCATTTATCCTTGTCAGCAACTTGTAACTATGGCAACAACACTGGGATAAAACAGGAATTGGATGCAATCAATGCATCAGATGAGGAACTTCAGAGACTCCTCATCCCTAAATACAAAATGTCATGAAAAATGGGATAGAGGGTGGATTTTTCCCTCTGGAAAACCATTTGGGATCACTATTTTTTCCCCCTTTTGGTGACAAATGGGGCCTGTCCTTCAGCTGGCCATGTTTTGCATCCTTGCAAAGTCACGGGGCGGGGATGAAAAATGAGCACAATTTGTTGGGAATTTTTTAAGTTGGGAAACTTTCTGATGGTCCTAAAAGCAATTTAAATACAGTTTTTTTCCAGCGATTTTCCTGTTGGGAAGTGGCTGGGATGGTTTGGGTTGGAAAGGACCATGGGCAGAGACACCTTCCACTATCCCAGCTTGTCCAAGCCCCATCCAGCCTGGCTCTATTTTTGGGATTTCTTTTTTTTCCCTACATCATGCAAACTGATTTTTCCTCAGTTTAATTATTTTCCTGGAGAAATTGGAGCTGACAAGGGAATGCAACTGGAAACCTGAGTAGTAAAGAATCTGGGATGGATGTAATTCCTGTTTCTAGTAGGAGACTAAATAAGGAGTGCTGGGAACCAGACTTCTCCCTGCTTGGGAGCAGATGGGATTGGGGCCCCAAATGGAAAGCACATTCCTAAATCACATTAATGATCCTGGGATGTGCTTCCTCCTTCAAACTCCTTTGTCAGCCATGGGAAGGCTCCTGCTCCGGGTCCTGCTGGAGACAGTTTGTTCCAGTTTGGTGGAACCAGCTGGGAAAATCCCAGCCAGGTCCCAAAATTGCCCAATTAAAACATTTGCTGGCTGTTCCTGCACCCCCAGGAGTGAACTTCTGGAGCTGGCATCTCCTCCTGGCTTTTCCTGCCTGCTCAGCCTCAGACAGGGAAATCCCAGGAAACCTCAGGATTTGGGAATCTCAGTGTCTGAAGGGTTGGGTGGTGCTCGTGTGGAACATCCCTGGGATTGTTGGGTTTTGGGGTTGCTCCAGGTGAGGCTGGAGTTCCATCCTTGTGGGTTGGGATCTTCCTCACTCTGGGAATACTCATCTGACAGGCTGGGATGAGTCTGGCTCGCTCCTGCTTTTCTCTTTGGACACTTCCACAAAGTCACCGAGGATTTGGGGGTTCCCTGAATTGAAAGTTGTGGAATCACAGTCATGGAATGGTTTGGGGGGGAAGGGACCTTAAAGCTCATCCAGTCCAAACCTTGGTGTAGGAAGGGACACCTCCCACTATCCCAGGCTGCTCCAAGCCCTGTCCAACCTGGCCTTGGACACTTCCAGGGATGGGGCAGCCACAGCTTCTCTGGGAGTCTCTTCCAGGGCCTCCCCACCCTCCCAGGGAGGAATTCCTTCCTAAAATCCAATTTAAATCTACTTTATTCCCCTTTCTCTTATCCCTACAGACCCTGGCAGAAAGTCTCTTGCCATCATCCCTCACAGTTCCAGAGGCAGGATTTTGGAATGATATTCCTGGGATATCTATCACCAGAGCTGCCCCAGCTGATGAGATCTCCTTGGCAGGGGCAGCCAGGAGGTTCCATCCCTCTCTTTCACCCATTTCTATTCCTGTAAAACACGATTTTCCAAGGCTCAGGAGCTGCATTTGGGCAGTTCCTTTAAATAACCTGGATGATAAAGCCTTATCAGTGGAAGGGCCATCTGTTCCCTGTGCTCCCAGAGCAGCTCCTCCCTGCATCCCTTCCTCCCTCCAGCATTCCCAAAGTATCCAGCTCAGGCTTCCACACCTGTCCCACCCATTTCAAACCCTTCCAGCACCTTTTTCCCAGCTTTGGGTGCTCCAAGTCCGGCTCTCCTTGGAGGGAAGGTCGCTCTCTGCACCTGATGTGCCGGGAGCTGCTTCCCTTGGAATTCCTCCCTCATTCCACACGGCTCACGTGCGGTTGGGCCGGAGCAGAGGGACCAGTTAACCTTAATCAGGGATGGCAAATGAAAGGTTGGGAAATAATCTCGTTGGAATGTTTGGATTTAAAGACCTGACATTAGAGAGAGTAAATGTCAAACGGAGTTTAAACAGCGGAATAACACTGGAAGGGACACATTTCTCTCTGGTGGATTGGGCTGCAAATCCACTCCCTTTTCACACAGAATTTCTAAGCAAGTCCTGTGTTCCCATTTGGAATTGTGGGGCTGCTGAAAAGCCCAACCTGCTGCTCCATCCCCCCCAGCCCAGCGCTTCCTGCAGCCCAAATTTTGTTTGGATACCCCTTGCATTCTCCCAGTTGTTTCCAGCATATGTTGCTTTCTGTGTTGACTGGGAGGTTTAGATTGGATATTAGGGAAAATGTCTTCATGGAAAGGGTGGTGAGGCACTGGAACTGCCCAGGACAGCAGTGGAGTCCCCACCCCTGGAGGGTTTAAAAACCCTGTGGATGTGGCACTTGGGGACGTGGCTCAGTGGTGGCCTTGGCAGTGCTGGGAATGGTTGGACTGGATGATCCTAAAGGTCTTTTCCAAGCTAAATTATTCAGGAATTCTGTGATTTTGTATCAATTTGTGCTTCTACTGAAGCGTTTTTCAGTTGCCACACAGGTTCTGTGCTCAGGAAACAACAATTAATCATCCCTTGATCCCAGAAAAGCAGCGAAAGGGCTGAAATTTGGGTTTTCCTCAGGAGCTGCTGGAAATTTATCAACTGCTGAGGAAACTCCTTTGTCTCAGTGGGAATGTGGTCTCCAGCTGGGAACTTAATTAGGAAGCCCTGTAATGAAGATAGATGATGGTACCTGGAGTAGAAAACAGGGTTGCAATTGAGGATGCTGGAAGGTGGTGGATTAAGGACAAACCCCAAGAAAACACTTGGAAAATACCGGGATTCTGATGCTGGAATGGTTTGGGTTGGAAGGGACCTTAAGGCTCATCTCATGCCATGGGCAGGGGCAGCTTCCACTGGACCAGGCTCTTCCCAGCTCTGTCCAACCCAGATAATTCCACGTGGCCGTGCCCACCGGGAATGTGCGGAAGGCAGAAGGTCCTGGCTGCTCTACAGAGGGCGAGTGGCAGGAGCAGCATGGAAGCACCATTAATTAAAGAGCTCTTAAGAAGTAATTAAACATCTCCGGAGCTTGATGAGTTGTAATTACAATGGAACGGAGTTGCTGGAGGCCACAAAATTCCACAAAATCTGGTGTTGCAGAGCAGGGGAATAACGTGGATGGGGTGTGGTGGGATGGGGAATGTCCATGTCCTCCTGGAGTGGCTCCTGGTGCTCCTCAGCTTCCTGGGATGCTCCTGAGGCCACTCAAGCATCGTTAATCTCCCTAATGAGCCAGGCATGGGGTGGGATCAGGATTGCCCTGAGCAGGGCCAGGAGTTGGGTTGGATGATCCTTGTGGGTCCCTCCCAACTCAGGGCATTCCCTGATTGTGGGCAGAGGTTGGGAGCAGGGAGCTGGAGCTGCTCACGGGTGCTGCTTGGCAAAGTGGTGGCAGGAACTTATGGAATGTGCAGACAGGTTGGAAAAACGTTAATATTTCCAGGAAAAGGAGAGGGCTGTGTGTGCAGGACACGAGGATGAGCTGAAGGTGCAGCGGGATGGGCTGTGACCATCAGATAAACTGATAACCTTGTCTGATAGCCCACTCCCGGTGAGCATGGCTACGTGGAACTGTTTGGGATGAAAGGGAATTATTTGGGATGAAATAAGGCCAGGTTGGATGGGGCTTGGAGCAGCCTGGTCCAGTGGAAGGTGTCCCTGCCAGATGGAATAAATATCCTTGTTAAAAGGTGGAGCTGGGCACTGTCCAAACCACAGCTGATTTCCAGGTCTCACTCTTTGGAGGCAGGGTTGTTTTCCCAAGGGTTTCATTTTGTGCTGGGATCCCCTGCAGAATTTCGGGATGGCTTAAATTTTGCCCACCCTTCCCACCCCGTGGATGGATTCTCCATCCTCTGGAGCTCCAGCTGGATGGGCAGCTCTGGCCAACGCTTGGAGCCCTGTGGTGGATCTGTCCTGCAGGATCTGGTGGGGGGATCCTCTCCGCCTGCTTTTAGCACAGAAGGAAAAATTTGGTTTGCATCAAGAGGAGACCACCAGGGTGGGAAGGGCTGGTTCTGGTTATCCCACCAGTGGCTTTGGAGCAGCCTCATCCCAGAACTCCATCCCACGGATGGAACATCCTATCCTTGAATAACAACACTCAGATCCAGCTGTTGACATCCCTGAATTAGCTCCTCCCAGTTTATGATTTGGGGGATCCAACAGCAGCGCTCCCATCCCATGCTGGATTCCCACTCCCATATCATCTTCCAGGGCTTCCCCCCTCCGTGGCTCCCACCCTCCATCCCTTCTCCCAGCAATTACTCAGCTGTTTCTCAGCTGTTCCCTGGAGCGTCAGGGATGAGAAGGCAGGAGAGATACTGCTCCCGGTTTTTTTTCCCATTTTTTATGGCTGGGATAAGCTCCCCCGGGCGATTGGAACAGCTGTGGGTTGGGAGAGCCGAGTGCCAGGCGTGGCAGCGCTGGCTCCAGAGGGAGTGCGGAGTTCAAGGGCTCCAGGTGGTTATTTCTGTTCCCTGGGCCTGGTGTCGCTCCGGTTTGTGGGACACTGATGGCCAGGCTTTCCAAAACGAGCCCTTTTGGAGGGGTGGAATTAGGGAAAGGCCAGGAAAACAGGACAGGCTCAAGTCCTGACAAATCCTCATGCTCCCTGGGCACTTGCTGGTTTTCCCGCTGGGTTCTCTCCAAGGCTGATGGATGAGGACCTGCTCCCCTCCCTCACCCCTTTCATCTCCCAGGAAGCCCAGCAGTTGCTGTGCATTTGTTTTTAATGGGATTTCCTGTTTTTCCATGGCTGAGGGCATCCCACTCCCGCTCACAGCCTGTTACTCCTGCTTAGCAGATCGTGCCCCAGGTTTGTCTTCCCCTGATGGACACAAAAAGCTGGATTTCCCTGAGAGAATTCTTAACATTGACCACAAGGTTTTCCAGCCCCTGCAATCCTCTGTGAGGGGGAACAGGGATAAAGTCCTGGCACAAGATGCTCTGCCTTGGGAAGGTGACAAAAAAAGTGTCACCTGGGCACATTTCTGAAATGCAGGTTGGTTTTAGCTCGATTTTGAGGCAGGAAAGGCCGAGTTTAAGTTGGGAAGGAAGAGCAGCAGCACTAATTTTTGCATCTGGCCGTGAGTGGGGCTGTAATTAAATACAACTGCAATTAAATACCCATCGTTGATCCTTGGTTGCTGTTACACACTTGGCACTTTCTGTGGTGTTCCATGGACTCTGAGGAGGAGAAGCCTGATCAGGTCGGACCCTTTTGTTCTCCTGTTGCCTCATTTGCTCTGTGTCTGCTCCCTGAAGAAGCACTGGAGGTGCTGTCCTGAATTTCCAGATCTTGGCAAGGTTCAAGCAAAAGCTTCCCTGGCCCCTCGGCATCTTCCCACCCCAATATCCCTGAGCAAAGCCCTTTGCTTGTCCTGCAGGTTGGGACATCTGCTGCCTCCAGGGAGCTCTGCCTGGTGGGAATGGTGCTGGGGGTGGTGAGGAGACCCAGGAGGAGCTGCTGGGCAGGGTCTCCCCTGTGTCTTCATCCATCTCTTCACCTTTTGGGATTGTCTTTCAACTCCAGTCCCTTTTGGGAAAGGAGGTCCCTGTATTTTCAACCATTCCCTGATTCCTTCTGCATCCCCTCTCCTGAACGCCCTTGAGATATGAAGCAGCAGATCCTGCAGCTCCGTGCTCTCATATCCAGATCAAGGCAAGAAATAGGGAATTAACATCCCAAATCTGATGTGTCCATGCTCTTTTAACACCTTAAAGAGCTGTGTGACGTAATGACAACCAGAAAGCAACGTGTTAATGATTTTCTGCCGTTTCCTAATCTTGCTGGCTTCTCCTTTTCCGTGTTTTTCCTGATCTCAGAGTTCCCATTCATTCATTCATTCGTGTGCTGGGGCCAACCACAGCTCCCCACCACAGCCTGTGTTTCTTCCAGCCTTGCTGGGAGACATTTCAGCACTAAATTATCCCCCAGCACGCCCGTTGAGTGCCTCTTAAGGAAAAAGTGATGCTGGGAAAGAAAAAAAATCCTGAAAAAAATCATAATTTCCAACTAACAAATGGATTTGGGGATGGTGCAGAGCTGTGCAGGGGGAACTGCTCGATTTGGCTTCTCTGCTTGGTGTTGGTGAGGAACAAAACGTGTGTGAGACAAACCCAGCCTAATGCCTGAAGTGCTGGGTGCTTTTCACAGCTCCAGATGTCTGTTTGTTATCACAGGAGCGAGTTGTTATCTCCCTGTTACTTTGGAGAGGGACTGGAGTGTGCAGTGCTTGGTAATTCAGGAAGGAATCCTTCCCTGGGAGGGTGGGGAGGCCCTGGCACAGATTCCCAGAGAAGCTGTGGCTGCCCCATCCCTGGGAGTGTCCAAGGCCAGGTTGGATGTGGCTTTGAGCAATCTGGGACAGTGGAAGGTGTCCCTGCCCATGGCAGGGGTGGCACTGAATCATTTTTAGGCTCCCTGCCAACCCAAACCAGTCTGGAATTCTGTGATCCCAAAAATTGGGGTGCACATACGGTTTTTACACAGAATTGAGGTTTATGGCCCACTGGAACCAAACTGCAGAACAGGCCCTGCTCCTCTGCCAGGTTCTCCTGTGCTGACTTTTCCAAGGGCAAAATAATTCCTCCCACCCTGCTCCTGCCTTTGTGGCACCGAGCACATTCCCGTTCCCAGTGTCACACACGGAGATAACTGAAAAGCTCTTGTGGGCTTGTTTAACAGGAGGAAATTGTATCTGCCACAGCCTTTGAGGCAAAGTCCTGTCACCAGTCAGGTGTAAAGGATTGCTGACCCTTGTTGCTGAGATAAGGGTTTAATATCAGCCTTTTTTCTTCCCTCTGCTCCGTGCTCAAGGGAAGTCAGGAGTGTTCCTGCCTCCAGACACAAATCAAAGCCCAGCACTTTTCCCTGGAGTGAGGGAATGCTGCTGACAACAGGAAGAGCATCTGGCTGGGAGAAGTGGGATCCATCCCACATCCCCAGGATCCCTGTGTGGGGCAGGACCCACCCCTGGGAATGCTGTTCAGTGGGCAGAGGGTGGCTGAATCCCATTTCCACCTGCTGGATCCTGCTGCCATTCCAGTGTGTGGAAAGAATTCCCAGAGCCTGGAGAGAGCTGCTTTTATCTGCAAAGATCCCAGGGCCTCTTCTGGAAAATCTGCTGGGGAGAGGAAGAGAATCAAACAGGAATGTGCCAGGGAGAGGGAAAGGTAAAGCAGTGAAGGGGAGACAATGCCTGACAATCCAGGATGGCAAGGGATACTTAGAGGAGGAGATAATTCCTATCTTTATGCCCAGGGAGCTTTCTGGCCATTAGGCACTTGAACATTAATAAGAGCTGTGTGGCCATGTCCTCAAGAGTGGCAGATGATGATGAGCACAGCCTGCTATCCAAGCTGTCATCCCGAGGGATGAACAGGCCCTTATCCCAGAAATGTGGTGCTGGAGGGCACTGAGGGCTGAGGCTGCAGCAGCTGCTCCGGGAAGAGCTGTGCAGGCCATGGTCGGCTCTTCCCTGCCCCTGCTCCCATCCCAGCCTCCTCACTGGCGTTGGTTACGTTTTGGAAGTGCCTGTGGAGCCCTCTGGAATGGCAGGAGAAGGAAACATTTTGAATTCCTCCTCCCAGTGTATCTGGGGGTCTTGGATATTCAAAGGGCCTTGATGGAGTAGGGTGAGGACTCAGCACTGCTGGAGCCACTGGACCAAGCTCGTTATCTCCATCCACCCCATCCAGCCTGACCTGGGACACTTCCAGGGATCCAGGAGCAGCCACAGCTTCTCTGGGCACCCTATGCCAGGGCCTCCCCACCCTCACAGGGAAGGATTCCTTCCCAATATCCCATCTAAACCCTTCCTCTGGCACTGGGAAGCCATTCCCTGTGTCCTGTCCCTCCAGGCCTTGTCCCAAGTCCATCTCCAGCTCTCCTGGAGCCCCTTTAGGCCCTGGAAAGGGTTCCAAGGTCTCCCTGGAGCCTCCTCTTCTCCAGGTGAACCCCCCCAGCTCTCCCAGCCTGGCTCCAGAGCAGAGGGGCTCCAGCCCTTGGAGAAGAACAGATTTTGGGAGACAGGGGACAGCGACAGAGTTGGTTGATGTTTAAGAAATAAAACCAGGGGCTGCCTGTGAGCAGAATCAGAATGATCCCTGGTTTTCCTGGCCTTGTTCCTGGCCTTCAACCCTTTGGAATCAGGAACTCATTCCCCACCACGTGAGGGTGGAGCAGGTCGGCCTCGTCTTTAACTGAACAACCAGAAAGGAGAAGCCAGGAGGGAAAATCCAGGGCCGGTTCCCAAGGCTGACAGCCTCATCCTGCGAGCAGTTTGGGGATGATTTGAGGCTGCAAAGCCTCACTCTGGGTAACCTGGAGGATGCTCAGGTGCAGCTCCCGCCCACACACCCTCAGCAGGACCCGCAGAGTCTCGCCCACATTCCCAGGTTGCCCTTTCCAATCTGGCAGCTGCCAGGTACTTGGGAAGCGCTTCAGCAGCGTTCCCTTGGCAACAGTGGGAGATGGGAATCGCAAGGTGTGTGTGGGAGAAGCACCAAACTCCACACCCGGCCCTTTAGTGACAGGGAGAGCCCCGTCCCGCGGGCATTGAATGCGCAGCCATTCCCGATTTTTCTCACAGGCACGGGGGGTATTTTTAGCTCTGACACGTCCCAGGGATCGAGTATCCCTCAGGATCAGATGCCAGGGGGAATTCGCAGGGGGGAACCCTTGGGATTTACCGTGTAAGTTAAGCCTGGCCCCGGCTGCCAAGGATGAGGCTGGATTTCCCCGGCTGCTGCTCCGTGTGAACTCGGTGTTACCTCCAGCATTCCCCTTCCCAAGGAATGACTGACACAGCGGGAAAAATGCCAAAGGTTGTTCAGCAAAAGGGGGGGGAAAAATGAACTTTGTGTTCAATCCGTGGCAATCTGGGCTCATTAGAGCTCCCTGCCAGCCCTGGTCTCCTTCTCCTCCTGGCTTTATTAATTTGTCCATCTGCTCCGAGGGAAAGTGAGGGAAGGTTTTTACAGGGGGTTTTCTCCTTCCTTTCTCAATCCAGGAAACCGGAGGGGAAAAAAGGGAGCTGGGGAAGGAATCTAGGCCATCCCATTGTGACTCTATCTGGGTCTTAAAACCATCAAGCTGGGCTCCTTTGGAAGGGCCCCTTTCTGTCTCCGTCTCACTCGTTTGATTTTATTTGGATTTTCTTTTACTCAGTCATCTGGAACAAGCGGGCGCAGAGGGAGGTGAAAGCAGAGGATGCTGATAAAGGTTCTTTGGCAGCAAGTTGGGCATAAAATAGCTTTATTTGGGATTTTTGACCTTTTTTTTTTGGCTCTCATTTGCAGTTGGTGAAAGGCACTCGTGGAGAGGTTGGGCCAGGGGCTGGTGATTCCCCAGAGGTGCTGGCAGGGGTTGTGCCATGTGAATTGAGTGTCCCACCCCAATAGCTGGGATTTTGCTGGAAATCCCTGTCCTTTTCTGTTGGGAATCATGGGGGAGCTGTTGATAATTGATCCGTGGCTCTGACCTCAATGCATCCATCCCACTCCTGGCTATCCCAAATCCTGGGGTAAACACACCAGGAAGTTAAATCATGGACTGGTGTGGGTTGAAAGGGTCCTGAAGGATCACCCAGTTCCAGCCTGGAGAGTTCTTCCCACTGTGGGGTGTTTTGGCTCCCAGCTGGCAGCCCCTCGGGCTTGGCATTTCCCCCAGGGAGTTTCCATTGGGTTTTCCTTCCTGCAAACCCAGATTTTGCTGGGTTGGTGCAAACTCCTACTCTGCAGTCTCAGGATCTGCTGTTTCAACCTCTTGCTTTGTCATTTTAGTCATGTCAGGAGCCCTGAACTTCCCCATTCCCTGTTCCTGAGTTCCTGATTCCAAAGGGTTGAAGGCCAGGAACAAGGAACAAGGGACTCATCTCATGCCCTGGGCAGGGACACCTTCCACTGTCCCAGGGTGCTCCAAGCCCTGTCCAACCTGGCCTTGGACACTTCCATGGATCCAGGGGGAGCCACAGCTTCTCTGGGCACCCTGTGCCTCACCACTCCACTCCTGCTCTCAGATTCCCATGGGATGGAGGCTCACATTCCCTGTGCTCCATGTTGCTCCGTGCTTCTTCTGCATCAGTTCCCCCTCTTCCATCTGAACCTTTCTGGGAGCCCAGAATGTGGATTTTTCCTCTTTCCCAGGTCCCACACTCTCGCTGTTGTCACTGGTCCCCCGCGGGGCGCTGGGTGTTTGTTCAGCACAGTAAATATCAGTTCAAAGCCAGCTTTGATAAGGGCTGAGGAGGCTGCAGGAGTTGTTTTATAACACAGGAGGAAACATTGGGCACAGATGGCTGAGAACAGCCCGGCCCTGTGCCCACCACAGAGGGCTTGGATGGTTTGTCCCCAGCGTCCCCTGGAGCACGTGGGATGCGGGACACGGCCTCCATCTCCTGGGGACTGGGAGGGCAGAGATTGCAGCCAGGAATGCTTTCTCCTCATCCAGGCCCTTTTAGGAAGGTTCCTGAGCATTACTGAGGCAGTGTGGAGGCTGCTGTGTGGTTTGGGTGTTGTTTTGTGGCCCTGGGTGTCCGCTGGGGTGAGCACAGGGTGCAGCCCGGGGCTGCTCTCCTGGGAAAGTCAGGATTGGGAAGCAGGATGGGGATGGGATGGTGTCACAGGGCCCTTCTTTGGATTGGCACCACAGCTCAGCAGCTCCAGGGTGGAGAACCTGGAGCATGGAATGCAGAGGGCACCCCAAACCATGGAAAGCTGTCCATGTTTTCCATGAACTGTCCTTGTCCCTTGGGGATGTGAAGCGAAGCCTTGGATTAGAGGATGGGCACAAGAGCATTTTCCTGCCTGCAGTGATCTCCTGCTGCTCTGCCTCCCACAATTCTGTCTCAGGAACTCTGGAATTATCTGCTAATGGGCACATGAGCCAAAACCTTCAGGAATACGAGGGGAATTTGGTGTCTGACTGGGATGTCAGGGCAGGAGGGTCAAACAGAGAGGCTGTGTGGCTGCTGGACACAGGGATGGATCCAAGGCCAGGTTGGACAGGGTTTGGAACAACCTGGTGTGGTGGGAGGTGTCCCTGCCCACGGCAGGGGGGGAACAGGATGAGGTTTAAGGTTCCTTCCAACACAAACCATTCTGGGATTCTGGGATTCCGTGATGCATTCCAAGCTTTGCTCTCTGATAGCTGATCAGCACTAAGCAGCAGTGAGGGTGGGACTCAGAAAGACTCAGCTTATCCTGGGCTCAGCCTGAAAGGTTTTAGCCTAAACATGCACGTGCTGAAGCGCTCGGCTGAACAGGAACCCTTAGGAGTGAGCAGGCACCGGAATGTGTTCGGGAGGAATCATCCCAAATGCCGAGCTGATCTCTAAATCCTCGTGGGAGTAAATGTCACTGGGATGGCTGAGCCTGTGCCAGCCACGTGGGGAGTTTTTGGGAAGGCTGGGTGTTAATTTTACCAGCTCCAGCAGGCAGCAGGAGGGGTGGGATGACTCTCAGGACCCTGTGGAAAGCAGCAATCCCAGGATGGGTGGTGGCAGTGACAGAGCCAGAGCACAGGGCTCTCCGCTGGGTTTCTCCTTCCTTTGGTGTGAAACCACGTTTGGAAAGCTGGGGGAATCCTTGGGATGGAGGAGTGATCAGGATCTTGGAAGAGCAGACACTGGAGAGCTCCTGGAGGGCGTCTGTGCAGGGTGAGCTCCAGGCTTTGGAGTTTGCACCCTTTGTGGGTTTTTTATCCGTCTCCCCATGGGAGAGGGGATGGATTTGGAGCAGCCAATCCTTTTGGAGTGATGTCCACACGAGGTGGGGGTGGGTGAAGTGTCAGACCCAAAGTGGAAAACTCCCAGTGAGGGGCAGGACTTGGACTCCTTGGTAGGACAAGGGGTGATTGTTTTAAACTAGAAGACGGAAGGTTTGGATTGGATATTGGGAAGGAATTCTTCCCTGTGAGGGTGGGGAGGTTGTCCAGAGAAGCTGTGGCTGCCCCTGGATCACTGGAAGTGTCCAAGGCCAGGTTGGATGGAGCTTGGAGCAAACTGGGATAGTGGAAGGTGTCTCTGCCCATGGAATTGGCTGATTTTAGCCTTTCTAACCCAAACCACTCCGTGGTTCTCCAGTGCCAGATAGCACATCAGTGATGGATGTTATCCCGACTTTGCTTCCTTAGGAAACAGGAAAGGACTGGAATGGGTCACATGAACACATCACATGAACAGCCAGGGACACAGGGATGTGGATTAAGCTGTGGTGGAGCTGGGCTTTCCCCAAGGCTCAGCTTTAGGCTCAGCTGTGGGGCCAAGTTCTCTCCAGCCTCCCTGCCAAAGGCATCTCCAGACTCCTCCCGGGTGTCACAAAGGGTTCTCCGTGTTGTTCTGCTCGTTGCTGATAAGAGTTAATGTTTGATATTGATGGAGATCACCTGGCAGCCCTAAAGGGCTTTTAAAGGGATGATCTGAGCAGCAGAACAAGTGTTGGTTGTAAAACCAGAGCGTTCTGCAGGATTGCAGGCACTGCCTGAGCCAAGGCTTGGAAGGAAGAGGCAATTCCAGGGACTGCAGGACCAGGGAGAGTTTTTCCGTCCACCTATTTTGGATAAAGTGAGGATAAAAAAATTGGATAAATTGGATAAATCTCAATTAAGAGGGAAGTTTTAAAATGTGTCAGTTATAAAAAATCCTGAAGGTGTTTCATGGCATAAACATCTCTTCTTGTTTTGTTTTTATTTATTTTGGTTTTACTGGATGTATCAGAGCTTTCCATTAAAAGCTTTTTGATGGGAATTCTCCACATGGACATCCCTGTTTTGTCTCATCCCAGGACCTCTGCAAGGACAGCTCTTCCCAACTTCCAGGATGGGGCTGAGGGAGCCCCCTCAGCTTTCCCTGCACGCTTGGCCATGGCAGGAAACATCCCTTGGGGTGGCAGCTCCCAAAGAAACTTCCAGGAGCAGCTCCGAGCTGCATGGCAGGGCATGGATCCGCCTGGGCCGCGCCTGCAGCAGGAGCCAGCTCCCAGCTCCGTGCTCAAACCATATGGAAGGAGCAGCATTTCCCTCCCACACTCCTCCCCAGGAGCCCCTTTGGAGAGATGACATTTTCTCTTTAACCCCCTGATATTTTTCCGGGGTCTGATTTAACAGCCCACAAATGAGGATGGAGTTTATGGTTGGTTTGTTTTTTTTCCCTCCCTTCCTTTTCCTTTCTGTCTTGCCCTAAAGGCTCCTGGATTCCAGGAAGGGGCTGCTCGGAGTGTTTTAGCATTTGGATATCCAGGAAAAGCCACCCTGTGCAGGACGGATCACCCAAGGCATTCCTCATTCATTGGAATTGTAGGAAAAGATGGGAGCTGAGAGAATTTTGATGCTGCAGGTGTGGAATCACCTCCAGCGGGGCTCAGCTTCCCAAATCTCCCACCATCCTCCCCTTTACCAGGGAGCAGCCCCAAAAAGGGATGAAGGATGCCATATTAGCAGACTTTGCAGGGTGTAGCTTTCCATGGAAGAGGAATATCCCGGGAAGTATTTAAACTTCTGCTGCTTTATCCCTCGCTCGCTAAGTCCCAAAGCTCGTTAAATCCCAAGCTTTGTAGCAATGGTTTAATGTCTTAAGCCTTGACCCAAATTACCTGCTCTGTGTCCTTGGATTAGGAATGCTCCATCTTGGGAAGAGCCCTCTCCTGCTCCAGCCTTCCTGTGCTCCCAACAGTTCCACATTTGGAAGTTGGATTGGTTTAAAGTGCGTTTGGGAGCAACAATTTCACTTTTCCTCATGGCAGTGCTTTTTTTTGTAAGCAGATTGGGTGGGTTTGAGTGGGGGTTTAAAAGCCTTCTTCATCCCTAATCCCGAATAATTCCGTCTCCGTGGCTTTTAACGTGATTAAATCAGGGCAGGCCGTGACGACACCCGGCAATTCCGCTTCCCAAGGAATATTGGATTTAGCACGGAGCGGGGCTGCTGGGCCATGAAAGGAGGAGTTGGGTGGTTGGGTTGGGCAGTGCTGAGCTCAAGTTCTCCCTGAAGGTCACTGGAGTCCGAGTCATAATTCCAGGGTGGAAAAGGAGCCTTTTCCATCAGTTTTGCCTCATCTCTGGATCTAAATCCACGCCGTATTCCCTGCTGGTGCTGCTCTCAGCATCCCAGGATTTCCTTGCTTAAAAGCTCGGTGTTGATGGATGTGTTGGAAAGTGGAGTGGGGTGGGATGGACTTTTCCATCACCAAGTGCCAAGTTCTTGGAATTCCATCCCCCTGGAACTGCATCCCTCCATCACCCCCCTGCACGTGCTCCCCTCTGGAAAATGCTGAATCCCCCAGGAATAATTAGTTCCCTGTGTGATCTTGTGCCAGTCACTCAGCCTCATTATGTCCCAATTCCTTTGTGCTCAGCCAGTGGATAATCTCTGGGAAAGGAGCTTTCCAGAGGGTGCAGAGGATAAAGCCATTGGCAGCTCCGAGGTGCTGGAAGGTGCTGAGCCACAGGGACGTGCCAGAAACCTGGAAATACAGCAGGGAAAAGAAGTTCTTGGGAAAAAGGGAAGTGCCTGATTGTTAAATGGCCACTCCTTGTAACAGAGCTCACAATAAGTCACAATTCCCAGACAAGGGAAAGCCCCAAGCCAGAATTCCCCACTGCTGGAAGGTAATCTTGGGATTTGGGTCTGCTCACAGACACTCACACCTCGCTCCTGAATCATTCCTAAAGCTCTGCAAATCCAAATTCCTCATGGATCTAAAAACATGTCATTTTCCAGGTCTGTTTTCCCTCAATCCTGCCAATCCCTCGGAAAAGACGAGGGGATCGAGTGAGGGGGTGTGTGCAGAGCAGGACTCTGCATTCCCAGAGTTCAGCCAGTTTGGGAAGGGAGACACAACTCCCACCCAAATGTGTCTCACTGTCACATCTGCCACCAGCTCCCAAAATCGAAGGGGAATGTTGTGGAATGCCTGGAGCTCTGGGCCTGAAATTTTGGGGCAGCTCCTCTGTGTCCAGGGTGACTTCAGGGGCTTCCAGGGACGATGGAATGTGGTGTTGGTGGGATGGAAGCGAAGCCACCTCTGCTTCCCTGGGTGTTGCTGCCCTTTGGGTAACTCCTTGTCACTTCCACAGCAATCAGTGCTTCCTGGAGGGGGTTTGATTCCATTAGATTCCCTCTTCCAAAAGCAGGGATCATTAATCTGCTCTGACTCCAGCGCTGGCAACTTTGTCACTCTGCTGTCAACTGGCAAAGGCATCTCCGAGGAGCTGGGGACAGGAGGAATCATTTGCAAGTCCTTGTTTTTATAGGATGAGGGAGGCCCTGGCACAGATTCCCAGAGAAGCTGTGGCTGCCCCATCCCTGGGAGTGTCCAAGGACAGGTTGGACAGGGCTCGGAGCAGCCTGGGATAGTGGGATGGGATGGGATGGGATGGGATGGGATGGGATGGGATGGGATGGGATGGGATGGGATGGGATGGGATGATCCTTAGGGTCCCTCCCAACCCAAACCATTCCAGCCAGGTGGTGGCCAGCAGTGCTGAAGTGAGGATTTGACCGAATCAAGCCCCCATCTCATGGTTGCCAGGCCTGGATGCTGCATTCCCTGTGGATGGACAGCAATTCCTCCTGCTCAGCCCAGTGCAGGACGGCTCTCTGTGCCCATCCACGTCCTGGCATCCCTGAGCTGGGAATGCCAGGGTGGGAGGATGCTGGTGCAGCCCAGCAGCTCCTTGCAGAGCTCTGTCACTGCGGTGGCTGCAGACCCCACTCCTGGCACTGGCACAGCCCCTCGGGCCACCAGGACCCTGCTCGGACCTTGGTGGCCTCGGCCAGCGCTGCCCCTTCATCCTGTGCCTGTGTTTGGACAAAGGTTGGGCTTGATTTGGAGCTCTTTTCCCACCTGGATGACTCTGTGGAGGTGACACACACCCCTCACCCCTCCATGCCATGAATCCACGTGGTTTTCCCACCTTCCCATCCCACCAGGAGCTTGTCCAGCCAGGCCAGCCCATGACCCCCGTCCTGCTGACCCCGAGGGAAGGAGGTCTGAGGTATAATTAAATCAGGAGCACATTTAACTGTTTTCTGAGCACTCCTTAGGAAGCTGCAGAGATATCCCGAGCATATTAAGCTGTCAAATTGAATCAATCTCCACCAGCGTGGCCACGGGCCAAGCCCAATGCAGATTTTTTTTGCAGCACCATTTAATTAAGAGGGAGTATTGTTCTTTGGGCTTATTCGTTGTTCATCTGGAGCAGAGAGCACAGTGAGAGCCATGCAAATCACTTGGTTCAATAAATTAGACCTGGTGGCTGCTTTTTTGTTCGGCGGTGTCAAATCTTAACCCAGAAAAAGGAAACATTATGGGAAAGATCAGGGAATTACAGGGAGGAACGGAGCTGCTGCTTCCAGCCAGAAGCAGTTTGATCACCAGGGTTTAGTGCATTCCTTGAGATGAGTTTAAAAAATAGGTCAGGGCTGGAGCAGGGCTTAAATTGGGCATTGCTCTGTCCCCATGGGCTGGGCTGTTTTACCTTCAGTGTTACCACAATGAAGATTTTCTCTGTTCTCTTCTCTGTTTTTCCACGGCAATCCTGATCTGGCATTTGGAGCAAGTTCAGGTGGGATATTAGGAAAAATTCCTTCCTGGAAAGGGTTGTCCAGCCCTGGCACTCCCTCTCTGCAGTGCTGGAGTGCCCATCCCTGGAGGGGTTTAAAAACCTTGGGGATGTGGTTTATTGGTGATCCAGGCAGTGCTGAGGGAATGGTTGGACCTGATGGTCTTGGAGGGCTTTCCCAACCTAAACAATTCCATGATTTTTTGGAGTTGGGCATCGCAAGCAGCAATTTCCTGCTCAAATGTGGCATTAAAATGATGGTGTGGACTCAGGAGCTGCTGTGAAGAGAATTATAAGAGTGGCAAAGGACTTTTCCTGTATCCCTAGGGTTGTATCCATTGGGAGTTCATTTCCAGCCCAGATGTGGGCAGGGAAGGCTCAGTGTTGATCCAGCTTTATCAATGAGGTAACAGGGGAAACCCTCCTCTTGCAGTTCCCCACTCCTGGTTGCTGAGACACTTCCAGAATTCCGTCTTCTACTGCCAAGAGCCTCCCCAGAAATTTGCAAAATCCTATTTTAGAGCCTTTTCTCCACCCCCAATCTCCCAGCCCGGCTCTTGGAGGAGACCTGGAAAAGGAGTGGAGCATCTGCTTCCCTGGGCTGGGGGGAATTCTGGCAGCACTCAGTGTCAAAACACTCCCAGTATTTTTGGGAGAATGGCTCCGTGGGCACGAGCTCCTTGCAATCCAGGAGACACCAGAGCTCCTTGCAGATATTCCTGGGATTCCTTCAGAGGGTTCCAGGCTTTCTTCTCGCCATGGTGGGGCAATCCCACCTTAATTCAGGAAATCAGGAGGCTGGGAATGCTCTGATGGGACGGCTGCACCCAAACCCATGGACTTGGGGCTTTCTCTGTGGTTTCATTCATGTCCCATCCCCAGGTGAGAGACTCTGAGGGGTTTCTTCGGGTTTTCTGTGGCAGGTTGGATCTTACGCTGGAATTTTTGAGGAGGAGGAGGAGGTCTGGGGGCTTTCTCAGCGCCTCTCAACAGGAATGCAGATATTTTTCAGCTCAGCTTCTGTCTCCAGCTGGAGAAACAGCAAACAAACACGGGCAGACATTAAAGCAGTGCAAGGGGAGATAAGGGAGCTGCTGAGAGGGAGAGACCAAAGTCATCCCCTGCTGATGGCAGTGCTGATAGAACATCTGAGGCAGGACACTGGCAGGACTCGGTGGCACCAGCTGCAGCCGCTGTTTGTCCCCAGGTTTTCCCCTTTCTTCTCCCTTTTGGTGCAGGGAGATGATTTTGGTGATGAATTTTGAATAGATCAGAATCGTGGAATGGTTTGGGTGGGAAGGGACCTTAAAGCTCATCTCATTCCACCCCTGCCATGGGCAGGGACACCTTCCACTGTCCCAGGTGGCTCCAAGCCCCGTCCAGCCTGGCCTTGGACACTTCCAGAGATGGAATTTTTGAACCAGTGGAGCTGTGAGTGTGTGCTCCATGTTTTCTGGAGCCTGGAAAGAGGGAGAACACGCTGGGAATTGCTGATTTCCCCCAGGCACGGCAGACTCCTGATCTGCCTGATTTGCCCTGTGGTGATTTAAGTCTGGCCTTACTGTTTCAAGCTATTTCCTCAAGTCAGACTGAAACAACAAACAGCTCTTCCCTGGCCACTCCACAACAGCCATGTCTCCTTTGGCACAACTTTCCCCAGTATCAAAATATTCTTCTCTCTCCAGCACGGCCTCCATCTGAGATTTAACGTGCTGGGATCGCTTGGGAAGGGGAAAAAAACCCTCTGATTTTTCCCTTCATTTTTAGTCCTTCAAAGGGCTGTTTAGTCACCATTCAAAGGGCACTTGTATTTCTGTGTTTTGGGAGAGATGCAACTTTGTCATGGCAAAACAGCTGCATGGAGGCTGTGAGAACAGAATAGAAACAGAATAAATCATGAGCTGGGGAAAGGAAGGGGTGGGATGCTTTCATCTCTTCGCTCCAGCGTTGTCCCCAAGTGTCCCCATTTTGTGTCACTCACAGCCCCTGTCAAACCCGCCAGACGGGGCCGTGGTGTTGATGGGGATGGGGAGAGATAAGGCAGGGGAACTTGGTTAATTATTAATGTTCATATTCCACATGAATCGATGGTGGCTGTGGAGGGCTCTGTGCCTCTCTCAACAGCCGTTTCTGCTCTGAACCAGAGGGACAAAGCTCAGGGTTCAGCCCCGCGTTTCAAATCCTCTGATGTGATGGTTCTGTGATTTAGGCTCGTCCTAAAGGTGTGGCAAACTGGACTTGAGGTTTTTCTGAGAGAAGTTGAGCTGGTTTTGGAGGTTTTTGGAGGCAACAGATCCCTGGGGAAAGCTCTGAGCCGAAATTCCCCTTCCCATGGTGCAGCCACAAGTTCTCAGCATCCCCTCGACAGGTCTGAGTTGAAACCAGCTCCATCCTGGTGAGGATAACGGGACAAGGTGATCTCCAGGGCCAGCATCCAGAACTGGAGCAGTCTGTCCTCCCTCTGTCCTTCCCTCTCTGCAGGCTCCAGGATTTCCAGAAGCACAGGCAGCATTTAGGTTTAATTGGCAGTGGGAATCTCCTGAGCTCCCCAGAACAAACCATCCTCAGAAAAGATGGAAAAATGAGATCTATTGATGCCACTCAGCTCCTGGAGCCTTCAGTGAATTCACCTCCAGCTGCTCTGCAAGGCACAGGAGATGGGAGAGGATCCGTATCTGCACCTGCCCTGGCTGTCCCAGCTCTGCTGCAAATGCAATTCCATCAAACCCTCATTTCATCCCTGCTCTGACACTTTGATGGAGCTGGGGCTGCCACATTAGCCTGGGATAATAGAGATCTGGAGGGATAACAGAGATTTGGAGATTTGGAGATTTGGAGGCAGCTCCATGGGATTGATGGGGAGGAGAGCGATGCTCCTCTTTCAGCATTCCCAGGGATCCCTTCCCAGCCCCTGCTCTGGGGTGCTTCAGGAAGTTGGGAATGTTTTTGTGGTGCTGATGCCAGGGTGTGGCTCTCACTCAGCGGGGCTCAGGTTGTGCCTGGATGGAAAACCCCAAATGGGAACGTTTTCCAAGCTCATCCATGCAGGAGCAGGGAAATGGGAGCAGGAGGTGCCCCTGTGCCAACCTTTGCTCCTCACTTGGGTCGTGGCTTCAGCTCAGCTGGATTGGAGAAATCCAGAAAATGGAGTGCAGAGAGGATTTTGGAGTCTGGGGTTTTGTTTCATTTATTGCCAGGGTCTCTCAGTGCCTTCAGGCATCAGGGAGTCATGGAATGGTTTGGTTTGGGAAGGACTTTTAAGCTCATCTTGTCCCACCTCCTGCCAAGGGCAGGGACACCTTCCACCATCCCAGGCTGCTCCAAGCCCCATCCAACCTGGCCTTGGACACTTCCAGGGATGGGGCAGCCACAGCTTCTCTGGGCACCCTGTGCCAGGGCCTCACCCTCATTTTAAACACTTCTTCCTTTAATCCCATAGAAAAGTTTGGAAATAAGGTGCAATAGTGGCTTTTTTATCTGGATCAACAGGACCCTCCACCAGAGGCACCTCTGGCAGGAGATGTGGGGCCATTCCCAGCCCGTGCTGACAGCCAGGAGCCTCCCACCCACAGAGCCTTGGCACAACTCCTGTCTGCACAGCAGCTCTGGCAGGAAATTTCTTGTCCTGCATCGTCCCTTTTGGGGCCATCCAAATACCAGATCAGCCTGGATACCTCCCTGCCCAATTCCCAGAGCACTGCCTGGGGCAAGTGCTGAGCCCCAAGGCTCTGTGGTGTTGGGCATTAGGGCAGTGCCAGCCCATGTGCCAGGAAAATCCTGGCCCAGCTGGAACAACCCTCTGAGGGAGAGCAATTTCCAAGGGAATAACCCCTGACTTCAGTTCCCTGCTGGAGCAGGGCAATTTTATGCTGCAATCCTTGACAGAGCGTTTTTGAATTCCCAGAGGGACCAGGTGATGCTCCAGGGCCTGGCTGGGCTGTGCCTCATCACCAGGGAAGGATTTTGCCATTAACACTGGATTTTTTAGGACTTTTCCATGCCTGGAAATCCTGGGCAGCCTCTCCTGACACCAGGATCTCCAGGCACATGGAGAGGCCTGGCTCAGTTCTTTTTGAAAAAAAAATGATGGACCAGGAGCTGCTCTGCTCTTTGCATCATTTTAATGCCTTTTCCTTCCCTGGATTGATTTCCATGTGAAACTTTTCCTGCAAGGAAAAGCCACTGGCAGCAGGAGGGGCTGGGCCAAAAGCAGGGCTGGGATCCCCATCAGGCCTGAATTCCAGGGGCTGCTCCAGCCCCTTCCCTTTCAGGAACCAAAGGCATCATCCAGATGCAGTTGGATCCAAGGGAAAATTCCCTCCTCAGGGAAAGGATGGAGGGGAAGTTTAGCAGCAGGAAAGGGGCTCTGAGGAGCCACCTGCCCCTGGTTCCCTTTGCTCTCTGATCCCTCTCTCCCTGTCCCAGCAAACACCCCTTGGAGCCCTGCACTCCCCAGTGTTTCCCTTTTCCCTCTCGCATCCAAGGCAGCCCCCAGTGCTCCAGGCAGCTCCTCTGCTCTTCCCAATTGTTTTTTGCAGAGGAATTTGCACCAAACACTCCTAAAACCCAGAGCTGAGCTCTGCCTGAATCCTCTCCCACCCCGGCCAAAGGAAGGTGCTGCAATTCTCCAGAAAATGGAATTTAAATGACCCCAGTGCTGGGATTTCCTGGGGGTTCAGGGGCTGCAGGTGATGCCTGAGCTCTGTCTCACCCTCCCCTCACTCCAGCCCCGAATCCTTCCTGTTCCTGGGGGGAAAAAAGCTTGGAAAAGCCAGGGCTGTGTTTTAAGGTGGTTTTAAGGTGATATGGGGCTTGTTGCTCCAGCTACACCCAGGAGGCTCAGGAGGTGTTTCCTGAAGATCCATCAGGATGCAGGGATGGTTCCTGACTCCTTCCCTCTGCCAAAACATCACTCCTGGCTGTGAAAGCCATGGATGTGCCAGGCTTCTCATGCAGAAAAAAACCCCAAAAACTTCAGAGTTTCCCCTGCTAAAAACCTGTCTGGAAACAAATGTAGCTCACCCTGGTGTTTGTCCCTCCCCGTGTTCGTCCTTTCCCAGCACCTGGGATGCCTCAGGATTCCCTTTCTGCCCCTCTTTTAACATCTGTGGGGTTTTCCTGCTCCTGCACAGCCTGGAATCCCTCTGATCCCAGCACCCCCAGACAGGAGCATCCCTCCTGCTCCTGGCTGCAGGGTTTGCAGGCTGAAGGTGTGGATCAGGCTTAAATGAGCTCCTTAAAGCTGCTCTTAGTTAAGCTCAGCAGCATTACAAGCCCTGATAGGTGTTTTTATTGCGGCTCATTAAAGCAGGGGTGGCTGAGGGTTTGTTTTGGACGTGTTTTATTGCAGGATGATTTACAATGAGCTCTTCAAGAATGCTCAGTCATGGCTTCTAATAATCATTTAATGCATAATCAGGAGTGTTTCTAAATGCTGCCTTCACTGAGGGTGTTTTGGGGGAAGCAGCACAGGCTGGAGTCTCCTGAGCTGTCAGATCCACACCAGGGATGATGAAGAGAATTTTTTGCCCAGCTCACAGGTAACTCCTGATTCTTTGGAGGTGCAGTTTTCCAGGGATAAAAAAATATAGAATCATGGAATGGTTTGAGCTGGAAGAAGCATTAAAGATCATTCATTCCACCCCCCTGGATACCGGGGTGCTCCAAGCCCCATCCAACCCGGCCTTGGACGTGAAGGATGAAGCAGCCACAGGGATGAAGCAGCCACAGCTTCTCTGGGCAAATTTGTCCCAATATCCCATAAAATCACATCCCAGCAAACCACAGCCACCAGGACCAAGTGCTGCTCCACTGAGAATCCTCATTTTGGGTCCATCCCGAGCTGTTGTCCCATTTTCTGCCTTTTGGGTGGCACTTGGAGCAGCCCCTTCCCCCTCCATCCAAACCCCTCTGCTGCCAGAGCCACGCACGGATCCCACAATCCAGGCTTTCCCTGCAAATCCTGCCGGCAGTTGTGTGGTGGGGACTCATTAACATTTAGGAAGCTGTGATTCTGGGAGAAAACAGGGAAATCAATCAGCAGCTGCTTTGTTTCCTTGTTTACACGTCCACCCCGTGCTCCGGAGGGATGGTTTTGTTTAACGGGAGCATCCAGTGGTGCTTGGAGCAGGAGCTGCTGCGGGGTGGTTCATCACAGGCAGTAATTGACTGTCACACTGCTTTTTTGCCTCGTTTTTATTCCCATTATTCATCACCCGGAGAGGAAAGAGGAGCTGACAGCCAGGGAGAGGAAGAGCAAGCGCTGCTGTCGGGCTCCCGGAGCCGGCGTGGGTGGCACCTCCTGTGCTGGCTCCGAGCCACCCAGGGGACACCGAGAGTGCACGGGGTCCCTGCCACTCCACAGTGCTCCCCATCCATTCTCTTAAGTATTTCCCAAAGGCTTCTTGGGAAGCAAAGGTTAATTCCCAAATTTAGAGCTGTTGCAATTAATGGGTTCTAATCCGCCAGGAAATGTTCTTTTTTCTTCTTGGATTTTTTTTGTGCTTTCGAGATAAATTTATTTCTGCACGTGCCTTAGAGCTGGAGCATCCTCTGAATTTTCAGCCTTTGCCGTCTCTTTCTCTCCCTTTTTCCCCCCCAAACCCCTTTTTCCCCTTCCCTGTGCAGCTCCCTGGGATGAGCTGCCCCATTATCCCCATCCTGGCTGTGATGCCCTGTGGTTCCAGGGGGCTGAGCTGCTTCCCAGAGATAATTTGAGGCAAGAAAGGCACAATTAGCTGCACATTCCAGCCCTCAGCTAATTGAGAGGGGAATTGAGAGTTATTTTTACTCAATCTGGAGACAGCAAAATATTTTTCTTGCTGGGGAAGTTGTTTGGCACAGCCAAAGCAACGATTGTCCAACACAGTCAGGGAGGGACAACACTGGAAATTCCAGTTCTCGGCACCAAACCAGGCCTGCCTGGGAGAGGGATCCACTGGGAAGCATCAGATCACAGCAGGGATCAAGGGATCAGTCATGCCAAGTCTGGTGCTACAGACACTGCAGCATTTTGGGTGGAAAAATTTGGATTTTGGGATCTAACTCATGGTTGGAAAAAGCAGTGGCAAATTCCCCTGAAGTGCTGAGGAGTTTCTACTGCTTGCAGCTGGATATGAGGAATTTTTGAGAAGAATTCTGGTTTTCTTGGTGGTGGCGACGCTGTTGTTGTAGGGTTTGGGTTTTGCTTGAGGTCTGGGAACTTTCTGATTGATGTGTGGTGGAAAATGGATTTATGGATCCCACGGTGCCCTGGGTGTGGTAGAAGCTGTAGGAGAACTGGTCAGTTTGAACTGATCTGTCCAAGGCCGGGTTGGACGGGGCTTGGAGCAACCTGGGATGGTGGAAGGTGTCCCTGCCCATGGATGAGCTTCCAAATTCCCTTCCATCCCAAACCATTCTGGAATTCCCTGATGCCTGAACACAACCAGGCTGTGGCTTGAGGCCATTGAGAGGCAGAGATGTGCAGGAGATGTTGAGGTCCTGTTCCTTAAACTGGAATTTACAATGGGAAACATGGAAAAGTCAGGTCCTGATGCTAAAACCAGGAGAGGAGGAGGCTGTGGCCATTCCCACCTTGTCCAGGGCACAGAGAAGGGCACAGGAATCTCCTGAGGGACAGATTGGATTCAATGTTTGACTTCCATGGAGCAGTGGGAGTGAGAGGGATTGTCCTGCTGCATCCCACCCTTCTCCAGAGGTCTCCTGGACACCAAGCCAGCTGGAATATCCCACCCCGAGTCTCTCCACGGGGGCAGGCAGAGCAAGCAATGACATCAGGACCATGGAGGGGCAGGATCCGTGTTCATTAGGGCTGCAATTAACAGTACTTAATGAGTTTTGGTGCCACCAGGGGTTTCAGCAGGGGCAGAGCTCTGCAGCTCCGAGTCTTATCCGGGTTGGATGCGCTGACAGACGGAGCTCCCGGGAAATCCCGGAGGAGACGCACACGGAAAAGTTCCAAAGAGCCTGAAGTGTTCCTGTGCCTGCCCTTCCAATTGCCCTTGTTTTTTGGGAGAATCCAGGCTGGGAAAGCTCTTGGGGCAGCTCAGCCACAGCACTTGGGGCTGGAGGTGGGATGGGAACTCCTGGAAGGAAAACTCCGGCGCCGTCTCTGCCACGTGCGCTGAACTTGGGACCCCTTCGGTCGCTCCAGATGTTAAAAACTCCCTGAGTGAACCCAGAGAAACGGGGTGAGGTGTTTCCCTGGATTTATTATGCACAGTTAATGACTTGAACATTGGGTATGTTGGAATTAAATCCATGAGACGCTCCCAGAGGAGCAGCACAAAGCCTTTCCAAGGATTGCCCAGGCTGCTCCCTGCGAGTGTCTTTTCGGATTTTCCCCAGCCTGTCTGTGCTTGCAAACGAATTTATACCTGACTTGTGTTCAGATTTATATCCAAGGAAAGGAGTTTGGCATAGACAGCTCCAGAAAGTTCAGCCTGAGGTGGGAATTGCTGATTTGAGCTTGTGTTTATTGCTTTCTGCGCTCAGCCTGGAACCTGCCTGGAGCTGTGGGAGTCCTGTGATGCCCTGAGCTTTGATTTGAACCCTTGTTTCAGCTTTGCTCTGTTATTGAGCAGCAAAAACAGCAGGTTTAGGTGGTTCCTCCCCCAGCCCTGCCATCCTTGCCACAGAATTCCCCAATTCAAGCTGGAAGCTGGGAGTTATTCCCTCTTGGAAATCAACCCACGTCGGTGTTTTTGAGAAGGAGGAAATGGAGATAAAGGCAACTGCACTGGCAGAATTTGAGACATTCAGGTTCATCACTTGTGTGCCACCAATTCCTGGCATTTTTTGCTTCCTGGGAATTCCCCTCCTGCCCCATCACTCCCTGCTGACCCCACCCCAGGCAGCATCACATCCTCCCCTCCTGGTGCTTCATCCTCCCCTTCCATTCCCAGCCCTGCCCGCTCTAAACCTGGGTGAAATCTCAGGAAAAGGTGGGTTTAGGTTTTCTGCTGGATTTAGGCCGGCTCTGGTCGGGTTTACAGATGTGCTTGAGCCAGGACTAAACCCCAAATTCTGTCACTCAGTGTTGCAGCTCAACGTTAAAATGTCCATCAGTGCTCAGAGCAAAAACCTGATCCCTGCAGCACCCTCAGGAGGCAAACCCATGGGAAGGTGGGGCAAATCCACAGGATTTCTATCCTAATTTAAAGCCTGGCTCACCCAGGCCTTCACAAACTCTGGCTGGTACCTGTTGCTCTGAATTTTATAACCATTTATCTCCAGGAAAAAGCAGCCACAACCAAAAAAAAAACCTCCTTAGGCTCGTTTCAGCATCCAGGTCAATATTTTGTCTCCTTGACTTGCTGCAGTCCTGCTGGGGTCAGGAGGAGTCTCCCAGACCCCAAACTCTCAGGGCAGTCAGGACTGTGTTGGTCTGACATCCTAGAGCCTCTCCCAACCTCTGGAAATTATCCAAGAGGTTGAGTTTTAGGTGTTTTCCCCAAAGCTTTGCTAATATCCATGGGCATGCCAGGGCTGGGAGGCTTTTCCTGGTGATTTTTGTTCTTAGGGAAGTTGTGGGTGATGCTGGGAGGCTTTTCCTGGTGATTTTTGTTCTTAGGGAAGTTGTGGGTGATGCTGGGAGGCTTTTCCTGGTGATTCTTGTTCTTAGGGAAGTTGTGGGTGATGCTGGGAGGCTTTTCCTGGTGATTTTTCCATTATGGAAGTTGTAGGTGATGCTGAGGAGGGGCCTCGTTAATGCCAAGGTAGGAGACGAGATGGGAAAACCCAAACTGCACCATTCCCTGCAGGCACATCCCTCACATGCATCAGGGCTGGGAATGTGGCCACTGCCCAGCCCAGGTCCTTCCTACACCTGTGGGTGCATCCTGTGCTCCTGGAAGTCTTTATACCAGAGAAATCCAGCAGATCCATCCCGTGGCCACGAGCAATCCCTGAATTTGCCCTCAGGAACCTCCTGCCTTTGCCAGCCTCACCATTTTACTGCAGATACTGAAGGGAGGGGATGAATTTCAGCTCTTTGCCTCTTTCAAACCCTCGTTTCTGTCTCTCCCTAATTACCCAGCCACTTCTCAGAAAGGCCCCACTGATTGTGGAGCTGAATTAGCGATTTTCTGTTGGCTCCGACTCCTCCCGAGAGCACTCCAGGAGCATCAACTCATTTACAGTGCAAATTGCAGCTCCTTTTGCATTTCCCAGCACATTTCCTGGCTGGACCAGGCTGTGCTGGGGCCTGTGGGATGGAACAGAGCTGGCAGGTGAAAGGGAGGGAGTGAAGCTTCCCTGGATTGGGGAATTTTGGGTGCTCCCACCTCCACGTGGGGGATCTGCTGCACCATCCAGGCGCAGTCCCACAGCTCTGAGGTTCCTCATTGAGTGTCTTAGTTTTTCCCAACAAGTTTATTCCCAAGCTCCATCCAGCCTGGCCTTGGACATTTCCAGGGATGGGGCAGCCACAGCTTCTCCGGGCAAGCTGTGCCAGGGCCTCCCCACCCTCACAGGGAACAATTCCTGCCCAATATCCCATCCATCCCTGCCCTCTGGCAGTGGGAAGCCATTCCCTGTGTGCTGGCATTCCATCCCTTTTCCAAAGTCCCTCTCCAGCTTTCCTGGAGCCCCTTTGGGCCCTGGAAGGGGCTCTGAGGTCTCTCCAGAGCCTTCTCTGCTCCATTTTCCTCTCACCCCCTTCCAGTGCTGACTGGGACACCGAGCCCTGCACAATCCCATTGGTTTTTTGGGGATGTTTGGGGCTTTCCCCCAGCTGGAGACACCAAGCCAGGCCTGCCATTATCCCTGCCCAGGGAAACACCCCCAGCCCTGGCACTGCCCCTCTGTGCCAGCTGCAGCTCCCTGAGCCCACCACAAACGAGCAGGGCCCTTAACGAAGCAGGAAGGAGAAGCTACACCCAAATTCCTCCTGGTTACCACCCCAAATTTCTTCGCTCGTCCCTGCCCTGTGCTCTGCTCCTCCTGTGCCGAATCTGTGGCATCCCCAGCACCCCTGCCAGGGGCAGGAACATCCTCCCAGGGAATCCTGGTGATGCTGGGGGTTCTGAGGTAGGAGAAAGGGGACAGGGAGGGAAAGAGGGAGTGAAAGCTTTTTGTCACCTCTCCAGAAGTGCCCTCTGCAGCTCCCCCTCCTCGCCAGGCTCGTTCCTCATGTGCCACAAGGACGCTGCTTGTTTGGGTTGCAAACGCTGCAGGGGGAATTTTTAAGGAGATTTCTTTTATTGCTGTGTGAAAAGCAAGGAAGGGAGAGGGGGGAAAGCAGCCCAATAACTTTTCTATTAATACCAAGCTCTGTAAGTCCTTTGTTTGGTTGGTTTGTTTATGAAATTGCTCCTTTTGGAGCTCGGCTCCTGGACAGGGTCCCTTTGAATGGGTGTTAAAATAGAGCACAGATCCATTCCGTGCATTTGGGGGAGGATAGGGAGCGATTCCAGTGTCAGCCTGGAGTGGGAGATGGATGGGGCTGTTCCTGCTGGGTCAGGGAGCGGTGCTGGGAGCAGCCAGTGCCTCCTCCCAGTGCTGGACTGGGGAGGGGCTGGCTGGGGTGATGGATTTGAAATGGGAAAAAATAATGCAGGAAGCAGAGCCTTGGGTGATCTATGGACTGAGTGAACTCCCTGCATGTGACACTGTGTGATGGACTCCACCAGCACAGATACTTGGGAATTGTGGTGCAGGAAAGCTGGGAAGGGAATCCCATCTCCAGCAGCATCCTTAGCACAGATTCCCCAGCCTGTCCTGCTCAGAGCTCAGACCAGTGGGAGACAAGGATCAATGGGATCTGCATCCCTCTTTTCTCACTGCTTTCAGCTGGAGCTGCTTTCCAGATGGAAACCTGGAAGTCTGGGTTAGGAACTCCACATCTGAACCTTGTGTGGCCTGAAAATCTGCTGAGAATTGGCTCCTTTCCCTCAGCTCCAAAGGGATGGCCAGCACTCCTCCTTTCTTTCTGCCAGCTGCATCTTGAGATACTTTCTTTATTTATTTTGGTGATTTTCCAGTTGGAGGGTGAACCAAGAGATAAGAGAGAGAGAAATCCAGGCTGGTGGGACCTTTTCCTGGCTTGCCAGAGCCTGGCTGTGCTGGGACAGCTCTTGGGTCACAGATGGCTGCAAAAGTCACTTGCAGGGATCTTTCCCTCTTCCCACTGCAGCATCCTCATCCCAGAGCCACTGGGCATCCCAGTTTGAGGTGGGATTCCAGTCCCGGATTCCAGTGCCAGGAGGGCTCTGCACGAGGGGACTGTTGAGGTTCCCAGAGAAAGAGGCACTGAAAGGAGCATTTTCCAAGAAGTTTGGGAATATCCAGTGAGCCAGAATGCTGGTGGTGAAACATTTTCAGGAGTGGGGCAGTCCCTGGGTTTCTCATGGTGACAGTTACTAAATCCATGAACAGCTGGAGGTAGCAGGACTGGAGGATCCTGGTTGGATGCTCTGTATCCCATAACCTGAAGAAGTTTGGTATAAAATCATCCCAATCCTCAGTTTCCCTTTATTAATACAAGGTTCATCCACTCAGAACCTGCAAGGAATACAGGGATTCACAACTGCCACATGTGACTTTATCCCTAAATTTCTGTATCCAATCCCCGTCAAGCAGCCCCAGGGAGGAGATTCAGGACCATTTCCCTGTTTTTGGGGGAAGCTGGGTCTGGGATCAGTGCTCATCTCAGACTGTGCCTCATTTCCTGTGGCATTCAGGGCTGCATTTGTCATCCCAGCACAGCTTGGATGGAAGGGAAGAAAACCAGAGGGCTGTGCCAAGGAGGAAAAGCACGAGGGGAGGATGAAAGAGCATTTTGGGTGAGATGCATGCAAGTGCATTACTCACCCAGAGAAGCCATTAAAGATCATGAGACTGTCTCGGATCCCCCAGCAGCCAGGCTGGTAATTCCCGGGATAGAAAAGCCATGGAGAACATCCTTGGGATGTGTGGGAATGTGTTTATGTTGGTATTGCACTGCTAAAGCTCAGGGATGTGTCACAGCTCCTGGGTGAGTTCAGCCTGCCTGAATCGCCCTGTGGCAGCCCAAGGGAAGGAGTAAAGATCTGGGAATCTTTGGGAAGTATTTATCCAGGAATCCAAACCTGCAGCAGGGACAGACCTGTCTTGTTAACCAGGGAGGATTTCCAGGTGGTTTTGCTCCAGGCCTGCAGCTCCTTAGAAATTCTTTTGCTTGATGGTGTCGTGGTGTTTCTGGTGGAAGATTCGTGGGACCCCTCGAGGGTGTCTGAGCTCTGGGACATCCCCAGGTGCTGCAGATCCCTCTCCCTTCCGGGGCCAAGGATCAGGCTTCAGCTGCTCTGTTGTTTCTCTGGAATTCCTTCAAGCTTCTTGGTGCCCCTGGGATGTGTCCAGGCCTTTCCCTTCCCCAGCTAATCCAGGGTAGGGAATTGAGTGGAAAAAACAAGGCTTCTATCCCACCTGGACTTGCCAGGGGAAATTGAAGCACTCAACATCAATAGGAAGGGTTTGGGGAAGGTGAAAACAGCAGGAGAGGATGGTGAAGCCCAAAGTGCTGCGCTGGGATGGCCCCATGGGTCACTTCTGTCACTGAAATGTGGCACAGGGACCCTGTGTGGCCTCCCCATCACCCACCTGACCCCAGAGCAGCTCCCAGGACAAAGCTGTCACTCTGTCCTTGAGGCCCTTCACCCCCTGAGTTCACTCTAATTTGAGGAGTTCTTGCACTTCAAACATGGCACACGGAGATCCTCAAAGTTGGAAATCACAGCTGAGAATAAAGCTGAGCTTAACTTTGAGCTCATTTAAATGTCAGTCCAAACTGCCCCCTGGAATCAAAGCTGCTTAAATTATCCTGAAAAAAATAATTGCCTCTATTCATCAGAAGAGTGTTCCATGGATCCCAAGCGTGGCAGGAAGTGTTTGATTGGGGATTTGATTTTATTTTCCCCTCTTTCTTTTTTTCAATATTGCAGTCAGAAAAAAAAAAAAAAAAAAACAACTCACAAGCCCNATTTTCCCCTCTTTCTTTTTTTCAATATTGCAGTCAGAAAAAAAAAAAAAAAACAACTCCAAAGCCTCTTTTCTCTGCCAGCAGTGCTCTCTTTGAGCAGAGCAGGTCAATCCATGAAATTGCAGGACTGGGATAGGTGAGTGTTATCTGGCAGTGATGGATGCTGCTGCTTATGCAAATCCATCACGAGATTCCAGCTGCAGAGCACTCGGCTCCTTGGGAAGAGCACGGAAGTTTTCTGCAGCTGAATTAAAACCCAGAGCTGCCCTGGGAAAAAGGGAGTGTGCAGGTTGTCTCAGGGCAGCCCATGGGGGCTTCTAGGATCACAGAAGGGTTAAAGTTGGAGAATTCTGAAAAGAAAAGCAAGGAAGAATCTCCTGGGCTGGGAGGGACCCACAAGGATCCAACTCCTGGCCCTGCACAGACACCCCAACCACCAGGTGTGTCCTGTGGGTACTGAGGGTGTGCAGACAAGGAACAGGAATTTCGAAGGCACCACAATCCCATTTCCTTGAATGATTGTGGTTATTGTTGCCCTTTATTATTGTCCTTAACTTTGGCCCCTTGTCTCCTCCTGTAGCCACACTCATTCCCAGGGACAGCCCAGCTCGGGATCCACCAGGCGCACCCCAAGGCTCCATGGTGGCTGCACCCCAGGGACAGGGATATCCTTGGAAGAGCCACTGCTGCACTGGGGCTGCTCACATCCCAGAGATAGGGAAAAGGCAGGAAAACTGTGCCTGGAGCATGGCAGGGCCCAGCCAGGTGGAGCTGACTCTGCTCCCTGAGCCCAGCACAAACCAGGAGTTCCAGAGAAACCTTGGAGCAGCATCCCTGAGGTGAAAAGGCATCCCTGAGGTGGAAAGGGCATCCCTGAGGTGGAAAAGGCATCCCTGAGGCAAAAAGGGGCATCCCTGAGATGGAAAGGGGCATCCCTGAGGCAAAAAGGGGCATCCCTTGTGTGAAAAGGGCATCCCTGAGGTGAAAGGGGCATTCCTGAGGTGAAAGGGGCATTCCTGAGGGGAAAGGGGCATCCCTGAGGTGAAAGGGGCATCCCTGAGGTGAAAGGGGCATCCCTGAGGTGAAAGGGGCATCCCTGAGGTGAAAGGGGCATTCCTGAGGGGAAAGGGGCATCCCTGAGATGAAAGGGGCATCTCTTGTGTGGATCAGCTACACTTTGGGATGGGTTTGTCCCCCCCCAGCTCAGCATGGAGCAGATGCCGTGGACAATGAGGCAGAAATGTTTGGCTGGTTTGGATCTGCCCCCAGCCCTGAGCTGGGAATGCTGCCGGCTGCCAGCTCCCCCTTCCCTAAATTTGAGGCCAGGCAGTGCCTGCTTTGCCTTCTCCTCTGCTACAGCTCCAAAATCCTTTCTCCACTGCTCCCTGAGTAACCCTGGGAAGGATCACTGGAAATGTTATGGGATAAACCCATCCAGGCCCTGTGTGTGTGCCAGGAGCTGTCCCTGGAGTGTCCCTGGAGTGTCCCCATGACAGGCAGTGGGTGTCTGTGCCCTGGACATTCCCTGGAGCACATGGAAAGCATCCCTAGGGAGCAGAGAGGCAGCAGGGGCTGGTCAGAGTGGATTTTTGCCCAGTTTAAGAGCAAAGGCAGAGAAAGACTCACAGAATTGTTCAGAAAAAGCCCTCTGAGACGGAATCAACAGCACTGCCAAGGCCACCACTGCCTGGTGTCCCTACAGAGACCCCAAATGTCACCCAGGCAGCCCTGCCCACGGTGAGAGCCCAGCACAGGAGTCAGAGCAGCAACAGGACCAGATCCAGGAGCTGCCAGAGCTGTGGGCTGGGCAGAAATGAATCTTTCCCTCTGAACAAACCCCAGGCCCCTGAGCACCCCTGGCTTTAGCTCTGCGTTCACACTGCCCAAGAGCTCAGTGCTGGCTGGGGACGTTTGGCGCTGCTGTTTGCTGTCACCCCCGCTCCAGGGGACAGTGACAGGGACACTGGTGGCGACAGCAGTGGCCAAGTGTGTGACCCAGCAGCACCTGGCTGAGGCTGAGGGGCACCTGCTGCCAGGGATGCTGATCTGGCTGCAGTGAGAACAGCCGGCCAGGATGAACTGGCACGGCACAAACTCCTGCCTGGAGAAGGTTGGGGTGGTGATCCCGGCTGGGAGCGCAGGGCTGAGCCCAGCCACGCTCCCTCCCTGCTTCTGGCAGCTCCCCCTGCCCTGCTCTTGGCAGGGCTGATTCTCTCAGCTTTGTTCTGCTCTGCCAGAGCCGTTTGCTGCTCATTCCCAGTGTTTGCTCCGTGACTCATCCCTGGCTGAGCAGCCCTTGGAAAGCCCTCGGCTCCAACCCTGGCTGGGTCATGGTCCCCCCTTGTCCTTTGTTCATCCTATCCCATGGACCATTTGCTTTGCCATTATTAACTTGACCATCATCATTATTATTATCATCATCATTTATTATCAACTTCATTATAATCATTATCATCACCAGCCATTTCATTATTATATATAACTATTTTCTGTTATCTTTTTCTATTATATTATTATTACTATTATCTTCTTTCTTCTTCTTTCTTCTTTCTCTCTTCTCTCTTATTCTCTCTTCTCTCTTCTTTCTTCTTTATGCTTTCGTCTTTCTTCTTTTCTTCTTCTTTTCTTCTTCTTTCTTCTTCTTNTCTTCTTTCTTCTTTCTTCTTTCTTCTTTCTTCTTTCTTCTTTCTTCTTTCTTCTTTCTTCTTTCTTCTTCTTTCTTCTTCTTTCTTCTTCTTCTTCCTTCCTCTTCCTCCCTCTTCCTCCCTCTTCCTCCCTCTTCCTCCCTCTTTCTCCCTCTTTCTTCTTCCTCCTTCTTCCTCCTTTTTCCTTCTTTCTCCTCCTCTGCAAAGAGTGTTCTGGCTTTACCCACAATTTCAGCCCAAGGCAGCTCAGCAGCCGTGGTCAGATCCCAAAGGAGCACTGCAAATATATAGAAATCCTGGAAAAAAAGGCTCTGGGGCACATGGAATTTCGAAAGGCACCAAATCTTTTATGGCACTGACCAACTTGAACATGCAACACCCAAGTGGAGGGAGATTGGATCAGGCTGATGGAAATCTCTCCCTGGGTAAAGTTTGGCTCATTAATTAGGGATCAGTGGTGGTAATAAATGGAATATTTAAGACTTTTTGACCTTGTCCCCTGTGCCAGCACCAGCCCTGGAAGCCATGAGGGGACATTGATGGTGTGGAAAACTCCTGGAGTGTCTAAAAAAGGAAGGAAAACACAATTCAAGGCAGGCCTGGAGCAACCTGAGGTGTCCTGTCCGTGGCAGGGGTGGAATGGGATGGGTCTTTCCAACCCAGTCTATTCTGGGATTCTAGGAGAATCAGGAATCTTTCTGTGGTGATTTTCCCCTCTATAAAACTTCTGCAAAGTTCAATTTCTTTGCTTGGTTTTTCTTATCAAGCCCTTTTTCCCTGTCTGGAGGGATGAGGCAGAGAAGCCAAATTCATCCTCTTCTCAGGATGTCCAGGATTCCATCTGAGTTCTGTTTCCCAAGGTTGTGGTTTGGGGCAGGGAATGGGGTGCATTTTGCCAGGGAGAATGGGATGCAGAGGTGATGTGTTCCAGGGAATCCAGCTTCATCTTGGCACTGACCTCCCTCAGAGGGGGACACTGATATTTGTCACCTCAAGGGTGACAGCTCCTCCTCCTCAGCTCCAAGGGCGTGGGGAAGGTCGTTCCTGCTCCTCAGCCCATCTAATCCACCAGGATGCTGTTGGAAATGGGAGAAGCTGTGGATCCCAGAGGCACAGGAGTGCAGCCCCATCAATCTGTGATGCATGAGCTGAACTCAGCGAGGGCAGGCCCGGCCCCACATCCTCTCCCTGCCCCCTTTTCCATGCTCCCCACCACCCAGGAAAGCTGTTTGGGGCTCAGCCTCCTGCCTGGGGCAGCATTTTGGGATGCAGGCTGCATCTCCAAGTTGCCATGACGCCCGTCCACCCCCGAGGCTGCGGCTCCCTGCCCTCCCTGCCCTGCTTCCCGAGGCTCCGCCGTCGCACCCACGCTCCCTTCCCCAGCAATTCCCTGCTCTGCTCTGCCTGTCAGTGCTGAGAGAGCTGCTGAGATCTCTTTCCATCAAGTGACTCAGGCTGAACACTGCTGCTGGCCCTGTCTCCTCGCTGGGTAAAGGCTGGCTTTTCCCTCACTGGGAATTCTGTGAGTGTGGAATGCCCTGGTTTGTGTGGATTGAAGGGATTCAGTGGCTGTGATGGGTTTAGGTATCATTTGGGTTGGTTCTGGCTGAAGTGGCAGGCACTGTGTGCCATCAGTCAGGAATAGCACCTTGGAATTATTGAGGGGTTTGAGGAAGATCCGTGGAAGTGGCAGGACCAGAGGATTCCCTGGATGGGCTGAGCTCAGCGCTCAGAGCAGCCACAGAACCAGGGAATCACTGAGGCTGGAAATGGGGGCCTGAAGGGGCTGCAAGGAAGCTGGAGAGGGAATCTTCAGCAGGAACTGCACTGACAGGACAGGGGGAATGGGTTCAGACTGAAAGAGGAGAAATTTAGGTGAAATAAAGAGAAAGAATTCTTCCCTCTGAGGGTGGGGAGGCCCTGGCTGTGGCTGCCCCATCCCTGGGAGTGTCGAAGGCCAGGCTGGACAGGGCTTGGAGCAACGTGCTCGGGTGGGAGGTGGAACTGGATGAGCTCTGAGGTCCCTTCCAACCCAACCCATTCTGGAATTCTCTGATTCTAAAAGATCATTGACTTCAACCTTTCCCCAAGCACTGCCAGGTCGCCCATGAAACCAAACCCACACCAATCCCGGCTGCTCTGGCACGGTCCAGCTGCAGGGCTGACCCCCAGGAGAGGGAGTTTCCCCTCAAACCATGGGAATGACAATGCAGTGGGCAGCTCTGGAGCCACCTGGCACAGCACAGCCCTGCTCCAGGCCCTTTGTGTCACTTTACCCAATCCACTCCTTCACCACACACGAAATCCATGGGCTGTCAGCGCTCTGGGCTTTACCAGCCACTAATTCCATGGAAGTGATTTTTCCTGGGTGCTGGTGTGGGAATGTTCTCCTGAGGTTCTGGGCTGAGCACTGGTTTTGCCCTGATTTCCCTGCTGAGCTGGTTTGGGAGGTCTGAGATCTGCTGGGCCGAGTTTGTGCTGGAGGGACACATGGCAGGGAAGAGCTGTGGGAACAACCTGGTTTTACAGATCCTGGTTTTACAGATCCTGGTTTTACGGGTCCTGGTTTTACACATCCTGGTTTTACACTCCCAAAGCCCCAAGAAGGGGGATTAATGTTGGCTGGACTGAGCCTGTGCCCCCCTCCAGGTGCCTGTTTGCCCCTTTCATCCTTTGGGGTTGGAGTTGAATCCCCAGGAGCTGCCTGGCCTGTGTGGGAGCAGCCTGACAAAGCTGTGACAGCAGGCAGGGGACAAGGCCTGCCAAGGGCCACATGACAATGACAGGGAGTTAATGCTCCTGAATTCATCCCAGCTCCCAAAGGGTGGCTCCAGCAAGGTGAATGACTTAAGGTGCATAATAAGATGGATTTAGGTCCTTCTGAGTGCCAGGGAATGATGTGGGAATGAGCTTTGGTCTCTGCAAGGAGTCACTACAGTTGGCAGCGAGGGGGGGTTATCTGAGGACCTCTCACAGCCGTGGCACAGCAGGGACTTCTCCCTGGCAGGACAAATCCCAACTTTTCAGTGAGTTCAGAGCAGATTCCCTCAGTGCAAATATCAGTCCAGAGTGCCAGAGAGGAGGTGTTTGAAGGGCACATGAGAAGGGAAAGCTCTGGAGATACCTCAGAGCTCCTTCCAGGGCCCAAAGGGGCTCCAGGAGAGCTGGAGAGGGATTTGGGACAAGGGATGGAGGGACAGGACACAGGGAATGGCTTCCCACTGCCAGAGGGCAGGGTTGGATGGGATATTGGGAAGGAATTGTTCCCTGTGAGGGGGTGAGGGACTGGAATGGAATTCCCAGAGAAGCTGTGGCTGCCCCATCCCTGGAAGTGTCCAAGGCCAGGATGAACAGACCTTGGAGCAACCTGGGCTAGTGGAAGGTGTCCCTGCCCATGGCAGGGGGTTGGAACTGGATGGGCTTTAAAATTCCCTTCCAACCCAACCTCTTTGATGCTGTGAAAATCTTCTAGGAACAGGAACTCTCCCCTGACTCAAACCAACGGGGTTGGTACCAAGCTGGATCCCTATTATGGTTCTTTCCCAGCAAATCAGTGGGATGTAATTATTCCAGTAATTCAGGTTAATTCTTTCTTCTCCCCAGCCCATCCCAGTCTCCAAAGTAATTTCCAGCTTGGTGGTTTTTGGCCTGAGATATTGCCCTGGGTCTGTGTTGTTGGTGCTGCTGGGGAGGGAAGTTTTGCTGAAGTGCAGCTGCCTCCTTTTGTTTTCCAATTCCTAAGCAAAGGAACTCGGCTGATCCAGTGCAATATGGCCACTAAAAATAGCTTTAATCAATCAACTTTTAAAAAATAAGAATGTTCCTTAAAATGATGCCAGCACCAGCCAGCGCTGCCTCTTGGGAATTTTATTCTGACTCATTTTTCTTCCAGTTCTGTACTTTCCTTTTTTATGATTATTTATTTTTATTTTTTCTTGCTCCTGTTTACCAAATATCATTGAGTTTGGACTCTTTGCTGCTATTTTCCTCCAGGATTAGGTGGATATCGCAGATTTTAAAGTTGTTTTTGTCCCTGGTGGCACAAAGGAATGGGAAGTGTAACTGCTGGAATTTGCTGGGATGTGGGTGACACCTAAACCCTGGTGAAATCCTGGTGAAATCAGCATTTGTCACTTTGAATTCAACATTTCTGCACTGAAGCAGCTTCCCAAGGATCCCTAAACTCTTCAGGTGACCCATCCAGGGAATGGTGGGTGATGGAGGGCACAGGGATGTGCTGGGCTCACTGGGATATGGCAGTGGTTGCCCTGCCCTTCCCATGCTCTCCCCCATTCCCATCCCCTTTTCCTGCAATCCCTTTGATGCTCCACAGCTTTTCAGGAGCCCCACTGCCAATTCTGTGCTCTGACCAAGGATTCCAGGATCACTGAGGCTGGAAAAGCCCTCCCAAGATCCAGTCCAACCCCAATTCCCACCTTGTCCCCAGCCCAGAGCTCTGAGTGCCACATCTAGGCCTTCCTTGGACACCTCCAGGGATGGGGACTCCAAACCTCCCTGGGCAGCCCTTTCCATGGAGAAATTCCTCCTGAAAAATGTAGGCATCCTCATGGCCTTGGGATTTGCTGGGACACCAAACCCCTCTCCTCCTGCAGACGCTGCAGGGGAACAGATCCAATTTGGGGGGAGGTTTCAAAATTTCCTCAGATTTCCAAGCAGCCTGATTCCTAAAGGGAAAACAAGAGGAATTTCCCACCCAATCCTCTGCTCTCCAAGGAGCAGAACATCCTTGGAGTGCTTTTAAATTCCCAGGATGTGTGTGTGTGTATCTATATTGTGTATATTTAGTGCATTAGTCACATCTTGAACTATAAAAACTGAAACTTCAGTTGGCTCCTTCTCCTGTAAACATTTGTTTCCTCAGAACTATAACTGGGATTTATAGCTTTGGGTTTTTCCTCAGCCTCGTGCGCAGCGTGGATAGATCCATAATAAACCAGGATGCTGCCAAATCCCAGTGTTTAAAATAATGGGTTAAGTCTCCAAAATCCCCTGAGTGGCTTAAAAATAATAAGATTACGTGAAAATAGTGCCATGATCTTGCCTTGCTGCTGTTCCTGGGTGTCAGGCTTGTGGCTCCTGCCTCTCTCCAACGTGGAATGAGGGTTGGGGAATTTTTAAGTGAAGCTGAGGCCAATCCCATGAAAGAACCTGGGAATTTCAGCAGTGTATCCTTCACACCAAGGCATGGGATGAAAGCAGTGGAGTTCGTGACAGTGGTGATGCCATCCCAGCACTTTTTGCTGTGTTTATTGCAGAAATATTTGTAGGATTTGAGGGATGGATGGTGGAGATGATCTCCATGAAAATGAGGAAGCGAACTGCCTGGGAAAGGGACTGCAAGTGGCATTTCTACCAAGCCAGGCAGTGTATTTATCTCCCATTTTTCCATTGAAGAGAAATTTTAAATTTTAAATAATGATTTTGACCTCTAGACCAGGAAATGCCCTCATAGCATTGCACAGATGGGAAAGTTTTTTGCAATGAGGGTGGGGAGGCCCTGGCACAAGGTGCCCAGAGAAACTGTGGCTGCCCCATCCCTGGAAGTGTCCAAAGGCAGGCTGGATGAGGATGGGAGCAACCTGGGATAGTGGAAGGTGTCTAGGATTGGAGCCAGATGAGCTTTAAAATTCCCTTCCAACCCAAGCTGTTCTATGATGTGAAAATCTCCCAGAAACAGGATCTCTCCACGTTGTTTTGCTGAGTAAAATGTGTGACTCCAACACAGCCTTGACTTCCCAGCTCTCTTTAAACCAAGCCAAGGCCTCACCAGCTAAGCTGGGACAGCAGAGCTCAGTGGGAAAAGCAGGACTGAGGCATCTTCAGGTGACCAGAGCTCTTCATCCCCAAGCTTTGGTCTTTGCTGGGAGGGGATTCCAGTAAATCCCACATAAAGCTGCCAGAGAGCACCAGGAGAGCTCCAGTGCTGGGACACCAACAGCACCAGCCATGGTGGGGACAACCCCTGGGGTCAGAGCCTGGTGTTTGTCTTGCAAATTCTAAACTCAGGACTGGGTTTTAGTCTAAGATCCCTCAGCGCAGGCAGGGCCCTGCTGCTCCCCACTCCTTCCCAAAGGACGTCAGGGGGATCTGAGCTTGGCCTGGATATTCCCGAGATGTCTTTTCCCTGGAATTTGTGCCTGAGAGGGGAATAGGAAGCAAAGCCTCTGCAGTTATCCCTGCCTCCAGCAGTTTGCCCCCTGTGCATCCCTCCCTTTCCACGGGAGCTGGGAGTTGGCTGCTGCCACCCCGGGACGTTGCCATGGTTACTGCCGAGTTCCTGGCTTTGCAGAGTCACAGTTTGAGCAGATTTGTTGGGAGCATCCCAGGAGGATCCCCCGAGCCCGTGTGAGCAGAGCTGAGCATCCCTCACCTTCCTTGACCTGCTGCTTGGAGAACAGCTGGATAAGGTGTGTGGGAACACCCCCAAGGATGTCCTGTGCTGGGGGAATTCTGCTTTCAAACACATCCTGGCTGTTTGTGCAGGTGTGGAGCTGCTCCAGGACTTTTTTTCCACCTTTTCCTCTCTTTTTCTCTTCTGGGTGCTTTCCCATCCTCCCAGGACTGGACTTTTCTGCCTTGATGGATGTTCCAAACCAGTCCAGGCTCTGGAAGGGGGCTCTGTAATCTCACCCTGCCAAGCAGCATCCCCACCCCACCAAGGGCTTTGCTTTAGGGCATTTCCATGGGGCTGCTGAAGCCTGGATACCTTTGGAAAAGCAGGAAATTTTGGGGATTCCTCCAGAGCCAGGGTTAAGGAAGGGGCAGTGAACTGAAATTCCCTTCAGTCTCTGAGCACTGGTGGGAGGACAGAGCACTGGGAGTAATCCTGCTTTCCAATTAGGGATTTCACTGTCATTAATCTGATGTGAAGCTAAATAGGGCAGGAGCTTAATGCCTCTGAGGGAGATGGAGGGGCAGGAGGAGAAATTGGGCTGGAGGGGCTGAGGGAGGATGGGAGCATCCCTGGAAATCTGATCCCTGAGCAGGAACTTCTTCCCTGCTCCAGTCCGTTCTCCAGCCAAAGCAAAATCCAAAAAGTGGGGTTTTCTTCCACCTTTTCAGCCTTTCCTTCAAAGGCAGCACAAGTTTTCCTTTTGTCCCTTTTCCATCTCTGGTCTCTGGCAGCCTCCAAACACCTGTGGCCACAAAGCTGTGGCAGAGCTTTTCTTTCCCTCTTGGAAAATCACAACAACTCTTCTGCCACGCTAAAAGACACCAAATCCAGCTTTGGAGTTACAGGGACAGGGGACAGTGGTGGCTCTGCCTGTGTTTAAGGAATCAAGGATTTCAACTCCAGGGACAATTCTACTCCTGCTGGTGACTGTTTAACCATAAAAAGCACAATTAGATCATTTAGAAGACAGAAATAAAGGAATTTTTTTGAGCTCTGATGAGTAAAGCTCCTGAACAAAGGTCTGGGGTAGCTCAGCAGAGCCTTTGAACAGTTCAAAATCCTGATTTTTTGGACTTGAAAGGGAGAAAAAAATCTGCAAATATAATAAAGGAAATTTATGCAACTGCAGGCATCCTGGGAATGGTACAAGAGCCTGGGGAATTGCACAGGGCCCTGTTTATAGGGAGTTTTACAGGGATCCCATCACACAGTGCAAATACTGGGAGTAGGATATGGCCATGGCTGGAATTTTTTGGGGTCTGATTCGGGCTGTTTCCTCAGTGGGGCAGGATTATCAGTGTGCTTCCAGTCAGGCAAGAGGGAAGGGGATCCAAACAGCTCCTCAAGATGTCAAAAATCAGAAAGAAGTCATTGAAGGGAGGGAGAAATTGGAATTTCTGCAATGGAAAAGTCCCTGGGTCTGTGGCTCTTGCTCCAGCTCCTCCTGCTTCACTCACGGGGTGACCTGGGGGTTTATTTCATTTATTTATCTGATTTCATACATTTCTATTTTAGACAAGTGGGTTTCCAAGTCTGCCCTGTTTGGTTCCCAGCCCCAGGGTGTTCCCAGCTCTGAATTTTCAAATTAAAGCTTCTCTAAAACAAAAGATGGGTTGGGATCAGGTTTTAGGGAGCTGCAGGACCTGATCATGCTGATTTCTCTTTTTTTTTTTTTTCATCTGGATAAATGAGAATGTGCAAAAGTAGTTTGAGACTGAAGCCCTGCACCTGCCTAATCTTAGGCTGCAATAAATCTTCTGCTGAATTGATAAAACACCAGATAAAATATTTCTAAGGAATAAACATGGAAGGCTTTTTGTCCAGGTTTCCAAAGCAGAATGGCTGTTATCAGAAATAACACAATGTCTGCGCTTCTCTTGCTCACACAGGTGTGGGTTTGAAAGCAAAAAAGATTTATTCACATCCAGATGTTTTCAATTATTTCCCTAGGAACAGTTCTTTTATTCCTGCTCCATTTGTGAAATTGTTCCACCTTTTTCTATGATTTTAATTGTCCTGCCTGCAGCAAACAGCAACTTTGGGCCTATTTTGCACTGATGCAAATCACCACTTCTTAACTTAAATACTATTAAATATTGCTTAATTGGGCACTCTTGGGTCCTGTAAGGAATATGGGGGTTTTTTGGTGACTGGAGACATCCAGCCTTGAGCCCTTTCATGGGAAGGATCCTGGTTGGCATCCTGAATTCCAACATCCCATCCTTGGCCCCACCACCTTGTTCTGCCTTCATCCTCCACCAGGATGTGGATCTCAAAGTGGAATCTGACATTCCTTGAGTCGTAGAAATGGGATTGGAATGGGAGAACCTCATTCCAGAGGGAAACAGGGAGAGCCCCTCCCTTGTTTTGCCTTCATCCTCCAGGCAGCCCTGGTGTTGGAGGTGCCTTTGTCCTGCTCTCCCGGTGTGGGGCGATTCAATCCCAAAACTTGGGATTTTCAGCTGGAAACAGCCCGGGAGAAGGGGTTTGGGTGGGCAGAGGGGTTTGGGTGTGTTCCCAGCACGCTGCCTTGTCCTTAACCCCGCTGTGGCACCTGGTTCGAGCACGTGAGCATGCTGGTGATCCTGCTGAACTGCGTCACCCTGGGCATGTTCCAGCCCTGCGAGGACGTGGAGTGCCAGTCGGAGCGCTGCACCATCCTGGAGGTGAGCACCCCAGGGCCTGGCCTTTGTGGGCTTTGTGGGGCTTGTGGGCTTTGTGGGCTTTGTGGGGTGGGTGCTCTGCAAGCTGGCGCCTCCATCGTGTTCTTTTGGGATGGGTTTTCCAATGGGCCGTGGCATGTAAAGCCTGGCCTCCCTGGGATCTGCCAGGGCCTTAGGTAAGGCCTAAAGGCTGATTTGGACTTGTCCCAGCAAGGTCCTTTCTCCACACCCTTAACAAGGTCAGGGGGGATCAGAGGACGGCAGCCAGATCCCACTGGAGCCCTTGGACACCACTGAATTACAGAAGTTATGGACTTCTCCTCCCTGGAAGTGTCCAAGGCCAGGTTGGGTGCGGCTTGGAGCAACCTGGGAGAGTGGAAGGTGTCCCTGCCCATGGCAGGGGGTGGCACTGGATGAGCTTTAAGGACCTTTTTCAACCCAAACCATCCTGTGATTCCATGGCCAATGCCATGGGGAAGAATCTCTCCCTCACAGTCCATCAGTTCCATCCCAGCCAGCTCCTGGCATTGCTGCAGTCTGATCAGCTCACTGTGGCACCAGGGGCTGCCTCTGCCTTTCCATTCCCTGTTCCACAAGCAAAAAAGCACAGGATGAGCCGTGCTAGGAGAAGTGGCCTTTGGGAACTGCTCCCCCATACCCTCGCTGGCCATCCCGAGCTCTGGGGACATCTCTGCTGTCCCCTCACCCCTCCCTGGTGCTTTCTGGCATCCCCTGGCTGCCATCTGCCCGCCCGAGCGCTTTTGGAAGCACAGCCCAGGGCATCTGGTGTGTGGGCTGCTCCTTGGCTTCCTGCACAACTCATTCCTCAGGCTGGGAACCAACTTCCCTCACTCCCGACGCGTGACATCAGCCCGAGATCACCGACGTGCTGGTGGAACGAGCTGGGCTCCTCTGGATCCCACATGGATCTGCTGCTTTCCTTCCCTCGGGGTGTTCCAGCCCTACAGGAAGGCCAGTGGGATCCTCCACAGAATCCCACAGTGGTTTGGGTTGGAGAAGATCTTTAACTCACCCAGTGCCAGCCCTGCCATGGGCAGGGACACCTTCCACTCGACCAGGTTGCTCCAACTTGGCCTTGGAAATTTCCTGACAGGTTTTGAGGCAGAAAAGGGCTGTAAAACCCCCATTATCCCTCCCCTGTCACAGCTTGCAGGAGGGACTGAAGCCAGAACATGAGGTGGAAAAGCCTGAACTTCGCTATGGAGGCATTTGGATGCCAATAATTAAATGAATTGAAATTATGGAGCAGAATTTCTGAGTAGTTTATTAAGGGAAAGTTCATAAAGACAAATCCCTCTCCAGCTCTCCTGGAGCCCCTCTAGGCACTGGAAGGTGCTCTGAGGTCTCCCCGGAGCTTTCCCTTCTCCGGGTGAACATTCCCAGCTCTCCCAGCCTGGCTGCAGAGCAGAGGGGCTCCAGCCCTGGGAGATCCTTGTGTGTCTGTCAGAGGATGAGGAGAAGCTGCTGGCACTTCCCAGGCCCTGGACTGACCCAGGAGCTGTGCCAGGGGGTGCCACCACCCTGCAGGTTTTATGTCAGAGTTGGTAGGTGGCACTTTGGTGGCAGAGCTTCACCTGGCAGGGAACATGGAATGGTGGGAGAGCTTGGGTGCCTCTCTCCCTCCCCCTGAGCAGAACTGACTGAAATCATCTTTTCCTGCTCTCCAGGCATTTGATGACTTCATTTTTGCTTTCTTTGCCGTGGAAATGGTCATCAAGATGGTGGCCCTGGGCATCTTTGGGCAGAAGTGTTACCTTGGAGACACCTGGAATCGCCTGGACTTCTTCATCGTGATGGCAGGGTCAGTACAAACCTCAGTTTATCCTTCATGGTGAGAGCAGGAAAATCCCAGAGAGACAAATCCAGGGGTTGTCCTGGCTGGTTTTCATAATCTTTGTGAGATCTGCCAAGGCAAAATCTCCCAAAATCCTATTTTTCATTCCCCACCCCAAAACCACTCCGGGTTTTGGGGGTGTGTGAGGAATATCAGTCAGAGTCATGGGGGGTTTGCAGGAATCCTTTCACTGGGGTCATCTCTGTCAAATCAACACATTCTGATCTGATCCAGAGTGTTCCAGTGCTCTTGGACAGCTGTTGTCTCCAAAAACAACCCCACAGAGCAGCTCAGCCCCACTCCTGCTCCGTGACACCATCAGAGTGAGGCAGGAATTGGGCAGACAAGGAGAATCTACCCCAAAATTCTGGTTCAGGAAGTAGAAATCCCAGGGGGAGAAGCTGCCCAGAAGTTAACCCAAATTCCAAGGCTCCTGTAAACTCCTCCTGCTTTACAATTTAATTCCATCTCCCACAGCTGCTTATTTGTGCAGGATGTGTTAATAAACAGCCACAAGGAAGATCCTGTTGCTTTTGACACCATTTCCCTCACCCCCACAGGGAATAACTGAGTGGAGTAAAAGCTTGGCAATGCTAAAACTTTTTTTTTCCAACAAATCAATGGGTTTGGAAACCCCAGCCTCTCCTACCTGCTCAGTACATCCTGGGAGGGGACAGAAAGCTTTAATTACTGCCTTAGTTCTGAATTCCTGGGTTTCTAATGACCAGCCTGGGGTTAATTAAAACATCCCTGTAATATGTTGGGGCATTTTTCCCTTTCCATTAGTGCTGTACCATCTTCCCTGCACTAATGGAGTTTTGTTGTGCTCCGTGTTATTTGTCTGGAATACAATTAGGAATGGTTTTAGTGTTTTGAATAAAACATGAGCTCTCCTGAGCAGAGCTTCCTTGGAACCCATGTGCAGTTCCAGCCTGGGAAGGAACATCAGAGACAGTAAAAGAATCAGTTAATTATTTTTTCTTGCCAAAGCTGCTGCAGTGTTTAAGTGAGGAGTGGTAGGGGAAGAGCAGGGGGAACTCAGGATCAGGATTTTGCCATCCATAACCCAGGTGCTGATGGTGTTTTTCCACACTGGAAATGCAGGATGAGCTCTCCTGAGGGGTGAGCACAAAATCCCCACCTCGTCAGAGATTCCCCCAAACCCAGGATTGGGGGGGAGGCAGAAAGGCTGAGCCCTCTGCTCATACCTCAGAAGCAGCTTTGGGACCAGGAGTTTTGCTCCTGGGACGAGGGAAAAGTGGCTGGGGGGTCCGTCTGGGAGTTTTCCAGGGCTTTTCCCCACCTTCCATGGCTAGAATATGTTTTAGGATGAAAACAGCAGGAGACCCTGTGGGGAAGCCTTGCTGCCCGTCTGGCACTACTCAGATTGGAGATGAAAAGAAGAAAAGCCCCTTCCCTGGTTGATCCTGGGCTATCTCCAGATTATTTTGGTGGATTTGAGCCATACCTGGGATATTATTTCCCATCTCTCAGAAGAGAGGCTGGAGCTGGGAGTAACACTGGTGGAGAAGCTGTGCCATGGGCTGGGCTTCACCTCTCCCACCAAAACCCTCCAACCCAGTGTGTGCTGCTAAAACTGGAGGAGTTTTTAGAAAAGAAAACACTACTGGAATAACAAGAGCTGCTTTTTTGAGCAAGGGGATGGATGTGATGAAGCTATTACGAGGCTTTTTGTGATAAGAAGAGAAACAAGTGTTAGGCAGCACTGCCTGCTTTGTTTGCCCCGTTCTGTCTCCTCAAATGAGCTGATTTGCCTCAGCAGCAGCACTCCAAAAAGAGCAGGGAAACTACAAAATAAACACATCTCCTGCCTCTAGCAACAGATTGTGTCTGAAGTTCCTTCCAGCTCCCAGTCCTTTCATGTTTTCCTCGCCTGAGAAATGTACCCTGGAAAATTTCAAACCCAGTGGAACTCGCAGCCTCTGCGTCTGTCCCGCAGCCAAGTTGAAAGCGCTTCCCCAGCATCAAGGATGTTGTTCAGGAGAGCTGAAACCACAGAGGTCCCTGGTGCATCCAGCCCCTGGAGACATTGCAGGCTCCCAGGATATGTTTTGGACATCTTTAAGTTGACAGCTGAAGGCTTGGAAGCTGTTGATGGCAGGAGACGTCCCAAAGCCTCGTGGCTGCTGTTTTCAGTGGAGGGAATCACCTTCTGAGTGCCAATCCAACCAAAATTTCCAGCTCCAGCCACTTTCTGTTGGGCGTTTCCAAGGGATTCTTGGTTTACAGGTGGGATCTGAGAACAGGACCCCAACCATTGGCTTTTTCATGAAGGTTTCCAGTACTTTCACTGCTTGTATCGATTCCAGTCTAGAATCCATCTAGTGTTTCAGGTTGGCTTTTTTGGGCAATGTGGATCCCCCTAACTCTTAATTTCAAATCTTAGATGGAGTATCATGAAATTCCAAAGCAGCAGGGTCAGAAACTCTGTTTTCTTGGCCAAATCTTGGATTATTCCTGTTTTATCAGCTCCACAGACACTCCAAGGGCCAAGTAAAAGCGAGGCCCTGGGAGTTGTCCCTTTAGCGTGCTAAGTATGGATTTGCTCTCTGGTGTACAAACCCAGCTCCTCCTGGAGTGTTCCCTACTCCTTTTACACTCCGTGAGTGTCAAAGCTGGGATCAGTTACACTCAAATTCCCTTACTCAGCCTCGGGATAAACCCGGAGTGTGCTGAGCTGGGCCTGTGCCAGCGATGGGAGCCGGGCCCTGGCACTGCCACTCTGGGGCCTTCAAACAACACTTGGGCTCCTCCTGCGAGGTCTCTTTGGAGCAAACACCTGGGGCTGGCTCCAGGCCCCTCCAGGCCGGTGTGAATGGGCATTTCCGATGGTTTTCCCGCTGTGTGGTCCTTCCTGAGGCTTCCCAGTGCTCTGCTCCAGCTTCACCCACACACAGCAGATTTAAAACCTGGTTTTGTGCCATGCTGAGTTTTAAAGACGTTGGAATAATGGAATTATTAAGGTTGGAAAGGACCTCTCAGATCAACCCGCCCTGTTCACCACTAAACCATGTCCTCAGTGGCTCCTATTGCTCATTTTTGGCTCAGTTCCTACGTACAAGCTTTTGATTTATAAAGACTCAATGACTACTCCAGGAAAAAAAAAATCTTTGGAAGTTTATCACTAAAACCATCTCAAAACCACCAGGATGGCAAATTGAGGGTAACAGGCAAAGTCACCTCAGTGCAATGGCAGCAATGCCACAGGGTGACCCCAAACAGCTCCAGGACACAGCCAGAAGAGAAGGAAACATCAGGACAGCCAGATATTCCCAATTAAACTGTGGAGAGCAGGGCAAGGCTTCAAACACAACGGGCAAGGCTCCGGCAGCGCCGAGCTCGGACATGTGGGCAGTGAGGGATGTGAGCAAGGCTGGCCTGAAACCAAAATTCCCTCTGCTGCTGCCCCAAACCCATCCTGCTGTTCCTTCAGTCCTTTTGGCTGTGGCTTCTTGATGGGCTTTGCTCCACCCCGGCTGCAGGATGCTCCCATTGGAAATCTCTTCCCCCTGCTGCTTCCCAAGTGCCTGAGTGCAGCAGCTCAGCTCGGATTTGCCTCTGTCCTTCCATATCTGTTTGTTTATTTAGAAAACCAAAACAAAAGCTCCTTCTCCATGGGATCCAACAGCTCCCTCACAGGGTTGCTTTGGATGCTGTTCTGTTGTTGGAACAGGCATGGGGAGAGATTTGTGACATATTTACAAGTGTTTGCCTGTAGTGAAACCCGTAAATTGTAATTACAGCCATGCTAAGTAGCCATAACCTCATTAAAACAACAACTCTGCCCACAGTTGCTACTCATGTCTATAAAAGAGCAGGAAAACTGACTTAAAGTCTGTCCCAGAAATGTTTATGGGGAATGGAGGGGCAGAATGAAAAAAAAAAAATGTTCCTTATCCTTAACAATCCAATGGAAAGCAAACTCCTCGTGCATTGTTGGTTTGGATATTCAGGTTTTGTCCTGGCAGAGAGAGAAGCTGGTGTGCAGCTCCCTGTGATGTGGAGTCATGGAATCCTGGAATGGTTTGGGCTGGAAGGGACCTTAGAGATCATCAAATTCCACCCCCTGCCATGGGCACGGACACCTTCCACTATCCCAGGCTGCTCCAAGCTCCGTCCAACCTGGCCTTGGATGCTTCCAGGGATCCAGGGGCAGCCACAACTTCTCTGGGCACCCTGTGCCAGGGCCTCCCCACCCTCCCAGGGAACAATTCCTTCCCAATATCCCATCTAAATTTCCTCTCCTTCAGACTGAACCCATTTCCCTTGTCCTGCCACTACAGTTCCTGCTGAAGATTCCCTCTCCAGCTTCCTTGGAGGCCCCTTCACGTACTGGAAGGAAAATCCTTCTTTCCAATGTGTTCCCTGTGCCTGCAGTAAGGGTTGGGAGGGACCTTGAAAATCATCTCATTCCACCCCCTGCCACGAGCAGGGACACCTTCCACTATCCCAGGGTGCTCCAAGCCCTGTCCAGCCTGGCCTTGGACACTCCCATGGAATTCCACAGAGCCACTGGAGGAGCTGCCAGCACAGAGGGGGTGACTTTGCCCTCCTGGGCGTGCAGGCAGCAAAGCCGGGCCTAACCCAAGCCCAGGCAGCTCCGTGCCAAGGCTGAGCACCCCCACCCTGACTCCTTTCCTCCTTTCCCTGCAGGATGATGGAGTATTCCCTGGATGGACACAACGTGAGCCTGTCGGCCATCCGCACCGTCCGCGTCCTCCGGCCGCTGCGCGCCATCAACAGGGTCCCCAGTAAGTGACACCGCCACGGGCTCTGCCTGCCTCAGCCCTCCAGGAAAACTGCAAATCCATGGGGTTAAACCCACCCCCACCTCTGCATTAATAGTCTACACCCCTGCTACTGAGAGAGAATTAATTTATTTTATTTTTTAATGGCGAGTTAGGGATCGTTTATTGTCGTTATTAATAAAGGGCAAGGCAGGAGGTTTTATACCCCAAGGGACAAATTTTTGTGGCTGCTTTACAATGTTTTCGTGACTTCTCTGAGGCAAACAACTCTGCTCGTGGTGTAAAGTAAATAATGTTCCTCTAAAGAAGGGGAAAAGGTCGCTCTGAGAAGGATCTTCTTGCCCTGATGGGTTCATTTTTCCTCCTCAGTGATTTAAGGCCTTTCCACGTCTTTGTGCTCAGGATTAGCAGCTCAGGAGCCTCCCTTGCTGCTCAAACCCCACGGAGGGTTTGCTGTCATGTACAACAAAATTGGGTTCATCCACAAGAGGAAGTTCAAGTGGCTCCTAAATCCATTTTCAAGTGGCTTCAGCTGCTTGGCTTCTAAATTCAATTTGAGGGACGACCCACCAAGTTGAAATAATTCCCTGCTGGAATCAGCCAGCTGCTGAGCCCTCTTTTGCAAGGCACTCATTTCATTGCAATTCCATCAGTTTTGAACCCAAATCCACTCCAATCACAATGCAACAGCATTGTATGGAAACCATAGAGATCCTTAAAAAAAAAAAAAAAAGAAAAAAAAAAAGGATATTTCCTGATCTTTGTGAAAGCATTTTGAGTGACAGAGCCCCACATCCTGCCTGGATTAATTGTCAGCACATCCAGGGACAGCAAAACAACCTCCCCCAGAAGGGTTTCGGTTCCAGGCCCTCACAGGAACATGTGAGGGAACAGATGGATGTTTACACCCAGGAGCCTCTGAAGTTTCTCTCAGAACTCCCATTCCACAGCATTTTTCTGGGAATAAAAAAGAGAATAAAATCAGTGAATTTGACAGTGACATCCTTAGTTAAAAACAAGACAAGAAGAACCGAGAGGATGAAAGGGACCATGAAACCTCTGGAGTTTTGTTTTCCTAACGAGGTTTTGTTGCCAGGGTTTTGGAAAGCACAACACAAAGTGTTCCTCTGGGATTTGGAGCTCTGTGGCCTCGCTGGGATGGGCTGGAGCAGAGGGAGAGTGGCAGGTGCTGGGCTCAGAGCCCTCCAGGCTCCCTCTGAGCTCCTTTAAATCCACAAAACCCTGCCCAGCTCTCCCATGGAATAGTGGGAATCTCAAGCTGGGAATCTGAGGATTTACACTCCTGTTACTCCAGGACCCAGAGATCCAAAATGTGACAAGTTTAGATGGAATTTAGTGATTTTCTGCCTTAGCCCTGACACTGGCTGAGCCTTCCAAGCTGTTTTTGCTGCACTTCCCATGGGATTTTCATATTTTTCCAACAGACAGGTGATAGAACGTAGTCCATCTTTTAATTAATATTTTGTGTGGTCAAATCCAGGGAGCTCGATCCATGTTTGGAGTGGAGGTGCCCAGCCTGAGGAGCAGCTGGGCTGGGCTGGCACCACCACCAGGGCAGGATTAGGATTCCTAGAAATTATTCCTAGAAATATCCCCACTCCTGGAGGGCAGATCACCACAGCCTTCACTTGTCTGGGAAACACCAACTCCATCCACTTGGAACACTGAGAATTTTGCTATTTCAGACAGATATTCCAGAATCTGTGGAGAATGGATAATGGCATCCCTCGATTTGGGTGTATTTTTATGGTTTCTGGGAACAACAGAGTTCCATTTTTAGTCTTTCATCCATGGGGATGGCACAGCTTAGCCAAGGGATTACCTTGGAATTCCACCACATCCCAGGCGGCAGTGGCAGCAGGGCAGCACCATCCATACCATTCCCAGAATTGGGATATGGGAATGGGATTTATGGCTCAGGAATGGACTTAAAGGATGTGGAGCAGATGAAATTTACAGCTGGTTCAGGAGAGTTGAGCCTGGTGTTAAATCACCATCCAGGGAAACAGGGACCCTGGAGAACCAACCTGGAGATTTATCCCTGTGATTCCTGGGCTCTTCCCTGGGATCCAGCCAGCACTATCAGCTCTTGGCTTCCAGGCACAACAAATTCACCCACAAGATTATCTCATTTTGATGCTGTTTGTTAAGAAAAGAAAAGAGGACTCCAGCCAATAAAAACATCATTTCTATTAGAAATTATTCCTCAAAAATGACTGGAAAAACAGAATTCCTGCAATTTATACACTTGGCAGGGGCTGTAGTCAGGGATTTTTTTCAGCAGCGGTCACTGGGTTTATTTCAAATCCATTTCACTGCTTTATTTTGATTTTTCTGCTGTGTGGTTTAAACCAGGCATCACGTGGAATGGGAATGGAGAGAAATCCTGCTCCTTGTTTCAGCCTAAGTGATGCTCGTGCTCTTTTCCCATGGCACACTTGAAATCCCGCTGAGAGCCCGGAGCACCCGGAGTGGAGGGAGAACAGATGGATTCAATCTCGAGAATGGTGCCACTAAACAACCCAAAATACCAAAAGGAGCTGAGTAGAAAAAAAATTGTCTGGCACGGGGAGATAAATTTTAACCATTTTTGGAAAAAAAGAGTGAGGGATATTAGTGAGAGTGGGGAAAAAAACAGGAGAAAAGCCCAGCATCGTCTTTCCAGTGGGGATTAAGTGAGTCTTTGCTTTTCCAAAGATAGATTTGCAAGGAAAGTCTGCTGGGGGATTGTTCCTGGGGGGCTGACGCTCCTGGGCAGGGCCAGGAGTTGGATTTGCTGATCCTGCTGGGTCCTTCCCCACTCGGGGTATTCCTGGGAATAAACAGCAGGAAACCAAACCCCATTTCCCTGCAGCTCTGCTGCTGCCCCTGAGGCTCCAGGGGCTGGAATTTGCCCTGTCCCTTCCCTCAGGGTGGCCCTGGGACAGCACAGGGCCGGGTTTGGGGGTGGCTGGCACAGGGCCGGGCTCCTCCGCACGGGATCCGGCGCCGGCGCGGGAATTGCGCCGGAGCCACGGCCGGGCACGGAGACCTCGGGAGGCTCTAGCCCTGGATGCAAAGGTCATTACTCAGCCCTAATTATTTATGAGCACGGCATTCTTGGCCAGGCTGGTTCATCCCCTCGTGCTGTGCTGCCAGGGTGGTGTCAGCTCCGGCCCCCCTTGGCTCCCTCGGATTTGGCTCCCTCGGATTTGGCTCCCTCGGATTTCCGCTGAGATCCCAGCTCTGCCAGCACTGCCTGCGAGTGCTGGGACACAGGGACACCTCTCTCCTGGAGACCCTCGTCCTCCCAGCTGCCATCCCTGAGGCCTGCACATTCCAGGCATGGAAGGACAGGAGAGGCATCAGGCACAACTTGGAATCCGCTGGGGAGGAGTGGCTCTGTCAGTGCCGCTCTCCAGTCCAGTGGGATGGCTGAGGGAGAGCAGCATCCTGCTAGGAATGTGCAGGGAGAGCAGGCTCCATGCAGGCAGCAGGAAAAGGTGTTTGCAGAGAATTTTAGTGGGATAAAATCCCCCCCAAGGCAGCAGTGTCACCTCACCAGCAGCCACACTGATTCCCACCGTGCCATGAACTTGAGCCCTGCTCCCCGTGCCTCCCAAGGCTCCACTTTGGGCTTTATTCCTTCCTGTAATCCAGAATTGGCCTTTGTCTCTTCCTCTTTTGCTCAGTTCTCCTCTCATCGATGATCAGCTGTTGGAACAGTGGTTTGTGCGTGTCCCAGAGGTTCATTTAACCTCTGCTGAGCTCTGAGTCATCATTCCTGTTTTATTCCCATTTTATCCTTGAGTTTGGAGGTTACCTGAAGTGTGAGAGGGGGCAGCCCCCAGCATCAGCCCCATCCCTGCTTCCTTGCCCAGTTTCCCCCAGCAGTGATGCTGGGAATGCCAGGCTTAGCTCAGGCTCTGAGGTTGACTCTTTCCTCGAGTTGGAAGATTCAAGTTGGAGTATCTGGCATGTAAATCAGCATTTCCCTGGCACCAGAGGCTGGGAGAGCCCACAGGTTCATGGAGAGCCTTGTGGAGAGGTGTGGGATCAGTGGGAAGGCGTGGGAAGGAAAGAGAGCTTTCCTTGGAGGAAGAAACATTTGCATCCTGCTTTGCATCCTCAAAAAAGTCAAAATCTCCCTGCCTTCCAGGCCTGTGGCCAGCAAGGAGAGGAATCTCCCATGGCAGAGTTTTCCATGGTTTTTAGGGGAACAATTTGTGTGATCCATGAGTGATGCTTGCTATGTTTATAAATCCATATTTTGAATTCCTCTGGAGTCTGATGGTTCCTGGGGGTGTTTCTCCAGGAAAAGTCCTGCACTTTGTGTGTCTGAGTGCTGTGCTGTGGGAAACACCTGGAAAATCCCATCCTTGGGCCCACTCTCTGGAGGCTGCTGTTGGTTCCCATTTCCTGCTGAGCCTTTTGCACTCCTTCCCTCCCTTTCCAGCCTCAGGCTTTAGGGGAAAACCCCAAACATCCCCATTTTTCTGTTGGGGGATGCCCTGGCTGCCCATCCAAGGTGGGAATGGTGTGTTCTCCCCATCATAACATGGTTTTCCCTTCTCCCACAGGTATGAGGATCCTGGTGACCCTGCTGTTGGATACTCTGCCTATGTTAGGCAACGTCCTCCTCTTGTGCTTCTTTGTCTTCTTCATCTTTGGGATTGTGGGGGTCCAGCTCTGGGCAGGGCTGCTGAGGAACAGGTGCTTCCTAGACAGGAATTTTGCCATGTAAGTACAGCAAAATTCAAAATTCTTCACCTTTTCTTCCTTTCTGTCCCCTGCTGGTGAAATCCCAGCGCTCAGCAGGGCTCTGCGTCCTGCTGGGAACTTTGTGTCTGAAAAAATCCCATTTGTCAGCAACTCTCTGAGGGTTTCAGTGGCTCTTTTCATGTTTTCCTGCTGCACCTGAAGGACAGGGATGGCAGTGGCTTGGATGAGCTGTGCCTGAGGAAGCTAAGATCCCTGACTCTGGGAATTTGAGGATTTAGAGCAAACAAAAGGATTAGAGCTCTCCTAGAATTTCCAGTTCAGGTCTGGGGGGTCACTGAGCACATCCCAGCCCCTGGCAGGGGGTTGCTGAGTTGGAGATGCTGCTGAAACCCAGAGATAAATCTTGGGTGGGGTATTAAGAGAAGAACTTGGAAGTGAAAAGAATTGAAATCATTTGTGCACAGCTCTCAGCGTGGGACAAGCACTGGGGATGGGCAGCACCCGGAACCACGGAATCATTAAGGCTGGAAAAGCTCTGCAAGCTCATCAAGCCCAAGTTTAACGATGCAAACTTTCGTTTTAGTTCTTCCAGAGCAGGGAGTTGCGAGGAGCAGCCTCTCTGCCAGGTGCTGAGGAGGATGAGAGACCTTCATGGCCCTGCTGAGCCTCACCTGGGACCCCCACCCAGCCCTGCCCAAGCCCCAGCAGCTCTATTTAAGCTCAGCCCACAGCTCTGAGCCCTGGTTTGGCTTGGGCTGTTGGTGTTTGTCTGTTCCTGGTGCCTTTGGCTCCTGTCTGAATTCCCTGGAAGAGTCCTGGCTCTGGTTCATCCTTTGCCACGTGTGGGGGTTTGCCTGGACCCTGCTGCTGGCACTGGGATGGCTCCTGGCTCATCCCACACTTTGGAGCATCCCTGAGCTTGGCCTGTTCTGCCCCTTCCCACCTTAACACCCCCCAGCACAACAAGGAGATGGAAACCAAGAGCAGCCTGCATGGAAAAGCCTCCAAAAGCCTCCTGTCAGAGATGTCAGTGGCTCAGAGGTGAGGAAATGCCCCACACCAGCTCTTAGGGCAGCTGTAGCTCTGCAAGAGGAGATGGAGCCTGTAATTACATCTCAGGGTAATCATCTGCTGTCTCCACTTGTATTGTCTGCAAGACAGGCAGAGATCATCCCTCAGGTCCTGCTCCTGCCTCTCACTGCTCAGTCCTGGGGCTTCCAGCTGCCTCAGCCCTTCCATGTCCTGCAGACCAGCTCTGGTGGTTTTATCCATCCCATCAGAGGTGGAAAATCGATGAGCCTGCCCATGGATGTGATTCCACCCCCACATCCCGATGCTCCAAACTCTCCCCTGCACCCACAGCAGGATTTTTCTGGTCACCCAAACCCTCTACCCTCAGAGTAACCCCTGAGTTGCCCCTCCAAAATCCCAGTGGTGGTGTTCCAGCCCTGCTTGGGTGGCCCTGTCCCTGGGAGCAGCCCGAGGAGCTGTAATTAGCTCCAGCGAGCCCCTCTCATCTCTCGGAGCAGGTTTTTAAACGCTCTGTGATTTTCTGCAAAGTGGAGCTTTTAAGATGAACCACAGGGGAAGCGTTTGCTAAGTACAGATATTAAGCAGGCAGTTATGTAATGGCCATTAGCAGCATCAAAGGCCTCGCAGGATTTTCTTATCAGGGGCTTCGTCCCTGTCAGGGAAGGCAGAGCCAGGCTCTGGGATGAGCCTTTGGAGCTGTGTTTCCAGGGGTTTTTAAGGGATCTTCTCCTCCCTCCCTCACCCCAGCTCTGGGATGGGTCCTGGTCCCCCCCAGCAGCTGGGAGTGGGGAATTTGGGGGGCTCTGCCCAAGTCTTGTGGCTTTAATGCCACATTCTCAGGGCTATTGTGATTAAAATACAGCATTCCAGAGGAATTTGGGGAAGGGAGGCTGCTGGGGTGCCCATGGGGCAGGAATGTTGGAGGAAGGGCTCCTCCAGCTCAGTGCCAGTGGGAGAAATGCGGGGTGTTCTGGTGCCATCCCCAGACTGGTGCTGCTGGTTTGGGCTCTTAGTCTGCAGTAATTTTAGCCCTGAGAATTCCAGCAGCGATTCAGTCCCTGCATTTCCAGCTGGAAGTTATCCCAGGTTTATTGGAGCTTGGTGTGGGAGTGTTGGGGAATCCAGGTGGGATTTGGGGGAATCCAGGTGTTTTCCCATTCCCATCCCTCTGGTCATTTCTCACTCCTTCCCCTCAATGCAGGCGTCAGGATGTGGTTCACCCCTGCAGTGGTCTTTAACACCCCAGCAACAAATTGTAAAGGGAAAAAAAAAAGGCTTGGAATGGCTTGGAAATCACGTCAGGGTTACATCTTCCTGCTGTTGCACAGATCATGGAATCCTGGAATGGTTGGGGTTGGAAAGGACCTTAAAGCTCATCCAGTTCCACCCCTGCCATGGGCAGGGAGACCTTCCACTGTCCCAGGCTGCTCCGAGCCCCATCCAACCTGGCCTTGGACACTTCCAGGGGTAGTAAATCCACAATTTCTCTGGGCACAGAGGTTTCCCAGCCCTTCAGGAGGCTGGGAGGGGCTGGAGGATGGCTGGGCAGCCAGGCTGGGGCTGAGCACAAAGTCCTGGCTCCGATTTTCTTTACAGCCCCACAGAGAGGAAATCCTGAGCTCTTGGAGGGTCTCCCTTGGTGGTGCTGCCAACCCCTCCCAGCTGGAAACAAAACTGAGGGAGCATCTGAACACAGGCCAGGGGCCAGGCAGAAAAGGGTCCTAACCCCAAATTTTTTGGAGTGAGGGAGGTGTCAGTGAGCTCAGAACAGCTGCTTCAAATGCAGCTTTCCCCTGCTGTGTTCTGCCCTGCAGCTTCCTGGGCCCTCAGCTGCACCAGAGGCATCAGATGGGAGAACTGACTTTGATTTTTGCCATCCTTCTTCTTCCCATGGAAACCTTTTCTTTTCCAGCCCCTTTGAAAGTTGGCAGCTCCGAGTAAAGCAACTATTTTTAAATAGAGCACATTGTGACAGAAATTTGGGAAGTTTGGGGAGGTGCACTGGGAATATCTGCTTTTCTCTCTCTCTCTCTCTGAGAGTTGCTCAGTTACAGTGCTGGAATGAGGTTATTTAAGGACTTTTAGTGGTGATTTTCAAAGAATTCCTGGGCTGCTGCAGGAGTGGGGTGGCAAACAAGGAACCTGCTCTTTGGGACATGGGAGAATCTCTCCCTCCCCAGCCAGCCCTGGAGACCAGAGGGATTTTTCAAGCCCTGGGATGAACTTCCCTGGCAGGAACAGCAGTGCCAGGATGGTGTGTGAGTGATGGCAGGAGATCCAGGCAGGGAGGGAATTCCCAAGGACTCTTTGGTGGGAAGGAGGGAAGCTCGCTGTGCCTGCCTGGGAAGGAGAAGCAGAGCCAGCGGTTTCTGGGTGACATCTCCAGGGTATTTGTCTCCCCCACGGCTCCTGCCCACCCTCCCGAGCTGCTCCCAGTGTCAATAAAGGAACTGGGTCACCCCCAGCCTGTCTGTGTGTGTTTTTATGCACAGCAGCATCTCCCAGCCCGGGAGCCTTTCAGGGAACTCGGTTGGAAGCAGGCGAGGGGAGGGAGCTGTGAAGTGCTTTGTGTTTCTCTGATGCCTCAGGACAGTTCTGATGTGAGTTCTTCAGCTTAATGAACTCGGGAGCTGCTCTGCCCCTGGCTGGGTGAGCTGGGAGGAGCTGGGATTTGGTGTGAAAGGTGCTTAATTGCTCGGGTTGTGAGCAGGGAATTCGTCCTGCTCAGTGCTGAATTCCTGACACCTTTTCCTGCTCTGCTCCCCAAAGGTGTGGCAGGATTGTGCTCAGCTCTACTCCAGAGGTTGGGATGGATGGGGTGGGAAAACTGCACCCAGGGGAGGATGGAGCAGAGGAGAATTTCTTTGGAGTGGGAGAGAATGGATTTTCCTAGCTCTCTGTTGGGCAGGGACAGAGAAAGGGAAATACAGAAGATGTGCAGGGGGCAGCTGGCTGGGAAAGGGAGGGGATAAAATCTGATGGGATAAAATCCATGCTGGGCTTAGCTCCTGATGTCTTTCCCCCAGAGGCCTCCTGATTAGTGGGTTCATTAGCATTAATGAGTTATTTGACTCTACCTGTTGGCAAGGCACAGGGAAGCCAGGTTGGCTTGGAGGTCGATGCTCTTGGCAGAACAAATTCATTTATTTTGGGGATATTGGGGAATCCCTCATTCTGCAACACTTTTGTTTCTCGTTCTTCTTCCTTCTTCACCCTTTTTGGTTTTGCCAGAAAGGTTTTCAAGAAAAAGTCCTGAATTTGCAGTGTTTGCTGCCAGTTTGGATCCCTTCCCCTCTCAGTGCTGCTGGAGCATCCCACAGGAGTGGATCCTTCCCAGTGGGGTGGAGGCTCCTGGCAGACAGGGAAGAGGGAAGGGCTGGGCAGAAAGTGCCCCCCAGGTGACTGATTTTGTCACAGGGACAACCTGGAGTTCATAAATGATTTTGGGGACAACTGTAAAAACAAGGCAGGCAGAGAAAATGGGGATGAAATCGGGCAGGCAGCAGCAGAACCGAACCAGGCTTCACCCCCCCCCCTCACAGCCAAGCTGTGCTTTGTTTTCCTGGCTGGATTTTCCTCCCACAGCCACCAAACTGAGCTGTTCCTTTGCTCCTCCAGGTGGTTTGTGCCCAGATCTTCTCTGTGCAGCTTCTCAGCCCCCAGCCCAGGGTTCTGTGTCCTCAGGCAGCCGTTGTCCTTCACCCCAAACATCCTAAATTACAATTCCTGGGGTGCCCCAAGCCTCTCCAATGGTGTGTGGCTCACCAGGGCCATTCCAGCTGCAGTGGGATGGGGATTGATCCTCCAGGTTGCCACTTGTGTGTTAAAAGTCATTTCTCAGCTCTCTCCTCTCTCCTCCTTGTCTTTTTCTTCCAAGTTCTCCTGCACCTTGATGTGTTTTAATCCTTCACAAGCCTCTGCAGTCCCTCCTTGTGTGTGACCAAGTGCTGCTTGTAGTGTCTGAAGTTCTCACAAACGCTGCTGGGGTAGCACTTGCCCGTTCTCCAGCCTGTTTTATATGGAAATTTTCTCCCAGGGAAGCCAGCTGGTGGGAGGGGAAGGAAAAGGCTTTCAGGCAGTGCTGGAGGAAAAACATCATCCAGGTTTTTCTTGAATCCAAGGCATAGAAACAGGGCAGATGATGTTACAGTTTTGTCTGGAGGTGTGGGATGTGCAAAGAGAGGGGAGGAGCTGGTGAATACAAATAATTCCCAGCCAGCAATGCCAAATTCCTCGGACGTGCTCCTCTTTCCTATTCCATTCCTGAAGCTGCTGAAGCCTCAGCACCCACCTCAGGTAATTGGATGATGGAAGGGAACAAGATTTCCCAGGAAAGTTGTTGAGGGCTCATTTCCCCTCAGCTCTGCTCTGCAGCAATTGTTCTCTCCTTAAAGCACAGTCACTGAGCAACTCCTGCTTGACTCGAGGGTTTTGGGGAGCAATTCCAAGTAATTGTATGGAATAACACCAATCTGGCCCTTGTTAGAGCCAAATCTATTCACTAGATAGGTGCATTCAGAAAGAGAGAAAAACAGAGCTGGAAGAACTGCCTGTTTATCTCCTACCAACATCTCACTTGTCTGATAATGTGTGTGTTGCCTTTTCCTTATCTCCCGACGGTTATTGAGGATCTGAGATCCCTGGAGCTCTGAAAACAGTGGAGGAAGTTGGCTCTGGGGCAGTGACCTTCTCAGTCTGAGCTCTGAGTGCTGCAGGCTCTGACTGACACTGATCACACAGCTCGGAAATGCCCAGATCTGGGACACCACTTGGGAAAAGGCACCTCCTGCAATTCCAGCATTTCCTTATCCAGGCTGTAACAGAGCCATAAATTTCACCCGAGCCAGTTAAATCAGATCTGCAGGAAGCACATGATTCCCACTAATGAGGGCTCTTCCTTTCCTTCTGGAAGTGCAGAAGGAATTGGGGATGTCCTCTGGCTGGGCCTCTCCTTGTGAGAGCTCAGCCCCCTCATCAGAGCTGTGCTGAGGAGCAAATTTATTGGGAAGCTGCTTTGCTTCCACCTTCAAATCCTTCCAGAGAACCCAAAAGTTCCCTGGATTTTTGAGAAGAACCTGGGATTTTCTCTCTATACGCTCTCATTTCACGCTGTTAACTGCTTTGTTTACTTGGGGAAGCTCAGGCTGATCTGTACAGGGAGATCAGAGGGGCCTTACAGGGTGGGAAAGGATTTGTAGGTGATTTTAGGGGCTGCTGTGGGGCTGAAGGTTGAAGGACAGAAACCAGCACCTTTTCCTGCTGCTAAAACAAGGGATTGTCACCAAAACTGGGGGAAAAACAAAGTCTGCAACAACATCTTTTAGTGTTAGAGAATTCAGGAATTGCTTTGTTCTGGCCAGGATGTGCAACAGAAATCTTTTCATCCACACATTGCCTGGGTTGTGCAGGGAGAATCGTCCCATCACACACAACATTTTACCACATTTCCTCTATTTATACAGACAAAAGCCAAGAATTTCCAGTTCATTGGTTTTAAATTGCACAATTCTTAGTATTCAGGCTCCTATTGATTATTGATCCCTTTGCTGATGGTTTGGTGCTCGTTCCTTGGTTCTCTCATCAGCCTTTTCCAGACCAGATGTCTCCAACCATGCCAGGAGTTGATGTTTGACTTGATGTTCATTAATGGTCACTGATCTCCCTGGAATCTTCTGGTTACTCCCACATTGTGCAGATGTTAAACTCAACCAGGCCCAGGGAATCTTTTGAAAATAAACTTCAATTCCTTCCCCACCGGGCAAAGACAAATAAAACCCCTGACTAAAGTGAATTTTAAAATTTTTAAAAGTGGTACCATTTCCAACAGGATGAACCATTTTTCCTCATCCTTCTCCTTCTTTCCCCCCTCCAGGACATACAACCTGACCTTCCTGCACCCCTACTACCGGCCGGACGAGGCGGAGGAGAACCCCTTCATCTGCTCCTCGCACCGCGAGAACGGGATGCAGAGGTGCTCCAACATCCCCACCAGGAAGGAGTACAAGGTGGAGTGCACCCTGAGCATGGACTCCTACACCCCCAACCTGCCCAGCCCCGAGCCCAGCAGCAGGAATTCCTGCATCAACTGGAACCAGTATTACAACGTGTGCATGGCGGGCGATGTGAACCCGCACAATGGAGCCATCAATTTTGATAATATTGGCTATGCCTGGATTGCTATTTTTCAGGTAGGATTCTCCCAAGGGTGCCTTGTATCCTGTTTCTGTTGGGTTTGTCATCTTTGGCTCGGGAAGGTTTTGGTGAATGCATCAGAGGAGGGAGGAATTTGCTCGCCCTGAGTGAAACTGCAAATGAAGACACGTGGGTTACACGAATCAGGCAATAAATGGGACAAGAGAGCATTTGGAGAGGATCAACTTTGGGTTTAGTGCAGTTTAGAAAAGGGGAAAAGTACTTCTTGAGGCAGGAAAACTTGTGGCAATTTCTACCCCTGCAAATCAGATAAATCCCAGGGATTTTTGAGACCAGGGTCATGGTTGTGTTACCAGGAAACTGAGGGTGCTGTTGAGGTTTTTAACCAAGATTTCATTTCATTCTAAAATGTAGGAACCTTATGGCATGGCTTAGGCTCGGTTCTAAAATCACAGGGTGGTACTGGTGAGCATGGAATGCTGAAAGGGGGAAGAAAACCCATCCTGGCCAGAATTCCTGTGAGGAAATAGTGCCCATGGGGAATTTCAGTCTCTCTTGGGCCAAGCTCTTCAGAAAAGACCAAAGTGCTTCTCACTCACACTGGTGACAAAACACTCGAGCAACTGAAGCATTTTCCAAGAATTTGTGGCTCTGGAATATTGGAGAGCTCATCCACACAGTCCAGAGGCTGTGGTTTCCCAGGGCTGCCCTATTTGGAATGATCCATGTATTCTTTTCCATTTTTAATTGGCACTTCCTGGTTTTAATGCATTTCTTTGGCTCTGGCTGGATGCCCTGTTTTATTCAGTCCTCCTGAAGTGTAGGTGACATCTATTGCTAGACGAGAAAAAAATATTTAGCTTTGTTAACGACGACTAATTACTCATTCAGAGCTCTACATTTAATTTATGAATTTCCTTCCAGTTCCATTTTACACCACGAACTTCATCACTTCCAGTTTTCACCTGGGATTTGTAGAGTGGCGAATGTTTGCTCTGAGCATCCTCCCTGCTCTCCACAGGAGCTCCCCTTGGATCACTGTGCTGGTGCCAGAGGCTCAGAACCAAATCCAGAGGGTTCAGGCAGATCCCACTGGGCTGTTTGGGAAAATACTTTGCTTGTCTCCTGGAATTAGTGAGGAAGAGAGGAGCTGCTGACTGCCAGTGAGTGCTGGATAAAGGGAAGGGGGAATTCTCCTTTCCTGCCCTTGCACAGCTCTTTGACAGAGCTGAGGGACGTTCCCAGGAGATCCCATCTGACTCCCAGCACTGATGTTCTCGTCAGGGATAGGGGATTGAGTGAGCAGGAGCTTCTGCAGGGGCTCTGCTTCCTTTTCCCTTCCAGAGCCTTTTCACAGGCTGCAAGATTTTCATTCCATCTTGGCATTTTATTTCCTCAGCCTGAAAAGGTGCAGTTTTATTTCAGGAAGGACACATCAGCCCCAGGAGAGGTTTCAGCTGATTCCTGTGGGCAGAATAATGTCTGGCAAAGTTGGATATTGTGTCCTTAGATCATTTTGGCAGCTGCCAGGAGGTTTATGATTGGTTTTAGTGCTGCTTAGCCCATCTAAATGCTCCAGAGGATTTCCAGCCAAAAAATCTTGTTATGTCTTTATTCTTTTTGGAAGTGAGGGCTCATTTTTAGAAGCTGGGAATGATTTAACTCCAGGTAAAGAGGCAGCTGTTGGGAACAAGGTGCTGGTTTAACCTGGGTATGGAAAGAATAAATCACGAGTGCAGGAGTGAGGTGCTAAATCTAAACAATTGCTGGAAGCAGAGAACATTTAGCAAATAAAGCCATGGAGTTGTGCTCTCATCCCATTTAATAGCTGGAGCTGGATAGCACCAGGTCAGCAGTTGGATGAGGGCTCCAAGGAAGCAGTGCAGAAAGTACAACTGATGGGTTTAGTAACTCAGGAGCTGCCCTGGGAATTGCTATTGAATTACTGGGATGAGACAGGACCAATCGTCCTGAGCCATTATTCTGCAGGATAATGAATCCCTGGGACTTTGCAGGAGTTCTAATGTGGAGTGAACCTTGAGGTCTGGCAGATCTCCAGTGGGCATCATGGCAAGCTCAGGACTCTGCTGGATGGAGAATCCCTCGTGATTTATCCCAAATAAACTGGGAATGATCTTGGTTCGTTCAGCCTGGGAGAGAGGTGGCTTCGGGGTGACTTCAGTGCCTGAAGGGGCTGACAGGAAAGATGGGGAGAGGCTTTTGAAAGGGTCTGGAGTGACAGGACAAGGGGAAACAGCTTCAAACTGCCAGAGAGCAGGATTGGATGGGATATTGGGCAGGAATCTGTGAACTGGTGAGGCCCTGGCACAGGGTGCCCAGAGAAGCTGTGGCTGCCCCATCCCTGTCCAAGGCCAGGTTGGACGGGGCTTGGAGCAACCTGGGACAGTGGAAGGTGTCAGGGTTGGAACTGGATGAGCTTTAAGGTCCCTCCCAACCCAAAGCATTCCATGATTCCATGATCCAGTGTGGTTTAGGAGCTGTCAGAAGGAAGGTGGATGAAATGAGCCCCTCAGGTGAGATCCAGAAGGAAGTTTCCAGGTGCAGGTCGTGCCCAGGAGTTTCCAAGGGCACAGTTTGATGCTGTGTGGACACAAACAAACCAAACCAAAGGCCGAGTTTGCAGGATGGGTGAGCTCTTCCCAACTGCCAGAATTGGGATTTGTTAAAGACATTTCACTCCATGGCAGTGATCCTGAACTTCCAAGAACCTGTGGCAGGTGACAGCAGGAAAACAGGGAAATGTGTTGTTGACCTTTCAGGTAGAAAAGTCAGTCAGGGACAGGAGAACCTGGTGCAAATAAAAAAATCTAAAAGTAGTAAAGGCAGTCACTCCACCTCTGTGGGTTGGAAAGGATGATAATTCCTTATGTAATCCTGCAAATGATTCATGTTTTGCTTCCCCTCATTTGTTGTGCAAGAGGCTAATTCGTGTCTGTATTTGTTACAAAGGCACGTTCAATGGCAAATTATGTGAACTAATTAGCTTATTACAGACTAAATGAAAGGAGATGGAACCTAAATTAACTGTGAGGTTTGGCAAGGTATTAAGATCCCGTTATTGCACATGAATTCCAGCCCCAACAACGCGAGCAGTAATTACAGGTATTGTTGTCACACAGCAGATGATGAATTACCCACCTAAGCAAAGTCCAATTTAATTGGAATTACTGACAGTCCCAGTGCAGCAACCAAAACCTTTCCACCTCCCTGACCAGCAGCCTCAGGGTGGCCAGGTCTGAGTGCAGAAACCCTGCTCAAATAAAAAGGGATTGGGAAGCTGGGAGGATGCACAGTTTGGGAAGAAGTGATATTTAGGCTGCTTTGCAAAGCACAGAACCATTGCTGGGGTGATTTCACGGATGATTTGTAGGAAAGTAAGATCTGTACTAGAACTCTGTGTCAGGGGTGATGCTTTTGGCAGAAGTTGAAGGGACAGTGACCATCAGCCAGGCAGATCCAAGAGGAGATGAAGGGAACACACTGTTCCTCCCTGCCTCCTTCCGGGGTGTGCTTGCTAGGGCTGAACTTCGAGAGCAAATGTGTCAGGAAAAATGACATGGAAATGTCCCTGTAATTCAGGAAATGCCCTCCAATCCAAGAGAGATTTATCTGGCACTTCAGAGTGACCTTCCCTGGATTTCAGGAGCAGCTGCGTTTTCCTAAGGGCTTCCTTAATGCAAGACCCTCTTGGAATCAGTCCTTGGATGCAGCTCTGAGCCGTGGTTCTTACTCTGGTTTTGTTGTTCTGAGCACATCTTTCTTAGGAAGACGTCCCAGTTAACGAGTTAATCAAGCCCTGCACGGAACACATCCCAGCCCATCACTGGGAATTCTCAGAGGAATTTCCTGCATCCCACAGCCCCCGTGCTGCTGTCAGGGAGAAGAAAAAGCCAGGTTGTGTTCAGGGGAGCTGCAGACAGCCCAGCAGGCGCAGGGCTGGATAAGAGTTCCCAGCAAAGGAAAAGCTGAATGGTCTGGAGAGAGATGTCTGGGAACGGAGCAGCAGCAGCAGTTCAGGGTGTTCTCTCCAGAACTTCCAGGTGGAGAACTTCCCCTTGCACCTGGGCTCACCAAAACTGTGAGGGTGTCATGGGACAGAGACCACATTTGGGGTGGGGAAGCTCAGGGAATTCTTTCCTTTGTCCTTCTCTGTCGCTCAGGAGGCGGTGGCAGAGGCAGGAGTGACAGCTGGCAGTGACAGCCACCTGCTGCAGGCCACCTGCCCAAAATCCCTTTTCTTTGGCTGTGCAGTTACCCCCTCTGTGCTTCAGCTTGTCAGAAAAGCCCTGGGAGCCGGTGGGAGCTCTCAATCCAGTCAGGATTTATCCATCGTGCCCAGGCGGGATGTGCTGATGAAGAGCTTGGTTTGTGTCCCTATTGCTGATCCCGCATCCCAGGGAGCAGGGACAGATTCTGGGGGGAGATGTCCTGGTTGGAAGGAGCTCATTTGTCTCTTTTCCCCCTTGTGTGGTGCCCTGCTCTGTCCCACAACCATTGCCCACTTCAGCTGCTGTTCCTCACGATTGGAATCTTTCCCTGAGGATTTCTTTCTCGCCTGGAAATCTTTCAGCTCAGATCCCAGGGGGAACCTTTTCTTCTGGTGGAGTTAAAGTAAAATCTTGTGGGCTGCAGGGCATTCCTGCTCTGGCCCAACACAGCAATGAGCTTGGGGTCCCTGTGCTGTCACTCAGTCAAGAAAAGATCTCATCTGAGGAGACAAAAATCCCAAAAATCTCTGATCTGGGACCCACTGGCAGGACAGGACTGGCAGAGTCATTCTTAGAACAATGGAATGGTTTGGGTTGGAAGGGACCTTCAAAGTTCATCTCATTCCACCCCTGCCCTGGGCAGGGACACCTTTCACTATCCCAGGTTGCTCCAAGCCCCATCCAGCCTGGCCTTGGACACTTCCAGGGATGGGGAATCCACAGCTTCCCTGTGTGAATCCATTCCCTCTTGTCCAATCCCTGTTGGATCCTCCTTGGGCTGCTCCCTGCTGGCTGGGCTGTCACCCAGGTGGGTGTTAATGGGGACCTTTGGGGGGCTTTTTTTCCTTGCTTTCATTCTGCAGCCTCAGGGCACCTCACCCAAGCTCCACACAAAATTCCAGGTCCGGAATGGTTTTCCCATTGTCTCAACTCATGCTTTTGCCTGCTTTCTGCTGCAACCTCTGCTCTCCCACTTCCAGCAGTCTTGCAGATTTTGGGGAAGAGCCAGAAGGTTCACTGGAGCAGAAGGAGAAGGTCTGGGGCTTCCAGCTGCAGTTGTTTGTGCCCAAAATAGTTTTGGGGCTGTGTTTTCAGGAGCAGCTGTCACACCGGGTGCTCGTGTCTTTAGTGTTCCTTGAGTAGATAAATTTAGGATTTGGGGCCAAAAGGACTTCTTTTTTTCCTCAAACAGTTCATTCTTCAAATTGGAGATGTGTGTCAACAACGCTTCTCTGTGCTGCATTTGGCAAGAGAAGGGTTTGAAGCTTTTCATTCCCACTGCTTCGAGATGATGCTTTGTCACTCAACTCGAATCTGTTTTGGATCACTGAAAGCATTTCCCTCGAAATGACAGGGTTTGAGTTCTGTTGGTGTTGCTTTTTTTAATTTGGTCAGCCAAATAAACATCACTTGCTGCGTTTGAAGAGCTTTCGTGCTGAATACCCAATCTAAAAATACCCAGCCTTTTTAAAGCATCTTGGAGTGTGCTTCCAGGAGGGATGAGCTGCTTTTGGAAAATCTCCTTCGGTTTGAAGGTTGGGAGGAATTGTCTTGTGTAGGACAGGGCAGAGAGGCCACCCTGATCCCAGGAGTGGCCCCATAACTTGTGGGAGGTGTTGGATGGACTTAGAAACCTCCTGCAGTTGAAGTTTGGATTTCCAAAGCTCTGTAGTTTTGGAAGGGTTTCATCCCACCTCAATCATGGAATCTGGTAGTTAAAACAGGAAGAGGGGAGCCTGCAGCAAGGCCTGGCCTGGCCTGGAGTCCAGTGAGGCCATCAAAAAGCTGCTGGCATTGAGGAACATCAAGAGCTGAGCCGTGGGAATGGGATGAAGCTGTGTCAGGGGAGGTTTAGGCTGGATATCAGGAAAAGATTCCTCACCCAGTGGAATGGTCCTGGCCCCAAGGCTCCCAGAGCTCCAGGAGCGTTGGGACAATGCTGCCAGGGATTGTTGGGGTGTCTGTGCAGGGCCAGGAGCTGGACTGGATGATCCCTGTGGATCCCATCCAACTCAGCATATTCCACAAGTCTGTAATTCTTACAGGGAAATCTCACTTGGGTTGATTGCCCCAAACCTGTCCTGTGCTTGGTAGAGATTTTATCCTGACTTTATCCAAAGCTCCTTTATCCTGATTTCCCAACCTGGGCACCCTTGGCCCAATAATCCCTAATATAATCTGAAATAAATTGTAAAATACTCTGATTTGTAAGTAAAGATCTCAGCCTGGCTTTGCTTGCCTTTCCCTCATGGCAAACTCTTCATCCTGCAGCTTGGCTCTGCTATAAAACTCTGATTTATGGGGCTCTCTGTGATAATGGACTCGTTATTGCTGAAGCTAAACAGTTAAATCCCTTCCCTGTGCAAAGGATCCTTTACACAAACCATGAAGACACAGGGTAATTATCCCAATAAATCAAACCTCAGGAATATGGAGTGGGATGTGATTTGTTGAGGCAGCAGTTGTGTGAAATCGGGGAGGTTTTTGCTGTCAGATGAGGGTCTTGCATTATTTAGTGTGAAACAGCAACAGCTCACCTTCCTTCTGGAGCCAAACTTGATTTTCTGCTGGTTTCAAGCCCAGAGCTACACTTTGATGAGGTTTTGGGCAACAAACAACAGTATCAGTGACGTGTCTGACTTTATCCCACACTTTATTGTCCACTTAGCTTCTCAAAATCCACTCAGAACTGGCAGCACTGCCCAGGGATTGCATTTATGGGGAACAAATTTGAGAGATCAGGAGTCCAAGACATGGAAAGATGCACAATTTCCTTTTTTCCATCATGCAGGGCCACTTTTCAGAGCAGGTTCCTGCTTTGCAAGGCTCAATTTATAAAGAAATTACAAACTGAGCAAGGCCTCAAAGTGAAAGGAAAAGCATCTGTTCAAAGGATGTTACTCAGTGTAATAAACCTGTTTTTCTGACCACAGAGGTTCCTTAACGAGATGTTTCAGGAGGAAATAATTAAAACTGTGACGTTGGCTTCAAAAATAGGGATTGGATTATCTGCCAAGAGCTCTGCCTGTGGAATACTCCCTGGAATATTCACTGGGCAGGGTTTGGGAGCCAAATCAATGTTGCTCAGGAGGGCGGAATAGAGAGATAAGAGGCTTTCAGAAATGGATGCTGAAGGCCTTATAAAACTTCCTGAGACCAGCAGAGTAATTAATAGCTCTCACAATTTATAGCATTGCATCTTGCCTTGATAAGTTTGATGAAAATAAAAAATGAAAAAGCCTCGCAGCAGGGCCAGGGGAATGAGGAGAGAAAAAGTAAATAACCCCAAACACTCGTGGCCATCCTCAGAGCTGCTGTTGGGTGCAGGGTAATTGATTTTGATGCAGATAATTCCCATTTTCCCCCAAAAGGACTCAATTTAGGCCAGAGAAAAAAGCAACTGAGTGCAAATTACAGATATCATCAAGATGAAGACTTCAAATGTGAGTTTTTCTGGATTTCTGGATCATCTCCTGCCTCAGCCAGGGACTGAGCTCAGCCAGAACCTGCAATTCTGGAATCAGAAGGAATTTCTGGTTGCCAGAGCTGTATTTGATGAGGATTTTAATAAGGGGGAGATGCTGATTTGGGTTCCATGCTTAGGGAGGCTGTCACTCCAAATGAAGTTTGTTCAAGTAATCAGAGGAGTGAAATCTTGCCATGAGACAGCTCTGGGCTGGAGTTTTGTGTGCTCTGCACTCAGTTCTGATCTTCTCAGCCTCACTTCACGCAGTAATTCCCCAAACTTTCCTCGACTGATTGGAGGCACATCCAGGTTGATTTGGAGCTGCACAAGCCCATCTGGCACCAGCCGTTAGTGCTGTCTAATACTCACTAATTCAGTCCTTGACTCGTTTAAGTTGGAATTTCGGTGAAGATTTTTCCCCTGGATGGTTCCTTTTTTTCCCCCTCTTTGTTATCTGACACTGAAGCAAAAAATATCCTGCTCTTGAGTCGACTGCAGCCAAGAACTTGCAAGAATTTTGGCAGAGCTTAAAGACAGGAGGTTTTATGATGAAAACTTCTTGACATAATAAAAGAAATTGTTCTGTGGTGACCTCTGCAGTAACCCCAGAAAAAAACAATGTAAACCTGCTGCCTCCCTGGGAGCATTGAGGAGGTCTGAGTTAATTGCCAGCATCTTTAGTCTCCATTTCCCTTGTGAGTCTTCACTCTGGAGGTTTAGATTGACTCTGATTAGCTTGCCTAGAAGACCTGATTCTGTCCCCAGTTATGCTCCTATAAATCAGAGGAGCATCTTTATTACAGCTGATGAAATTACTGTGGCATGAGCAAAACAGGGGGATCAGAATCAGGGAAGACTGACAAAAATTAAATCCGCTTGGTTTTTTGTCCACTCTCATCCTGCTCCTGTGACTGTGAAGCTCAGGGAGTGTTCAGGCCACGGATCAATGAAGTCAAAACCTGTCTGTGTGTTCTCCTGAGTGAGTAAATTCTTGCAGTGATGGGAGAGGTGATTGGACACAAGACTGAGGGGTTTTAGTGCTCAACCTCATGGGTATTAATGGCAGAATTAATTATTTATCTCAGCCCTGTGGAAGAGGTAATGAACTGAACGAGCAGGGAAGGACCTGAGCATCACCCAGGACCTGAATGGGGTGAGAGGACAGCTCAGTTCTCTTTTGAAGGCAGAAATCTTTTCCCCAGGCTCAGGGGCAGCATCTCCTCTGCCTCTGGGCCTGGAGCATGATCAGAGCCAGCAGCACCGTGCCAATCATCTTAATTGAATCTTCCAGCTCTTTCCCTGCAGCTGACAATTTCAGTGTACCTTGCACGTCTTTCCCATCACAACAGAATCATGGAGCATGTTCTCACCATCTTATCTCATTGATAAATAATTGTGGGTTGCATTTGTTGGAGGCTTTGAACTGGTGTGTTTGCAGAGGCTCTTTAATGGGGCTCTCTGTGAGCAGCCTGGGCTTGAACAGGATTTAATTACTGAGAATGGATTGCTGAGATTGGGAAGCACAAGAAAGGTGCTCCAGGTCTTTGGAAGACATCCCTGAAGGGCTTGGAGGGCCAAATGCTGGAGGGGCACTCAAGTGGATTAATCAGAGTGGGAATGAAAAGAGGAGAAAGTCATTTCTCCTCAGTGAAACAGGCAAAGCTGAGCTGGAAAAATATCCCTGTGTTCTTGGGAGAACAGTGAGAGCTGCTGGCTCTGAGCTCATGGAATCCCTGAGTGGTTTGGGTAGGAAAGGACCTTAAAGCCTTAAAGGACACCTTCCACTATCCCAGGTTGCTCCAAGCCCATCCAACCCGGCCTTGGACACTTCCAGGGATGGGGCGGCCACAAGTTCAGCTGGTCTGGGATAAATGTGTGTGAACCTCGTGCAGGTGCTTTTGTTTTAGTTCCAGAAAGAGTTAAAGGGTTTAGTTCCTGCCGCATAAACCAGCTGTTGGCAAGTTCTGATGGTCTGGTCCCCATTTCCACCAGGGCCTTGCTGGGGGTGTGCAGGCAAAAATGAACTCAGAAAGTCATTGGGAGCACTTTAAATGCAGCAGGGAAGAAGCCCAGCAGGAATGAGGCTGGAAAAAGCCCAGGCCCTGCTGCAGCCCAGCCAGGTGGCTGTGCTTGCCTTGTCCTGCTTTTCCCCAGAGCTCCCTGATTAAACAATCCAGCGGATGTCTGGGAGCCGCCTCTTCTACAGGGTGGCTGCTGCTCCCTAATCCTGGCAGCCCAGGAATCCGCCCCTGGGTGCTCAGGCTGGGAGTCCAGGAACGAATCCTCAAACCTATCAAGCAGGAGAACAAACCCCAGTGGTCTCTTTATCCCCTCTGTATCCCTTTGCTTTACAAGTGAGCAGTAAATAATGCAAATGCTAATTACACCTTGAATATTTGGAGAGTTGGATGAGCATTTGCACCCTCCAGAGGAGGAACGTGGTGTGTTGATTGATTCTTGTGGAAAATGCTGCCTCTCATGAAAGAAAAATCCGTGTCAAAGAGTTGGTTGGCCCTCAGTGTTGTCTCAGAAGCCCAAGAGCAGCCCTCAGGTAACTCCTTTTATGCAGAGGGCTCTGGGTTTAATCACTTTAATAAGTTAAATGTGAGGATTTCCAGACAGATCTAAATCCAGTGTAGAGGTGTATCCCATATTCTTGGAGTCCCTGTTTTTCATGCTTAAGTGGAAATGGATGCAGCACCTGCTGTGCATCCAAAGGGAAGGAAGGGAGGGAACCTGAACAGCACAAAGGAAACAATTCTTGGGTACCTGGCAGGGATTTGGTTTAACCTTAACTCACCTCCTGACCTGATCCCTCTGTTTTCCCTGTGACCCTGCCATGACTGTGGGAGGATCAGCTGCAGAGCAGAGCCCTCACAGACAAGGGACCTGCCCAAAAAGGACTTTGCTCTCTATAAATGTTACAACCGTGTTAAGGGAGAGGCAGGAAAGGGCAGGAGGGGTTTGATTGCTCGTCTGTTCCACACGGATGAACACCCAGGCAGCTTAACCCCTTCTCTGCTCCGTGGGAATAACAGCACTGGAACCCACAGGGAAAAAATGGGGATGAAAAACCTTCTGCCACAGATTTGAGCCCTGGAGTTAATGATGACTTAAAGTGGTTTTGTTAAATCTGTGCCACTTGTGACAGCACAAGGGGCAGTGGTTTTAAAATGTCAGGGGAAGGTTTAGATGGGATATTGGGAAGAAATCCCAATGAGGGTGGGGAGGCCCTGGCACAGGATGCCCAGAGAAGCTGTGGCTGCTCCAAGGCCAGGTTGGAGCACCCTGGGCTGGTGGAGGTGTCCCTGCCCATGGCAGGAGGTGGAACAAGATCACCTTTAAGGTCCTTTCCAACCCAAGCCATTGTGGGGTTCTCTGAATGAAACTTTGCAGTGTGATTGCTGCTCAGCACCACCCAGCAGCGAGGGTGGGATGTGAGGGAACATTTAATGGACGTGAGGAGGAACAGGAGAGCTGGGAGCAGTTTGTAAAAGCAGCCGACGTGCCAGACCTGATTCCTCTGAGGGTTTAACAGCCCTGATGCAGTGAAACAGCTGCAGAGACAAATTTTACAAATTCTCTGCTCCTTGGCAGATGAGGTTGGTTGGGTTTAGCTGCACTGCCTTCTTGCTCAGCTGTACAGGAGGGGATGAACCTACACGAGCTTCCCCATGGGCAGAGGGTTTGAAAATTTGCTGAGAAAACATCAGCACTTGGGCTGTGGGGTGAGAAATCCCAAACAGTTTCCCATCCAGCAGCCCTGAGCTGCTCTGAGTCTCGCGGAAACTCTGGGCACTGATGGTTGTGTGCACGTGGGGTTGTGTCCTGAAGATCCATATCCAGGAACTTCTTTCAGTTCCCTAAGTGACAAAAAACAGGGAATTCATGGATTCTTGGTGTGCCAACAATATTCATTCATTCATTCACTACCTCAGGAGGGTTTTATGGATCAGCTTTTTGGTGCACCCTGCACAGAAAATCCCCTACACCCCTGAGGTCTGAGCCTGTTCCTCCCACAGCAATTCCCTCCCTGAAAACCTGGTTTAAATCAGGAATGCTGCCACTGAAATTGGAGGCAGGAGCAGTTTTGGGTTCTGCCAAGACCTCCAAGGCTCACATGAGGTGTGGTGGGTAGGGGATGTCACTGTGAGTGAATTCAGACAGGAGCTTGATTTTGATGGAAATTATGCTGAAATTTCAGCTCTAGGACTAGTAGCACTGGAAGTTTAGTGTGTTTTATCTAAATAAAAAGTGTAAATTACGTGGCAGAGCTTGCTTTGCTTTGCACACAGCCTGGGTGGTGTTAATTAAATCCTCAGCTGCTTTTTTTAGAGGAAGGAAGACTGAGAAAACGAGTCTTAAATCAATCCTACATTTAATTAAAGTCTCTCTTCCATTCAGGTGCTTTCCCACCATGATCTTGGTGGTAATGCTGAGCCAGTAGGAATCACAAGGAAATTGGTTTTGCAGAAACAAACTGAAGTTAAAAATTTGGGAAGTTTCTGGGTAACATTAGAAAACCAGGAGCTTAAAGTAAAAACTCCAGATCTCTGCATGGAGAGGCTTTTTTTTTTTTTTTTTTGGATTATAATTCCTCCTTGGAATTTCTTTGCAGTGCCTCAGAAGTGGTGTTTCAGGTGGTTTATTTTAATGTTTCATGGTTTTAATTGTACCAGATTCCTGCAGGAACCTCAGGCCAGTCCAATCAGAAAACTGATGTTTAATAACTTTTTGGTCGACTTTTGTCCTCACACTTTGTTTCTCTGTCTCCCTGTAGGTGATAACCCTGGAAGGATGGGTGGACATCATGTACTATGTGATGGATGCACATTCTTTTTACAATTTTATATATTTTATATTGCTTATCATAGTAAGTATGACCTGGGAGATGCTTCTATTCCTTGTCCTTGTGGGGGGAAAGTTGTTCCCTGGGTTTTCCACAGGGAAGAGCCAGGGAGGATTCAGGATTCAGGGCTTTCCCTCTCTCTTGCCCTCCCAGTCTTGATCTTGTCACCTGGATATGTCTGTGCCTTGGCCAACAAAGGCACAGGACAAAAAGTTCAGGCTTTGCTTCCTTTGACCTCCTCAGTGTGCCAGAGGGAGCCTCATTTTTTTTTTTTGGAGAGCCCTCAAACCTTTGCATTTCACCTGAGTCCTTTAAATATTAATATTCATAACAGCAGTGCACCTCTCTGAGGTCTCACATTCCCAAAAACAAAGTATTTCCCACTGGAGGTGCTGGGGGTTGTCTTCAGAAGCTGCCATTCCATGTTCATGAGGTTCTGTTTGCCCAAAGGGCACAACCTGCTCCAGGAAGGGTAAAAGTGAAGCATTTAAGGCAGGAGGGGAGCAAAGGGAAAGGTACCATGAAGATTCAGGCATTTAAAAGTGCTTTTGTGGCTGGACAGTCCTTGTAGGTAACTCCATCCTCATCAGGGTGGGTCTGGAGGCCTTGGGAAGTCAAACCAGTTCCCACCAGCAGTGGGAAGAGCCTGGATCAGAGCAGTGTGGGAGTGTCCCAGTCATGGAGAGCACTCTGAAGTCAGGGATTTTTGAGCTGTGGCAATAGAGATTTACACTCCATCCCTTGAGCTGTTCTCTACAAGGGAGTCATGTGGAAAAGCCAGAAGGTGACTCATCCCCAAGCCACTTGGAGCTGGGAAAGGCACCTTTGCTGCTTCTCCAGCAGTATCCAGGCTGATATCACATTCTGGAGAGCAGCACCACAACCCTTCTCCCAACAGCTTCCCTGGGGATTCACCAGACAATTCCAGATTAAATCCATCCCTGTTCTCACACAGCACTGAGGGCTGGCCCTGCAGACAGTGGCACTTCCCTGACCTCACTCCCTTTCTCTCCTAAGGACACTGATTCCCTGCTGGGAGCATCTGACATTTCCCTTTGGCTGATTTAGGAACCCAAGTGGTGAAAAAACACTCTGTGGGCTCGACAGCTGAGGGGAGAATGCAGCCTTAGGTCACGTCACATTCTTGTCCTTGGGGCTTCATTTTGAAAACTTGGTGTCACCCCAGAACACATCAACTCAACCAGACACTAAATCAAGGCCCTCAGGAGCACTGAATGTCCTGGAGATGCATTTCCATGTCAGAGAGTCACAGGAGCTCAAAGTCACAGATCCAGGGGCCCTGACTGTACCCCTGAAAATGAGGGCACACTCTTTTAGGGTGTGAAGTGACCAAAGAAGAGAAGAGGCTGTTTCAGAACAGCACAAATTGGATTTCAGACCGGCTCTGCAGGTGGCCAAATGTCCAAAACAACGTGTTTGTGGCAGTGATTGTGTTGTGTTTCATACACTCCGTGTTAGGAGCAAATGTCATCAGTCTGAGGGGAGGAAAGTGGAGAAGGCTGTTGCCAACAGCATTGCCAAAAGAATTGAATGTGGTTTAGAGCGAATTTAGCAGCTCAGGCACGTATTGACACAACATTTGGTGAGCAGACCCTGGGATCTGGCAGGCTTGGCAATCCCAGGATTGCTGAGACCCGCGTGTGGTGCTGAGGAGTTTTCCTTGCTTCGTGCAGTCCCTGCTGACTCCTCTCCCTGTGTTCTCCCCAGGTTGGCTCCTTCTTCATGATAAACCTGTGCCTGGTTGTGATAGCAACCCAGTTCTCGGAGACCAAGCAGCGGGAGAACCAGCTGATGCAGGAGCAGCGGGCCCGCTACCTGTCCAACGACAGCACCATCGCCAGCTTCTCGGAGCCGGGCAGCTGCTACGAGGAGCTGCTCAAGTACATCTGCCACATCTTCAGGAAGGTGAAACGAAGGACGATCCGCCTCTACAACAACTGGCAGAGCAAACGCCGGAAAAAAGTGAATCCCAACAGCGGCGGCGGCGGCAGCGGGCAGAGCCAGAGGAGCAGGAGGCGCATCACCTCCATCCACCACCTCATCCACCACCACCACCACCACCACCACCACCACTACCACATCAGCAACGGGAGCCCGCGGGGGCCCCGCGCCAACCCCGAGCTCTGCGACCTGGAGCTGAAGGTGATGAAGCCTGGCAGGCAGCTCATGCTGCCCCCGCCGCCCTCGCCCAAGCTGCCGGGCCCGGCCGGGCCTGCGGGCGACGCCGGGGCCGTGCACAGCGTGTACCACGCCGACTGCCACGTGGAGGGGCCCCCCGTGAGCTGCAAGTCTTCCAACGTCCCCACAAGCATCAAACTGGCCGGGCTCTCCGGCCGTGGCAGCATGAACTACCCCACCATCCTGCCTTCCCCAACCAGCAAGGTCAGCTCCGTGCCCGTTCCCAAAGGGAAGAGGAACGGGAGTTCTCCGGCGGCCGTGGGTAACAGCCCGGTGAACTTGGGCGTGGATTCGTATGGGAAGCTGCAGCAGCTGGTGGGAGAGCATGGTAAGGACAACCAAGATGATTTTCTTGGCTTAGGAAAAGTGGGAGAAGGGCAAATTGCCCAAGACTCGAGGTGTTAATGACAGCCCTGTGGCGTGCTGAGGGTTGGGATATTTGTGAGAGCGCTGAAGCCACGGGTAGGACAGGTTAAGGTTGGGGGCTCTGTTCCCTCTGTCACTGTGTTCACAGTCACTGCATGGTCCAGGTCACTGCTGGAGGCCTCTCTGCTGTGGTTATAAAACATGTATTTGAGCTTCTCTCATGTGCTTTGTGACATTCTGGAGGTTCTCCCTCTGTTCCCGCCCAAGAACAGATCTGTGCAGCCCCTGGATTTACATCCCCAGTGAATGATGGACCTGCCAGCTCCAGCAGAGAAGCCCAGGGGCTGGGAGATGGTGCCTTGAAAGGGATGGGCAGGGGGAGACCGGTGGAGAAGCATAAGACAGAGGAAACTGAGAAGTTTAAAGCAGGGAGGCACTGAAAGAATCAAACCAGACACTTCTAGTTCTGCTCTGAAGGGCCCTGGAGCCTCTGAATTTCTTTTTGGCGAGGAGGAGCAGAAGGTTCAGTGCTCAGAGGACATGTGGAGGGCAGGAGAGGAGCAGAGCTGCACATCTCAGGCTTTCCCCATGTGCAGAAGAAACGTGAGACTGAGTTTTACTGCAGATTTAGGGCTTCATTCAATCTGAGGAGCATTTTGGGGAACTCTTTGGTACCTCTGTCCCATCCTCTCTGTACAGATGCAGCCACACCAGCACAGTCAGTGAGGTTTTATCTCCCCTCACATATAAATCACCCACTGGAGCAGTGATTACATGCAACACTTGGGTTTCTATTTTATAAAATGTTTTTCCAATCCCTGTGGCTGGACCTAAAAGCTGAGAAATACTCTTAAGCTCTCAAACAGTGAAAAGTCACAAAGATCCAGCTTCTATTTTGTAATTTCTTTAAGCCAAATTCGTCATCTGTTTTTTTCAATGCCTGTGTTTTCCAAAACTGTTTATTTGCGTGTGCATGGACACAAATATTTACCCTGGTGATGTATGTGCTGAAAAAATACCAAGCCTGGCTTGGAGGGGGTCACAGGAAAGGTTGCTTGACAGAGAGGTTGGGTGGCTTGTCTTTGTTAATTTTATTATTTTTAAGGACTACACAAAAGGGTAAAAGTGGATTGTTTATAGAAACTGCCTTGGGCCGACGCTTCTGAACGCTCGGGAGCTTGGCACAGGGGGCAAGGTTACTTCCAGCAGTTCTGTTGTTCAGCAAGGACTTCATATAAATCACTTGTTCATCTTTAGCAGTGCAAATTAATGAAGGTTTTTAGGAGAATGTGTTTTTACCTTGAGATAAAAACCCAGGCTCTGCAGAAGTCTGGAACTGGGAAGGAAAGGAGAAGAAGGAAAGCTGTTGAAGTCAGAGGGTTGGATCCCTGTGCTTGCAGCTGGGGTCCTCTTCAGGAGAAAAAAGCCCCAAATCTCAGTCCCAACTGTGACATCCCAGGGCCAGTTCAGTGATTTGGAAAATTTTCCTGTAGCCTGTGGTGGTTCTTTGAAAGCTGGAGATTAGATTGAGTTGTTATTAATAATGCAATTACAGTGTCCTCTTTTCACAGAGGGATTGCAGCCCAGAGGATGCCAAAATGCTTGAAACAAATCTGCTGGAATTGTTTTGTCTCTTCCAGAAGTGTGCTCACAGCTGGGAAGGGCTGGAAGGTGGTGGGAGGCTGCTCCTCCTTCCCCCTGAGAAAAACAGGCTGGGAAGGGATTCAGGTCAGCCTGGTCCACCTGGAGACCCTGTTGGTGCCCAGCTCTTCTCCTTCATGGATCAGGCTCTTTCCAGGCCCTCTTCCCACTGCTGCCACTCCAGCAGGGCTGAGTCAGGGTCACTTCTGCACCAGGAGGGATGGATGTGACTTCCAGGCTTCAGGAAGATCTTTAGGTGCCAGGGTACAGCTCTGCCGGGCACAGCTCCCAACTCCCATTTCTCCATCCCTAAAACTTAGCCAAGGAGCCATGGGGAAGGCTCCCAAGCTCTCCCAAGCCTTCCTCAGCCTTTTTGGGCAAACAAAGAGCTGTTTTCCTTTAATTCTCTCTCTCCTCTTCCAAGTCAACAAGCAGAGCCTGCTCAGTGCAAGACTTGTGCAAGGAGAGCGCAGAAGTGATAATTGAGAGCATTAAGGAGGCATTAGCAGCCCGGGCACTCAGAGCCCCAGCTGGAGGCAAGGTTGGTGTCTGCTGGGAAAGATGCAATTGTGGGAGAGAGTATTCTCTCCCCTCTTTTGTTGTGGATGTGAAGAGCACAAAGTACAGCCTGTTCCCCGTGTTCCCGTGCCCTGCAATGCTGGAGGTTATTTTAGCAGGCAGCCAAGGAGACTCTGGTATTTTGAAGACATCTGCGGCGCCAGGGCTTTTCATATCATTTTTAACACTTTGATAGCATTAAAAGCCATCTGGCAAACCCACTCCCTGTGCTGCTCCTGTGGCTGAGCTGAGCCTTTCCTCCTTGGATCAGTCCTGAGCAGGAACACGGCACCGATGCGCGAGGGGCAGAATATTCCTGATCCTCCTGGTGCCTTTGACGTAATGACCAGGAGCCAGACCTGTCTTTCAAGGCTGTTTTGAAGGCCACTGATGTGTGTGTGACATTCAGACGAGTGAGATGTTTTTTGACTCTTGTCACATCCCAGTTTTCAAGTGGAGGGATGCGTTGGCTTTGTTTGGTGCTGCCTTCTCTTTTGTGCTCAGCCAGGAGTGGCTGAAATCAGCATTCCTGCTGGGTGAGCTCCAAGCTCCAGGGCCCAGAGCCAGCAGCAGCCACTGCTTTTACCTTGGTGTCCCCAAAAGCTGATCCAAGTGGTCCCCATCCCACCTTCAGACAGGGGCATGTGGCTGTGGCACTTAGGGATGTGGTTTAGTGGTGCTGGGTTGATGGACTCAGTGATCTTAGAGGTCTTTTCCAACCTTTATGGTTCTGTGATAGGGGAAAATTGTCCTTTTGCCTTGTATCCCTGAAATTTGAGGAATCTATGCTTAAATGGCATTTTGTGGGAAGGATCCCGTGCTCCCAGTAGTGCGTTCATGTTGGAGGGGTTTTTTTCCTGCCCTTAATAGGTTTCCTAAATATGAGGAAACTAAGAATTGGATTTATAAATATGAGGAAATAAAATCTGGGTGCTGTTCCACCCAAATCATCCCGGTTACACTCATCCCTGTCCTTGCATCCCCTGGCTCCAGGAGGACAGCCAGCATTTCTCCTCACACCACTAAACATGTGGTGATGTGTTTGATTTTAAAATACCCTGAACACTCAGCCCTGTGCCTCAGGCAACGAATCCACCTGAGCTTTATTAAAGGCTGAAGGGGGGATGAAGGAGCCTGGGGAGATGAAGGAGACTGAGGGGACTCTGTGACTCTGATCCATGGTCTGCAGCCACCTTTGGGCCATTCTCCCTCTCCCTCCTCATTATGAACTAAATGGAAGTGGTGGCTAAATTGGGTGTAACAGCTTGATAGCACTGAGATCTCGTTAATGATGGGGGCCTGCTCAGAGATAATCAGGAATAATTGAAAGGGAGAGATGTGCTGGTCACTCTTCCCTCAGCCCAGGACACAAGACGAGGGCCACGCTCCGTGGAGAGACCCCTCTGCCCTTGGAGGCAACAGAGGGTAGGAAAAGGGATCAAGAAGGGAAAATCAGGCAAAACCAGAGCTGCTTGGTAGGATGGATGTGGCTGGAAGGCTTTTTAGGGTCTGGAGGATAATTCCTATGAGCAAAGGAGCCTGGAGCAAAGGAGGCTCAGAGGGGAATTTCTGGCTCTGCACAGCTCCTGCCAGGAGGGGCAGCCAGGGGGGTCGGGCTCTGCTCCCAGGGAACAGGGACAGGAGGAGAGGGAACGGCCTCAGGCTGTGCCAGGGGAGGTTTATATTGGATATTGGGAAAGTTCCTTCACTGAAAGAATGTTTAAAATTGGAACAGGCTGCCCAGGGCAGTGCCGGAGTCACCGGCCCTGGCAGTGTTCCAGAACCAGGCCGACCTGGCACTTCCCAGCGCGGTTCTGTGGGCTGGCAGTGACCAGGCACAGGTTGGTGACCTTGGAGGTCCTTCCCAGCCCTGGCAATTCTGGGATTGCATTTACTGAAGGTGTGGCAGGAGCTGCTCTGCCCTGGGCAGACCCAGCGCTGCCGGAGCCGGGACCTGGGGCTGTCCCCTGTGCCGAGCTGTGCGGTGCCTCGTGGTGCTCCCAGCACCTCATGGTGCCTCGTGGTGGCTCCCAGTGCCTCGTGGTGGCTCCCAGTGCCTCGTGGTGGCTCCCAGTGCCTCGTGGTGGCTCCCAGTGCCTCGTGGTGGCTCCCAGTACCTCATGGTGGCTCCCAGTGCCTCGTGGTGGTTCCCAGTGCCTCCCAGTGCCTCATGGTGGCTCCCAGTGTGTCATAGTGGCTCATGGTGGCTCCCAATGGCTCCCAGCACCTCATGGTGGCTCCCATTGCCTCCTGGTGACTCCCAATGCCTCATGGTGGCTTCTGGTGGTTCTCAGTGGTTCATGGTGGCTCTCAGTGAGTGGTGCCTCTTTACACAGCAGCTCTCAGTGGCCCATGGTGCACAATGGCTCTGGGTGGCTCTCAGTGAGCAATGTCTCTCACACACAGTGGTTCTCAGTGGCTCCTGGTGGCTTTTGGTGGCTCTTGGAGGCTCTCAGTGGCTCCTGGAGGCTCTCAGTGAGCAATGTCTAACACACAGTGGTTCTCAGTGGCTCCTGGTGGCTTTTGGTGGCTCTTGGAGGCTCTCAGTGGCTCCTGGAGGCTCTCAGTGAGCAATGTCTAACACACAGTGGTTCTCAGTGGCTCCTGGTGACTCTTGGTGGCTCCTGGTGACTCTGGGTCTCTCCTGGTGGCTCTCAGTGAGCGAAGCCTCCTCACGCACAGTGGCTCTCGGTGGCCCACAGTGTGCAGTGGCTCTGGGTGGCTCCTGGTGGCTCTGCGTGGCTCTGGGTGGCTCCTGGTGGCTTTCAGTGAGCAATGCCTCCTCACGCACAGCGGCTCACGGTGGCCCAAGGTGCTTCGTGGCTCCTGGTGGCTCTGGGTGGCTCCTGATGGCTCTGAATGGTTCCTGGTGGCCCTGGGTGGCTCCTGGTGGCCCTGGGTGACTCCTGGTGGCCCTGGGTGACTCCTGGTTGCCCTGGGTGGCTCCTGGTGGCTCTGAGTGGCTCCTGGTGGCGCTGAGTGGCTCCTGGTGGCTGTGGGTGGCTCACGGTGCCGTCTCCCTTGCAGCTCTCCATCGCACGCCCAGCCGGCTGTCGGGGCTGAATGTGGCCGTCCCCCTGCCCAGCCCGGGGGGCCCCACGCTGAGCTGCGAGCTGCAGGACTGTCCCTTCTGCGCCAGCCTCCTGGACGACCCCGAGTTCGCCCTCAGCGACTCCGAGAGCGGCGACTCCGACAGCAACGGCATCTACGAGTTCACGCAGGACCTGCGGCACGGGGACCAGCGGGACCAGCTCCAGCAGCAGCGCGGCAGGAGGAGGAGGAAGAAGAAGAAGGCCAAGGAGAGGAACAAGGTGATAAAGCTGTGGAGGGCGTTCGGCACCAAGCTCAAGAGGATCGTGGAGAGCAAATACTTCAACCGCGGGATCATGATCGCCATCCTCATCAACACCCTCAGCATGGGCATCGAGTACCACGAGCAGGTGAGGGACAGGGAGCCCTCAGGGGCTCCTGGAGGGGTGGCCTGGGGTGGCTCTCAAAGTCTTGTCAGGAGGAGCAATGATTTTCATGCCAGGTGGAAAGGGGGCTGAAGGCTTGGTCCTGTGTGAGGAGCAGGAGCATCCTGCAGGGTGTGGGACGGCTGGGAGGTGGCTGGCGGTGCTCTGAGGAATGCAGAGTTGAAATGTGTGTGTTGGACGTGTCAGCTTAGAGCCTGGCTGCTTGTTGGCTGTGAATTATTTGTACAAACATGAATTTTTGTGCTGGAAATACCCTTTGGTCTGATGGTGGTGGCGCAGATAACCCAGGCAGAAATTTCTACTTTGATTCCGTACCTGTAAATAAAGACTTAAACTATCAGGCAATGCTAAAAGCAGCAAAGAAAAAAAGAATAGTGTCTCCCTGAAGGCTCCAAAACCTTTAATTTGCTCTTAGAGGGTGTGAATAGGGTTTTTTTTAAGTGTTTGGAGGGAAGGAAGAGGAATGGTGCTGTTCTTCCCAGTGTTGGGATGACAGGAAGCGGTGCTGGAGCTGAGGACAGCTCATCCTTGGTGGCTGCTGGAACTGGGGGGGATGTGCAATGGGAGAGGGAGGTGAGACATCTCAGCACCTCCAGTTGGTCATCCTGGCAAAGTTCTGTTCTTCTGGGCTTTTCTTTCTTGGACAAACTGGTCATTTTCCACTGTTTTCTCAAGGTGTGCTCGGGAATTCCTCGTGCTGCCTCTGTCAGGTGCAGGAATTGCATCCCAGTGAGGCCAGGATCTGATCTTCTGGGATCAAATGCACTCAGTGCTCCTCCAAAATCTTCCCTGCAGGGTCATTACCAGGTCAGGGTTATTTATAAAGCTGCTCCTTCTCTCTTCCATGGTCTGTCCATTTGGGAAGGAGGAGGAAAGGCAGAGCAGCATAAGACACCCAAAGGCAGGACAAGAAGCTCTGCATCTCCTTCTCCATCACTTCCCAGGATTAATCATTGCTCAGCACCATGACAAACCACCCTCTGGAGTGCTGCCACTTTATTTTCTCTCCACTCCTGTGCTTTAACCCCCTTCATTTCAGGCTGAGACATATTTTGTTTTCAAAAAAACAGGACTCAGCTAAAACACAACCTCGGCCACGCAACAACAAATCAGAGTTACAGCAAAGTGTCCAAACCCAACAGAGATTGAGCTGTCCCTGTCAGCTCCCTGTCTAATCCTGCTTGGTTGTTCCACAAGAAGCTCTAAAATTGGGAAATACACCTTGTCAGTAGCTTCTGAATAGGCCATTCATTCCTCATTTCTGCATGGATACTCCTTTGTCAGACGGATACAGCTTTGTCAGTCCTTGGATATTGCTGTGGTGGGAGCTGGGGGAAAACCTCAGGCAGGCAGCAGGGAGAAAATCCAGGGATCACATGGAGTCTGTCCCCAGTCACTCCTGTAAAGGCAGATTGTGATAATTACAGCCTTGCTGCTGACAAAGGAGAGCTGTAGCTGGCTGGTTTATATTGGATTTTACCTTGTAAAAGATTGGCTTTAAGGCATCTCAAAGCCAATGGCAATAAAGATTCCGAAGCTTTTGGCTACGGAACATCAGGTTCCTGCCAGCTCTGCTCACAGGCACTGCCCAGCGTGGGCCCAATAAAAAGGGAGGAATTTTGAAGTGAAACCTGTGAAGGTTCCTCCACGTGCCTGGGACACTGGGATAATGAGGCATGGAGCTGTCAGAGCCCGAGCTGCTGTCACCTCACCTGAGCCCTCTCCTCCCACAGCGTCCCAGGGGCTGAGGCACTGTCCAAAAGCAAGAGGAAATGGCTCTGGGCTCCCAGAGCTGGCACAAAAACCTGTGGGCAAAGGGGGGTGATGGGGGAGCCCCCCTGGTGTGAGAATTGGCTGCAAGGCTCGGCGTGGGGCTGCTTTGTGTGGAGCTCAGGAGGAGTCTGAGCAAAGCCTCAGACCCCCAGCGTGGTGTTGGGGTGCAGGGGAGGGGAGAAAGGCTCTGTTTGGCATCCAGGAGCCCCCCAGGAAATACAGGGTGGTCACAGCTTTGTGGGTGCTGAGTGGCAGACGCTGCCCTGTCACCTCTGCTCCCAGCAGCTGTGGCAAGGTGGGGAGTGCTGAGCCTCCCCCAGGCTCTAACCAGGTGTGGGTGTTGCCATTGTCGCCTTCTCCCTCCTCCCAAGGGCAAATCTGGAGGCCATTCCCCAGATCATAAGGATTTAGGGGCTTCTCCATGGCACTCCTCTGTTTTCCTTGTCCCACCAAGCTGTTCCTTGTTACCCTGAGCATTCAGGGAATCGTGTTGGGAATCTTGTGCTCTGGAAGGGGTCTGCTGGGCCCTGAATCCCCGCAGAACAGAATCAGAGAATCCTGGAATGGTTTGGGCTGGGAGGTTAAAGATGATCCAGTTCTAACACTTTGCCATAGGCAGGGACACCTCCCACCATCCCAGGTTGCTCCAAGCCCCGTCCAACCTGGCCTTGGACACTTCCAGGGATGGGGCAGCCACAAGTTCTCTGGGCAGCCTGTCCTACCAACACTTCCTACCTTTTATTCAGGGTGAAACAGCTTAAGCAGCTTCTCTGGTCTTGACTTTGGCCACTTTTTTTAGGCCATTGAGTGGTTGTAACAAACTGCAAACGAACCAGTGCCCTCCCCAGACCTCACTGTCTGCAGGGAAATGCCCAATCCCTTTTATAAAAAAATGATTCATGGCTTCTTTCTTTTCCAGTTTCTCAGTAGTCACCAGTGGCTTTGCAAATAGATGGACACAGAATATACATTTTTATGTGAGCCTGATCAGAGCCAAGACATCAACCCTGTGGGGGTTCCGAACATACGGGGAGGGAGATGGAGCAGGGCTGCTCCTGGTGTTCCCTCTCCTCTCATCCTGGGACACGGCAGAGCTCTGCAGAGAAGTCTCACGGAGCCCTCTTGAGGCAGTGGAGCATCATTGTCCAGGTCTCCTGCGTGAGGGAATCGTGGTTGGAAGGTGCCAGGCTGGAGGCAAAACCTCCTGGGCTTCTGGCCCTGGTTGCCAGCGCAGGGCAGGGGATGTGGGGCAGCACTTTGGGAGCGCTCACTGACAGGGCAGGGAGGTGTGAGGGCTCTGTGGAATCACAGAAGCTCCTGAGTTGGGAGGGACCCACCAGGATCATCCAGTCCAACCCCTGGCCCTGCACAGACATCCCAACAATCCCACCCTGTGCATCCCTGGCAGCTCTGTCCAAACACCCCTGGAGCTCTGGCAGCCTTGGGAATGTGCTCATTCCCTGGGGAGCCTGGGCAGTGCCCAGCACCCTCTAGGGGAAGAACCTTTCCCTGAAATCCAACCTAAACCTGGCCTGGAACAGCTCCAGCCATTCCCTGGGGGTCCTGTCCTTGGTTACAGGGAGCAGAGATCAGAGCTTCCCAGTGTGAGGAAGCTGCAGCTGCCACAGCCTTGGGTGCTGCTTCCGGATCACTGAAAGCCCTGTCCATGTCCAGGACTTCTGGCTGTGTTTTTATGGGAATGAGAAGCTCCCAGCAGTTGCTCACAGGGCTGCTCTTGGCTAAATGGCACCACCTCCTTTAATGCATGTAACCTGTGCAGAGTCATGGAATCATGGAATTTTTGGGGTTGGAAGGGACTTTAAACATCATCTTGTTCCACCACCTGCACTGGGCAGGGACGCCTTCCCCTATCCCAGGTTGCTCCAAGCCCCATCCAGCCTGGCCTTGGACACTTCCAGGGATGGGGCAGCCACAGCTTCTCTGGGAATCTGCACCAGGGCCTCCCCACCCTCCCAGGGAAGGATTTCTCCCTCACACATATTCCCAACCTGTCCTCTGTCACGTCAAACCACTGTTCCAAAGCCTTGAGGGGATCCTGCCCCGTGCCTGAGGACACAACAGCTCCAGGGAAGGGTGAGGAGATGCCAGAACTTTGCAGGGCTGTCCTTGAGTGACCCTGCTCTTGTCACAAGGCACAACAAGGATTTCAGGGCAGCACAGCCCACGGGTGGCAGGAGGCAGCTGCTGATGGGAAACTTTTCCATTCCTTAGGATCAGTTGGATCCTGCCCACCACATCCACAGGGTTCCCAGGCATCTCCACCTGGGACAAGGCTGGGAATCAGGAGGTTGCAGGGTGCTGTTCCTTAGCAGCAGCACAACTTGGATTTCAAAGGTTGATTGCCTGCTTTGGAGTTCCTGGGTTTTTTTTTTTTTTTTTCCTCCTCTGCTGTATTTTTAATTTATTTATTTGTCTATCTCCAGCACAATAATCGCTCTCACGGATGAGGAGAGCCAAGTACAAAGAGGAAGGCAATCCTTGCATTAATCTTCCAGGCAATTTCAGAACATTGGATGAGTTTGTTGTGCATTCATTGCAGCTGACACTTCTCCAGAGAATCTGAGGGTGTGCCATGGCACTGCAGCAACCCAGCAGGGCATTCCAAAGGTGTGACCTCTGCCAAGCCTTTGGGATGCTGGGGGGGGATACCTGGCACAGATATCCCATTCCAGGAGTGCCTCTCTGCCACTAAAAGCCGATTCCTTTTTGTCCCAGAGTCAGCTTTAGTGTGCTCCCAGGAAATGATTGCTCCTCCTTCAGCCTGCCTTGATTCCCTGCCCCATGATTATCCAGGAGAAGGACAGAGTCCTTAATTTGCCCAGGAGAGATGCTGGTGCTACCCCTGCAGAGGGAAATGATCCAGGAGCCCCCCACTTGCCTTCCCAGAAGAATTCGCTGAAGGAGCTGTTGATACTTGTAATGATTCCACATAAAAGGCTCCATTTCCATCAAATGCCACTAGAAATGCTATTTTATATTCACTCTTCAGAAGAGAAGTACAAATTAGTATTTGTTCCAAGCTATTGCTGTTCAAAGAGCTTTTAATTGCTTTTCTGATCCCTCATCCATGGCGTGTTTCGTTGGGAGCAGCTGTCTTTGGAGCAGGTCGGGGCTGACCTTGAGGGGCACCCAGTGGTCCGTGGCTTGTCAGAGTGAGGGGAGTGTTGGTTTGGAGCAGAACATTTTATTATTCTGGAGTAGAAGTCGTTCAGTGTGATTGAAGGTAGCAGCTCGCTTCAGTAGTGACGTCCTATTTTAGCATTTGCCAATTTTGGCTTGAAAAATTGGTTTGGCATGGAAAGCTCAGCACTTGCTCAGAAAGCAGAGGAGAATTTTTCAGCAGTGTTTGAAGCAAATTGCTGAAATTCCTTTTGAGTTGTGAGTCAATAAAATATTACCCTGAGCTGAGATTCTCGTTTTCAGCTGGCAAAACTTGTTCATTCTTCCAGATTTTTGCAGGATCCAGTTTTAAGGACTCACACACTGGGACTTGAGGAAAACTGATTCCTCCAGCTCAGCCTGGGATGTGAAAGTTCAACGCAGTGTGTTTGTGCTTGTTGCACAAATGGTGTGAGACTTCCTCTGCCCTCAGGAGCCCTCTGGTCAGTGTGTTTGAGCTGGGTCAGCTGCATCCCAAGCTGTCCCTTCCCTGCTCCCTCTCCAAGGTCCCAGCAGTGCCTGGACAGCTTTCCCCAAGCTTAGGTTTGATCAAATTGATGGAAATTTGGCTTTTTCCACAACTTGTGGATAACCTGAATTCTGTCTCCACCTCTGGGAAGGGCAGACAAAGCTTTGCCTGGTGGACTTTGGGGAAGAAAGGGCTGTTTTCCATCTTTTGTGCCCCAGGATGTTTTTATGGCACATCCAGGCTGCCTTTTCTTCAGGCCAGCACCAGGTTGGGGATCCCCTCTCCCCAGAGCCAGCAGCAGCTCCCACGTGGAGATTTACACCTGGAAAGTGTCATTCCCACCTTAGGGAATCAAGGATCAGAGGCAGGATGGTATGGACTGATGGGAAGTGTTGGCAGGGAGAATCCAGGTGTCCTGGTGTCCTGGCTAAACCACGTCCTTCCACGTGGAGCCTCCTCTCTCTTCCTCTCTCCTCTGATTTAAGTGACTCCTCCCCTGCTCTGTTTTCCTTCTGCTGGATCGTATGTTCTTGGTATATTTTTTTTTACTATATAAGGGAAAGAGATCCTAGAGATCCTTCCATCCCCGTGCCTGGGAGCAGACAGGCACAGCACCTCTCCAGTGCAGGGCCTGAGGTCACCACTCAGCCCAGGGCTGACACCCTGAGCACTCAGAGCCAGCACAGCCAGGGGGGTTCAGTCTGAGCTGGTTCCTGCAGATGTGCTCATCAGCCTAGGGAATAATCCAGATGTTCCCTGTGGAACTGCAGGCACGTTTTCCCACCACCCGTGGTTCAGTTGCTTCCCCTCACTTTGTGCCATTAGCTGCTCTCTGTGGTGGAGAGTGGGGATGTAAATCCCAGCTCTGCTGCTGAAATGACAACTGCCCAGGCAGGTGACAAGCGACAGCTTCCCAGCATAAGCTCTGCCTGCAGACTGGGGATGTGCTCAGCACCACAGCAGGCAGGACCCCTCCAGAGGTGGTTTTTCCATCTGGATCCCACAGTGGGACAGCCACAGTGCCCTGGGAGGCTGCTGAGCCCAGGCAAAGCCCCCTCCCCACGGACCCCCGGGCTGGCAGCTGCAGGATGCAGACGGACTGTTTGCCTTTCGACTGGCAGGTAAAATAAACCAAGTGGAATCCAGCCCCCAGAACGAAAGCAGAGTGCTGTTGCCAGCTGCATTTCGTCAGGAATGTGTGTAAAGCCCAGGCAGGGGCAGGCAGCTGGGATGTGCTGTGCCAGTGGCTCTGATGTGCTGCAGGCTGGGGAGGTTTGGCACGGCGGGGCTGCTTTGTGCGCGGGGACGCGGGGCTGCGAGGGGTCTGTAATGAAGTGGCTTTCACAGACACACAGTGGTGTTGTGTTGAGTCTGTGCCTCCCTGCTGGCTGCCAGCTCCGTGCTTTTCATCCAGGAGTGGGTTTGGGAGGGGAGCTTGGCTTTGATCAGGGGAGAAACTCTGTGTTCCCAAGGCAGAGCGGGGACAGGACGAGTTCCAGCAGCAGCTCCGGGGTCTGGCTGGTGGCAGCTGTGGTCAGGGACTCCAGGGACATCCCAGAGCCCCAGCTGGGACCCCCTGCTCAGGGCAGCAGCTCCCCATCCTCCCAGGCACCTCCAGGAAAGGCAGGGACCAAAAGCAGGGAGAGCAGAGAGGGAATTGTGAAAGGCTGAGGCAGCCAAAGCAGGATCCTTGAGGCAGGGAAACTTTGGCATCTTGGGAAGCAGGGAGAGGTTTGGATTGGCACAGGAGGGAACCAGCAACACCATTAGCTGAGGGTGCCTCTTGGTCTCCTCACACTTCCCCATCTGTCTGCATCCATCTTCCTTGGAAAACCAGGATTGCATTTTGTTCTGTGCACATCCCCCTGCCGTGTGCTCCCAGACAGATGTGTCAGGTGGGATATCAGGAAACATTTCTTCCCTGGAAGGGTGGCTAAACACTGGAAGGGGTTGCCCAGGGCAGTGGTGGGGTCACCATCCCTGGAAATGTTGGAAAAACAAGTGGATGTGGCACTTTGAGGTGTGGTTGGGTAGGTTGGTGGAGTTCAGTCAAGAGTTGGAGTTGATGATCTTGGAGATTTTTTCTGAGTTATTGCAAGGAATAATTACAGTGGGAACAGAGCTCTGCACCTCTGAAGTAGATTTAACTGAGAAAACATTAGGAAGCTGTGGAAAAACCAGGCAGGTGGGGATTAAAGATGCTCAGGGGTTGCAATGCAGCCGCTTCCTCCTGGGGAGATCCACCCTGCAAGGACCTGAACAGGTCCTGTCCCTGCTGCTGTCAGCCCAGCCGTGGCTTTTCCTTGGGTTTTAACCAGCATTCTCCACCCAGGACAGGGAAATTTTCCAGAATTATGAATGAAACTTGAAATGTCTCCTTGCAACCTCCTTCTGGGGCTTGTGTGACAAGATGGGGATGCTTTTTTAGAAGTGGTTTTGGGAGGTGGGGGAGAAAGCTGATCCGAGAGGAGCGAGACTTGCTCGAGAATGAGGGAGGTTTGGCATCCCTGCTTGCATTCTTTTCAAGCTCTATTTTTGTTTGCTCTGTCTGGTTTACAGCCTTAAAGACAGCCTGACTCCCAATTTGGGAAAAAACCCAGTGCACAGGCCTTGGAGCATCAGTGGTAAAGCTTTTTGGAGCAGGGAGGATGGGCCAGGAGACCACTTTGCTGGGAGTTTTCTCTCCTGCCTGCTCCCTGTACAGATTAATATCTCCTCTCTCCCTGTGATTGTCCTCTCCTTGTCCCACACACAGACAAACCCAAAAGTTTTTACTGTAGTAAAAAAGAAAAAGCAACATTAAAAAAAAAAAGTAGTTAATTTTATGTAGTCCAAAGGGAATTGGCTTTGCTGCAGACAGATGGATCCTGTAATTCCCTGCCTCTCAACATGACTATACATGGATTTGTCTGTGTTTCACAGTCAGGATTGGGGTGGTTTGTGAAGCCAGAGGGTGCTGGCTGCTCCCAGAACTGTACCTGGAGCAGGGATGGGATGAGGGGAGCAAAGCCCTGGCTCTGTGCTCCCCAGGCACACCTTGCTCTCAGCTCCCCCGAGTACAGGCAGGAATTTCACAGCTCCCACCTGCCTCCAATCCCATCAATAAAAGGAAATAAATCAAACCACAGAGAGAGAATGAGATGTGGGAGAGAATCAGAGTTTTCCTTTTATTCCTGAAGTCTTCAGGGGCAAAACCTCCACCCTGTGGGCATCGTTTGTCCCGGTCACTGCTGCTGGGAGGACAAACAGTTTAAAGTCATTTGTGGCAATGATTTTAAGCCAGAGAGGTTGAGAACAGCGTGGGTTGCTGGGCAATTATCTCCTCACCAGTGGCCTGTGTCATGGGGCTGTGCTGCAGAGCCCTCACTTGTGCTGAAGTCTCAGGGAGCTGCCAAAAGAAGAGATCAGCATCTCAAATGTCTTTAGAGCAGAGCTACTGAGGTGGGACTCGAGTGCTGGCAGGTCCCTGCTGCTGGCTGTGCCAGAGGACGAGGGGCTGAGCTGCAGAGCAGGGAGGTGCAGGGGGATGCAGTGCCAGAAATCCCAGTTTGTGCTGGGGACTGGAGCTGTGGATGCCTCTGGAAAGGTTAGAGCCAGAGGGGATGGGGGGAACAACTCAGAACACAACCCCCAAAAACACTTTCCAGAGATATCCAGAGCACCATTCCCATTTCTCTGCTCCTTTCCCTAAGTGTGGCCCTGTTTCCAGGCTGGAATGATGGTATTTCCATCCCTTCCTTCCCTCTGCCAGACTCCCAGCACACACAGACAACCCCGAGGTGCAGGAATCACTCCCCTGCTGCAGTGTAGGGTTGTGCCTCAGCTCCTGCCTTCCTCAAGCACAGAATTTTCCCTGTTCCTAAGACAAAGTTTAACCTGGGGAAGAGTGATGGGCAGGCAGGCTGAGCCTACCAGACAGGTAATGAAAGAAGCAAACAGTGCAGTGGATGTTTCCCACCCGAGCTTGCACAAGTCCTTTTGTATTTCAGAAAGGATTTAATGCTGTGGATTTCCTCCCACTCCTTTTTTTTTTTTTCCCTCTCCTCCTTGCTAGTCAGTGTGTAACAGCAGAGGGTTTCATACATATTTGATTTTTTCACTCTGACACGAAATCTGAATGCTGTATTTATGGCTGCAGCTGTCACTCCTCTGCAAACATGCAGTGAAATGAAGGTTAACAAGTTTGGGCTCTGGGGTGAGCTTGTAAAACAGCCCTGCAGAAGGCTTTGTGTCATCACACCTGCCTGAAGAACAAATCTTTCCAGCCCAGGGTTATTTATCATCATCTGCAGCAAATACTCTTCTAATTGTAAATCCTTGTTGGAAATTCTCACAACCCCAAATCTAATTCTTTTCCCTTGGATGATACACAGGGAAAATCCAGGGCAGGGAGCCTGAGGGGATGGTTTGATGGTGAAGGAACCAGGCTGGCACTAAGCAGCCTTGCTGCAGCCATATGTTCCAATCCCAGGGTTGACCACTCACCAGGAGGCAGGTTATGCTCCAGAACATTCCTTGGGTGTTCTCCAGATGTCCTGGTGGCCGTGGCTGAGGGCTGGGATGCTCTGCCTCCCCCAGGCTGCCCAGTGTCCCCTGCCACGCTGGCACTGTCCCCCTGTGCTCCTCACTCCTGTGGCTGCAGTGTGAAACCCTGGCTGGGTCATTTTAATGGAGATTTGCTTAAACAGGACAAAATAACTTCTGGCCTTTGTTTAAACAGGAATTTGGTATGGAAAGTATCAAATATACTCAGGAATGGTGTGCTTGGGGTAGAAGGTCTTGCTTGAGGATGTGGCTGTGTCTCTGTAGGGTGGCTGCACTGGGGTTTGGCTCTGTGTGGCTCTAGGGAGTTGTGTTAGTCCAAGATGTGATTTTTGGCTGTGCCCATGGGCCTTTCCATGTCTGAGTCAGCCTGGAGATGAGGACAATGAGGGGAGGCTCCTTGGGATCTGCAGCTTCTCCCATCTCTGCTCCCTGTGACAGGGACAGGACCCAGGGAACGGCTGGAGCTGTGCCAGGGGAGGTTTAGGTTCGATATCAGGAAAGGTTCTTCCCCCAGAGGGTGCTGGGCACTGCCCAGGCTCCCCAGGGAATGAGCACATTCCCAAGGCTGCCAGAGCTCCAGGGGTGTTTGGACAACACTCCCAGGGATGCCCAGGGTGGGGTTGTCGGGGTGTCTGTGCAGGGCCAGGGGTTGGACTGGATGATCCTTGTGAGTCCTTTCCAATCAGGACATTCTATGAATCTGTAATTCTGTAGCTGGAGCCAAACTGGGACCCCATTCCCTGCAGCTCAGAGGCAGCAGCTCCCTGATTCCCCCCTCACACTCCTCTCCCCCAGCCCTTGCTGCTCTCCCAAGGTTTTGTGTGCCCAGTTCTGCACCCAGAGGTGCTGTTCTGTTTTTTAGCATCTCCATGGAAACCCCTCTGGGGCTGCAGAGTGCAGGGGTTGTGCAGGTTTGAAAAGGGACTCTGTGATGGTTCAGTGGGATCAGGTTTGGAGCTGCCAGCCGGGAAGGAATGCGTGTCCAAGGATAAAAGTTGGGAAGGGAAGGAGTGGAACACTCAAAGGCAGAGATGCAACAATTTTCTGCTGTGTGAGCTCAGGTTAAGGCTTTTGTGATAACACAAAGTTTATCTGAAGATGGTTGGGAGTGAGACAGACTCAGTTTTGACTCTTCCACGGAAATCTGGCTGCATTCCTTACCTGGGAGCAAGCTGTGCAAAGCTGCCTTTTGATGTGCCAGCTCACTTCTGCACCTTGTTAACACATCTGTCTCTCACTCTGACCTCTCTTAAAAGGTTTAAATGCAGCTGGATTAATTTGCTTTTGATGTCTGGGCTAATGAAGTGCTGTGCCCTCCTCTGCTACATTTTCTAGTTCACAGATTGAGGCTCAGGAGCAGCCAGGATTGGAGCTGGGCTTGGTTTTTCACCTGACTGATGGAAAAGTTAATTCAGGGCTGGGTACCACGGGCAGCCATGAACTGAGGATGCTTCTCTGTCTCTGCACAACCACCTAAGGCAACTCTTGGCTGGGGATGAACTCAAATAAAAGCCATCATTAGACAGTGAAGGAGGAAATTCCGTGCTGTGCTCAGCTGGCCAGAGGTCACAGTGGTTTAGCAGCACCAGCCAGCCCATGGTCACCAAGGCAATGACAGCTCATTGCCATGGAAACACTCAACACCTCCTCCAGCCTGGCTTTTAGCAAATAATTGCTTCAGATCCGCTGTGTATCCCACAAATAAAATAATTTGACAGCTTTCAGCATGGTCTGTCTGGTTTGGAAGCCCATGAGGAGGGTTTCCATCAGGGCTGGAGTGTTTGTCAGCTCCGTGGCTTTCTCGGGGGCTCAGTGTTTGCACAGGGTTGGTGTTGCAGCTTTAGGAGTTTATTAAAGCCACTAGGCAGGAGCTGGAATCTAAATCCTCTTTCACTCCCACTCCCTGCAAATTAAACCTTGTGCTGCCTGTTCCATGTGAGAACTGACATCCCTGCTTGGAGGATGTGGATCCGTTTGGCTTTTCCTTGGGGCAGGAGCAGGATCCAAGCCCTGGAGCAGCCCTGGTTCTGTGTCTGCTCCTCATGGCTCTTCCTGTGGGAGCTGCTTCACTTCTGCCCCTCAGAGCCACGGCAGGGCTGGGAAAAACCAGGAATAAACTTGGTTGTGGCATGGAAGAAAGAAAATTGAAAATGAAATAATCCCAGAATGGTTTAGGTTGGAAGGGACCTTGGAGATGATCTTGTCTGGGCAGGGAAACCTTCCATTATCCCAGTAGGCCTTGGACATTTCCAGGGATGGAGAGTCCAGTGAAATCCTTTGTTTGTTTGTTTGTTTGTTTGTTGTCAGGGCTGTCCCTGTCCCACAGATTTTCCCCAGGTGGGTGCAGGATGTGGCAGGGGTTTGGCAGAGCCTGGGCTTCTGTGGGGATGGTTGGAGAGGTGTTGTTGTTGCTGCCATAATTAGTGTTGGGTAATTAGTGGTCATTAACAGTCCCCTTTGCCCAGCTCAGCAAGGCTGAACTAACAACCCCCAGAACCAACCACATCCACTCCTGCCTGGGGAGAGTCTCAGGTGTTCACCAGCCTCATAGTAGTAGTGAATTTCAATAATTTTAATTAGCACTGCTGTTATTGAGGCTGATACAGCTGAATTTCATTATTTTAGCAGTGTTTTGATGCCATTATATAAAATTAGAAGGACTGAACCCTTTTTTTCCTGTATCATTTTGTTCCCATAACAATAAAAACACACGGAGATCCAGGGCATGCTTGGGGGTGAGGCAGCATTCCTGCAAAAGGAGTGAGAAAAATCCGGTGGAAAGTCACCTCCTCAGTCTGAAGTCCTGCTTTCCAGACTTTTGTGCTCTTGTCCCAATGTTAGGAATAAATATGACAAGAGAACCACATTGCAAAGTCAGCACAGTGATTGTCTGTGAATATTGACCCTTGATCATCTCTGAATATTGGTGGTGGTTTCATAAAACTTCATTTTGTTGGAGTTTTTTTGTCGAGGAGGTGAAAATGTGGAAGAACTGGGCTGTCTCCAAACTCTGTGATGGTTCCACTGAAACCAAGGAATTCTGCTGAGTGAAAATCCTATACTTGGGTAGGATTTTGGGATACAAACAGGTGATGAGGAGCAGGAGCCTCTCCTGCTGCTCTGTGCTCCCCCTTGGTAATTCCAGGCTTTCCCTCAGTGCAGTGTCCAAGTGATCCTGACTGCTCTGCCTTGGAATTCCTTGCTGACCTCGTTTGTCCTTCCCTGCCTCAGCAGAACAAATTGCTGTTGTCTCAGGGAGCGGGAGGGATGCTGGTGCTTGTGGTTGTTGTTTCTACATTCCTCAGACACAAAGGGTCTGGAGCTTCTCCCCAAGGGGCAGGGAGAGCTCTGCTCCCTCTGGGGACCAGCGTGGAGCTGTGCCAGGGGAGGGCTGGGTTGGATTTCAGGGAAAGGTTCTTCCCCCAGAGGGTGCTGGGCACTGCCCAGGCTCCCCAGGGAATGGGCACATTCCCAAGGCTGCCAGAGCTCCAGGGGTGTTGGGACAACGCTCCCAAGGATGCACAGGGTGGGGTTGTTGGGTGTCTGTGCAAGGCCATGAGTTGGACTCTGATATTTTTGAGTTTCTTCCAGCTCAGGACATTCTGTGATTCCAGCATTCCAAGGCTGAGGTGGAGTGAGGAGCTCCCAGGAGCGGCTCATTCCCGGTGTAAGGTGCCAGCTGCTCCTGCTGCAGGCTCCTGGCACAGCCAGCCTTGCCTTTTGTACCTTTGTGTCTTTTGCTTTCTCTTTGTGATCGTTGTGGATGGGGTTTAATTGCTGCTTTAGTCTGGCGCTCCTGGCTAAAAGAAGGGATCAATAATTCACTGGAAAGAACAGCGTGGAACCCTGAAGTTCCCATCTGCCTGCTCTGGCTGCGGGCTGGAGCACCCTGGGCTGGCACAGCTTTGTGGTTTTGGGGACAAAAAGAAGCTTGGAATGATTTCTGGGGTTGCTTTGGGTTTGTTGGAGGGGAGGAAAGCTGGATTCCCCTGGGTTTGTTCTCCTGACTCCTGGTCTGTGTTTGATCTGAGCACAGAGTGCCTGGGTCACAGATGTGGATTTACAGATGATCATTTCCATGCCAATAAGATTTGGGAATCTGAAGCTCTTTGGGAGCGTTTCTGGGAGCTGCGTCAAAATTGGGGCTGTTCCGAGTGCAGTCCAGCCTTGGGAGATGAAAGGGCTGGAGGTTGCTCCAGCTGTGCTGTCCCCACAGGATGGTCCTAAGCTTCATCAGCCTCTGGAAAAAGTGGTAAAATGCAATTACCCACCCCAGGAGTGCCTTGGATCCCAAGATCCCAAGGGATCCTTTTGGTCCAATGTCACAAAAATCACAATAAATAGAGCTCAGCTCACCTGGTCCATCCTCAGGCTCTAAGGCAGGATCAAGTCTTGCCATGTCAGGGTGGAAGGTGATTTTGTGCTGTTTAGAAGGTGAACATCCTAAATTAATTGGGATTAACTGGAATTGGGATTGTTCAGCCTGGAGAAGAGGTTTTGGGGTGACCTAATTGTGGCCCTCCAGGCCCTGAAGGGAGCCTGCAAGAAAGATGGAGAGAGACTCTTGACAAGGAGTGGCAGGACAAGGGGGAATGACTTCAAACTGACAGCAGGGTTGGATGGGATTTTGGGAAGGAATTCCTCCCTGGGAAGGTGGGGAGGCCCTGGCACAGGGTGCCCAGAGAAGCTGTGGCTGCCCCATCCCTGGAAGTGCCCAAGGCCAGGTTGGACAGGGCTTGGAGCAGCCTGGGATAGTGGAAGGTGTCCCTGCCCATGGCAGGGGGTGGAACTGGATGGGATTTAAGGTCCCACCTAACCCAAACCATCCTGGGATTCACTTTGCCAAAGGGAAATCCATGAGGAACCACCTGTTCCCAAATGTCTGACACATGTGTAGGATCACGTAGCAGGCAAGATGTTAAATGAGGAGTTACAAAAAGAGTTTGGAATTCTTGGCATTTGGCATTTCCCTGGCGTTTCCAGGAATGAAGGCTCAAGTAGACACCACCCTGTTGTTCTCTAAGGCACACCACCAGCTTTGCTCCTGATGTCCTCCCAATATTTCAGTTTTCAGAGAAAAATTTCAGTTTTCTCCTTCTGTTCCAAGACCCTTGAACCTCAGAGAATCTCTCCCAATCTTCTCCCATCTCTTCATCTCCCACTTCATCACTCAGAGGTCGGGGGCGGACGATGGCTCCGATTTCTCTGAAGATTTACCCTCTCCTTGAACTCCTTTCACCATCACACCACTCCAGCTCCTCTCCTTGGGCTGAAAAGATGACTAAGTCAAGGTCTTTTTCAGATATAGACTAAACATGTTCCCCACCTTTTCCTCCCCGCAGCCCCTGTCGTGTTTTTCCTGGTGTGTTTCATCTCCTAATGCCAGAGCAGAGCCCGCAGATCACAAAAGTGCATTTTTCAAAGGGGCTCTCCATAAAGCTCTGTTAGCAGGGGATGAGTAATGGGTTGACAAACCAGATTTAAGTGGCCCCTTCTGAATCATCTTGGCAGTAATAGGGAGAGTGTGTCCATTTTTTGATTAAATATTTCCAGTGCCATTAACTTGGGCGAAGTAAACAACTTCTATTGGGTTTGCCTGCTAATGACAACCCAAAGGCCTTTGATCCCTGTATTTCAGAGAGCCAGGAGCTGGATAAAGATCCTGGAATCATTGCTGAAGGATCATCAAAGAGTTGGGAAATGGTTTTTTATTCTCTCTGTGTTCGTGCTCCTGCCACCTTCAGTGCCACCTGTGATGGGCATCCAGAACCTCTGGTGTGTCTGCAAGTTTAAAAAAAAAAAAAATCCGGAATTAACCTTAATTTCTTCTGCAGATTCCTTAAGGCAAGGTCTTTGTGTTCATTTTTGCCTGCAAGGGGTTGTAGCATATTCCATGTTTTTTGTGTGTGTCCTATTCTGAAATATTCCAGCTCTTCATATCCTGGGACTCAGGAAAAGGTAAAAGGAAAAGGTAGAGCCTTGTTCTTCTTTCTAATTAATGGAATACAACATATCTTTGGCTTAAATATAGAAATATATTTATTAATGTATATAAAAAGGAACATAAATCAGTAGGAATTATGCATTACTTTTTTTAATTAATTCTTTGTGGTCAACCAGCGAAACAAAGCTGATTTCAGGCACTGGGCTGATGATTTTGGGCCATTTATTATTGACTTGAGCACAGAGCGTGGTCAAGAACAAACAGCTTTGCAGCGGGCAGGAGCTGTGTGGATATAATTCCTTGGGCAAGTGTAATTTTTTTTATGGAGAGGGATAAGCCAAATTTGTTGGATGAGAGTCAGCACAGGCCCTGCTCCGCGATGTCACACCTGGCAGAGCCGCTGGAGCTTTGAAGGACTCCACAGCATATGGAAGGGAATGATTCAGGCTGGATAACGTCCCTGGATGTTGGCCAGAGGCTCTAAAGGATCCAAGGCCACGCAGGGTGGGAGGGCAGTGGGGAGGAAGCTGCTGCTGTTGCAGGGAGCAGGGAAGGGGCACCGGTGGCAGGTCTGGGTCTGGAATGTTGGGAAGCTGCCAGAGCCTCTCCTGGTGCCTCCTCCTAAGGCACTGCTGGGGGTGACACTGGGGACATTCCCTGGCCTCACCTCAGAGGCCAGATATTCCCATTTTTCCTCCCTCTCCATGACCCTCAGCAGTGCTGAGGGCTGCAGGTGGGACCAGTGTGCAGGGTCCAGTTCTTCCAGCTCTTCCTGGCGTGTTCCTGGAGACATCCTTGCTTATTTGGAGAGTTGGCTCCTTCCTCCTGTGACTTCTTGATTGATATCTAAACCTGAGTACTTCTGGCCTGGTTTGGGGCATTGTTTTATAGGGTTTAGGGTTTTTTTTTTCATTTCAAGGCTTATTTTTGAGCCAGCTGTCGCTCCAAGTGATCCTCCATCAGGATATAATCCAGCTGATTGGCCTCCTTTTCCAGGACAGTTCTGTGTGCTGCTGCTGATAACATTGCAGATTGCCCAGGTCCTTTCCCTTCCTCCAGAGGGTGGAGGAGGCAGCAACTGATCTAATCCTGCTTGGCATTTGTGTCACTTGAAATGAAATTGCATTTTGCTGAATGAAACTGAGAAATGGGAAAGTAATACTGGAAATATGTTGGGCCATGTGGGACCTCCTGCCTGGGAAGCTTCCTGGGGAAGCTGCAGCAGAGTTGATTATCCCAGAGAACAAACTCAGATCTGTGGCTCTTGCTGCAGGAGAGGAAAATGTGGAATCCAGGGTTTCTTCTGGAGAAAACACTCCCAGCCAGGGGAAAGAGAATCCTGGAATGGTTTGGGTTGGAAAGGACCTTAAAGATGATCTTGTTCCACCCCCTGCCAGGGGCAGGGACACCTTCCACTGTCCCAGGCTGCTCCAAGCCCTGTCCAACCTGGCCCTGGATGCTTCCAGGGATGGGGCAGCCACAGCTTCTCTGGGCACCCTGTGCCAGGGCCTCCCCCCCCTCCCAGGGAAGAATTCCTTCCCAATATCCGAACCTGAAGGGCTCACACAGAAATCCCAGGGCTTGTCTGACTTTGGAATGCTGGAGAACATGAACTCTGCTGACTCTGGTTTTTAATTCTGGAGGCGCAGCTTCTTCCATCCCTCCAATGTCCTGTTTGCAGCTCCAGAAATTTTTCGTTTGGCAGATGCAGTTGGGGATGGAATTATTAACCATGGAGCAGAGCTAAAAGGAATTAGGACATCAAGTAGGTCAAGGAGGAAAACTTGCCATCAGTTATCTTCAATTAAATTGTTATCACTCCACGTGAAGGATCCCGTTTAGAGGAACTTGAGAGGAGAGGTGACTGAGAGAATAAATTCCCCATTTTTAATTCCAGACCCAGAGAGGGAACATCCATCTGTAGGCATGAGGAGATCTCTTTTTCCTTCTGTTTCCAGCCTACTTTAAGTAGAGCCTATTTGGAAATCTCTCAGTAAAACATGGGGGGTTTTTTTTTGGAAAGCACAAACTCATCCAAGTCGCAGATTTTAGGAGAGGCATTAATGAGAGATAAACCCTTCTTGAGCAAGACTTGTGCTTCTGAGAGGCTGTGGTTGTGTCTGGCTGCTAAATTTGAGGCATTGGCACCCCAAAATAGCAAATGTCTCAGTGAGCAGGGCTGGGGTATCCTGGTTCAAGTCCCTGATCCCTTTCCAAGACCAGAGAACAGAAATAACTTTGAATTGTGCTCATGAGCATGGGAAAACACCCTCCAAACCCTTTTTTTAGGAAGTTGTATCACATAAAGGAAGGCAATTTCTGTGGTCTAGATTGACTAAACTACTTTGAAGCTGCTTTTAAGACAGTAAGAGTCCAATCTTATAGTAAATAAATGATATCCAAATGGTTTACACAGGAGATATTTTCAAATGCAGAAGTTGAAAAGCCCACTTGCATTATTCCTTTTTCTTTGTTGTTTTTTTTTTTTTAAGGCAGGGAATGCAGAGGAGGAAGGAGCCAGGTCTTCAATCGCTTGGGGGTTTCTGCTTGTTTGCTTTGGTTGGTTGTTTACTTACCTTACAAATATCAGAATTGCTCAGTTTGGTCTTTGACAAGCAAAAAAAAAAGGGAGAAAAATAAAGGTCAGAATGTAGCCTTCATCTTTGCTGGGGTGTCACTTACATTCCCTGACAGCTCTGCTTCCGCTGGCAGCCTCTGGCTCCTGAAACTCCCTGGAAAAGGAGCTTTCCCCAAACTGCTTCAGAGGCACTGGGATGAAACAGCTGTAAATAAAAACGAGCAGACAGATTGCAGAGGGCAGGGCAGCCCTGTCCCTTCTGGTGTGACTGAGCATTGTGACTGAGCCTGGGGGATGTCAGAGCTTCCCTCCTTCCCTGTTTCTTGTCCAGGGAATGCTCAGATTCTTCCCTGGGAGGGTGGGGAGGCCCTGGCACAGCTTGCCCAGAGAAGCTGTGGCTGCCCCATCCCTGGAAGTGTCCAAGGCCAGGTTGGATGGGGCTTGGAGCAACCTGGGATAGTGGAAGGTGTCCCTGCCCATGGCAGGGAGTGGATGGCCCATAAAGTCCCTGGATTCCTTCTCCTGTGCTCCCTGCCTCTCTCCTGCATTCCCTGTGGGTTTTAATTCTGTGGCATGAGGCTGCAGACAGTCTGTTGCAATAGAATACCTGGTCATTGGGAAATTATAATTGCCCAAAAATGAGGTGAAGGCAGCAAACGCAGAGTGCCCGGCAGCCAAGTGGGGATTGGCAGTTCATTACTGTGCCTGGTCGGAGCCTCTGCAGGCTGAACTCACAAATAGAAAGCAGAAAAGCCAACATAAACAAGTGCTCCAGATCCCATTGACAGCTTTAGGCTCGGGACTAGAGAAAAAACAACCCAAGTGCAAAGGATGTTTATGAGACTAAATGTTCTGGATTTGTTTACTGCTCCTCGGGGCTCTGCCACTCTCGGCTCTGCTGGCTCAGGAAAAGTCAGGAAAAGCTGCTTTGGGTTTGGAGGGGGATTTCTGAAGGAAAACACATCTTTTCCTCTGGAAACTTTCCTCTTCATTCAGCAGGAAGGAGGTGGTGTGTAACAGCCCTTCTCTCTCCAGTGTGAGTGAGGCAGGCGTGATCATTTCTGAGCACATCTCTGGGTTTCAGAGCAAAGTGCTGTCCTGCTCATGGTGCTGCCCTGCTGGGATTGAGCCTAAATTATGTAAAATAGCTGGTGGTGGATGCAGCAATCAAAAGACATGAGGGGGAAGATGGGCAAGAGGAAAAAGAGGCACAAAGTGATCATCTTCCTTGGAGAACTGCAGTAATTCAGGTGCACAAAGAGAATCTGAGGATGCAAAGTCCCACTCCTCCATTCTCTGCTTGGAGGAGCCATCAATAATTTGACCATTATGGGTTTCTCTTTTATTGAATTTCTTGGTTCCAGGAAGGCTCTGGGGGTTGTGCTGCTCCTTGCTAAAACCAGAAGCATCGGGTTCTCAGAAAGGGACTGGTCTTCTGAGGTTTTCAGACCTAAACTATTTAGGAAAGGATTTTTTTGGTCTGTTTATCTGAACTCAGAGTGAACTGTTTGAGGTTTGTCCCTAATAAGAGCATAGTTTTGAATCGCTGAAATATTCTGCTGCATAAATATGACCTTCAAAGTGGGCAGAGGTGGGACGTGTTTTGCCTGCAGTCAAGGCTTGCTCTTACTTTAAACTCGTGCTCAAGGATGCTGAAATTTTGCAAATTGATCCCACACAGTTCCTGCCCTTCCCTTGAATACTGGAAAACTTAATCCTGCAGCTCAAAGATGATAATTTGAATCTGAAATTATGAAGTTTAGGCTCAGATCTGAACCTTTTTGAACATTCCCTGGGACCTGCCAGTGGGACTTGGGGTTAAACCACTGTGTGCTCATTTCTCCTGACCATTTCCAGCATGGCCATTCCCCTTTCAGCCTCCACATCCTCACTGGGGGATCCTCATACCAGCATTGCCAATCATCTCCCATATTGTGGGGATTTCTGAGCTTTTTGGGTCTTCCTGCAATGGCACCTGATTGTCTTTTGGCTCTGGAATCCTGGACCGATGTAAAGATCAATTATTGCAGCAGCAAAAGAGGTGGAGATTCCCAACGCTGAGGGGAGGTCATGCTCTCTCTCTCTCACTGTGTTTGGAAAAGGGATTTTTTCCTGATGCAGCCTGGAGCCCAATGATGGGCAAGTAGTTTCCCTGTCAGAGTTAAGGATTGCAAAAAAAAAATTGGCAAAAAAGCAAAAACCACCACTTTAGACCAACTCTCTTGGAAAGTGCTTCATTTTGATGCCAAGCTTTGTTATCCATCCCAATCCAAGCTGCATTTCATGACACAACCACTTCTCCAGCCAAAAGCCTGAAGTTTCCAATTCTGAGAAGGTCAAAATGAGGCATTGCAGCAATTCTAAAGCCTTGTTGCAATTTCGTTTTCTTCCAGCCAGAAAGTTGGACAAAAATAATCCTTGCCATGAAAAGCTTTGTTTTCAGCAAATCAACATTTTGTTTTACCCATGGAAAAAGACTCCTGGAAAAATTCCTGCTCTGGGGTTGGTTTCAATTTGAACACCACAACAGTGTCTCCTAGCGGCTGACTCCAGGGGAATGGCCAAATCCATCTTGAGTGTCCCTTCCTTGACCCTTCTCGTGGATCTTTGCTCGCCGGGGAGCGAGAGAAGCGGGGAATTTGCGCTCTGAGCACTAAACCATTTCAGAAGGCATAAAAATATCCATGGCTGGCTGTTTCCCGGGCTCCTGTTGGTGTTGGGAGAAGGTAATTACATTGGAAGGCTGCAGCCCTGCATGTTTGGCTCATCAGCTCTTCAGCTTCCACTCCAATAATCCGAAAGCTCCCAGCAGCGGCTTGGCCGGCGTTCAGCGCATCCATCCTTGTCCGTGCCCAGCAGGTCCCACCCGCTGTCCTGGCAGGATCCTGCTCCAACCTCCCTGCTCACAGCCTTCCCTGTCATCACATCAGCCCTGTCCTGCTCCAGACATGACCCCAGAAGGAGAAGGAAGAAGCCTGGGCTGAGGCTGTGCAGTGCCAGCCGTGCATCAGCCTTGCCCAGGCATCCTCCAGTCTGCTGGGTCAGCTCCTTGTCACAGCTGCTGCTGAGCCAGGCCACCTCCTCATCCTCTCCTGTCCCCCTCCCTCGTGTCCTCTCTCTCCTCCCCTGGCAGATCACTGCGGATTTTCTCCTGGACTTCCATAGGAAGCAAAAATCACGGTGCTGGAGGCAAAGCAAAAAGGGCACAAATTGCCAAAGGAAGTTGGGAAATAAATCCAAGGTTGGTTTGCAGTGCCATGTGCTCCACAGGCCACGGGAAAATCTTGGGCTTGGCTTAGAAAAGTTGGGATTTTAGAGAATAACAGCATGCAAATTCTTTTTATTTGCCTGAGGGTGTTTTTAGGTTTGTTCAGCTTTGCAGCCTGGACACTGTCTCTTTTTGGTAATGACCCTAAAATTGTCTTATGTTGGACTTGATGACCTTCAAGGTCTTCTCCAACGTTAATGATTCTGCGCTTCTATATCCACATAATTCCAGGATTAGGGATTTTGGAGTGATCACCAGATAGCCCAATTTTGATGATAAAATTGTGACCCTTGGCAGCAGCAAGGGGAACCTGGAGAACACCACACCAAGCTTGGCTTCAGCAGATGAGGCTGCTGCTCTGTGGCAGAGGACAAGGTTCTGGGGGTAGCAGTGGGTGGGTTTGCCATGATTCCCAGGAAAAAGTGCTGGGAAACAGCAGGGAAAACAGAACAACCCCACCAAGATGCAGCTTCCTGTCAGGATTGATGGTGGCCTCTCCTCCAGACAACCAGCAACAGGATGAGAGGGACTGGCCTCAAGGGGAGGGTCAGGTTGGACAGCAGGAGGAATTTCTCCATGGAAAGGGAGCTCAGGCCTTGGCAGGGGCTGCCCAGGGAGTTTGGAGTCCCCATCCCTGGAGGTGTCCAAGGAAGGCCTGGATGTGGCACTCAGAGCTCTGGGCTGGGGACAAGGTGGGGATCAGGTTGGACTCGATATCTTGGAGATCTTTTCCAGCCTCAGTGATTCTGGAATTCTGTGTGATTCCTTGCTGCTGATTTCCATGAATTTCCCAGCCTCAACCTGCTAACAAGCCCTCAGCCTGCCACCAACAACCTGTTCCAGGAGCTCTCGCTCTGCTGCCTGCAGGGACATGAGACTTTAACAAGTTATTTTGCTCCTTGTCAGGAATTCCCTTGTCCAACCCTGCCTGGGGGGACCCTGAATGTGCCAGGTCCTGACAAAGAGCTCAGGGACGCTGCCAGCACAGTGTCCTGTCACCACTGTGACTTGGAGTGGGACAGCCTGGGAGCCTGCAGGGCTATTTTGGGCTCAGTCTCTGTGGGGAGCTGGTTAAATTCCATCCCAGAGCAGCCCTGAACCTCAGCTGATTTTTTTTTTTTGCCTCTCCCCAGGATGTTTTGGCATTGTTGGAAAGGAATAGGATGGATGAGCACTGACTGCTGTGAGGGAGGGAGTGGGGTCCTGCTGCTCAGGTGCTTGCTGGACACTAAAGACCTGAAAATTTCCCAGTGCTGCTGGCATCCCATGGTAATTAGTGCATATGGATTATAACCAGGAGCTCTGAGGGCTCTTCCTCCTGGAGAAATGCTTGAGCAACAGACAGACGATGGCATGAAGTAATTGAGCAGTGAATGATGGCTCATTAGCAGCCCACAGACTGTCGTTTCCTAGAGGAGGGGATGTGTGGGCTCTTCCTGAATCCCGGGTTAACTCTTTCACCCTCTCCCTCCATTGCCAGGGACTGGATTTGCAGAGTGTGGAGTTAAATGTGATGGTGCCAGGGTATTTCGATGGTTTCTCCCTCCAGAGCCTCAAATAGTGCAACATCACCCCCAAGAAATGACAATTTTTTGCTATGGTGTCTAATGAGGGATGGGGAATAAAGGAAACTATTATCAGTCCAGGAGATGAGTCAGATATGAAAATCACACCTTTTTCTAGACAATGTTATTACACCGAAGGAAAAGGAAATGAAAAAGACTCATTTTCTCTTGCAAAGGAGCAGGCCTGGAACTAGAAATGCTCATTGCAGAGCCTGGTGCTGTTTGAAGGAGCAGGTGAGTGAGCAAATCCCATCCCACCTTTCTACATCTGTCCCTGCTGTGCCAGATTTGGGAGCCTGGGCACTGGGCAGACTTTGCTGCACTTCCCAGGAAAGGGAAGGAACGTCTCTGGCTCTGTCTGGAAACAAGGTTGGAGCCCAAGGTGATGTGGTGCTGGTGATAGAGGAGGGGAATGGAAAAATCTTGGATTTGAGCTCCATGAAGTCTTGTACACTCAGAGAAACCCACACTGGTCCTGGAGGGAATCCTGACACTCAGGGCCATGCTGCTCTCACTTAAATCCGATGTACTTGAGAAGGAAAGAGCATTTGGGGTTTTGGGGGGACAGTTTCTGAAAGTACATAAATATCTCAAGGGACATAAAACTAATGATCCTACTGACTTGAAATTTTTTTTTTTTCTTAATTCTTTTTGGAGATGTCTGGAAGAGCAATGCTTTGTAATATGAATAGAGCTGTGCTGATATTCATGTGTCCAAACCACTGGTCCTGGTTTGGATATAGCAGCATCCATCAAGTTCTGCTGGAGTTAGTGCAGTAAAACCAGGCTGATCCATATGAGTCCTGACAGATAAACCATACCAGCCATGCCCCTGGATAATTATCTCTTGGAACAGTGAAGAAACCCTCTCCTTTGCACAGCTTTAATTCTTTTGCCCCATGGATTGGGCACAGTTGTTTTCCAACAGCTCCAGAAATGGGCTGGGATCCTGTGATTCCGGTAAGACTCACAGGGACTCTCCATGAGATTTATCTCCTGTTCCCTCAGACTTTTATCTGCCTGCATGGCTTTCCAGCAGGAGCACAGGAAGATGCAGCATTTGTGCATCATGAGCACAGATCCCAGTGGGAGGAACATTCCAGCCTTGCCCATTTTCCCTGACCGCGTTCCTTTTTCTCCCTGCAGCCGGACGAGTTGACCAACGCCTTGGAGATCAGCAACATCGTCTTCACGAGCATGTTTGCCCTGGAGATGCTCCTGAAACTCCTGGCCTTTGGCATCTTTGGCTACATCAAGAACCCCTACAACATCTTCGATGGGATCATCGTGGTCATCAGGTCCTTTCTCCACCGTGGCTTTTCTGCTGAGGGTTCAGCCAGGTTGGGGAGTGGGGTGGGGGACAGGGATGATGTGGCCTGTGTTATTCCAGGCCTGGGATGTGCTGTGATTGTGCTGGCCTGTGAGATTCCTGTCAGGAGAAGGGCTGTCCAAAGTAAATGGAGCTGGCACATGGAGAGGAAAGTCTATTTATGCCACACGTCTGGCACGGGGGGCGATTTTCCACTGAAGTGCAGAGTGGCTGGTCCTGGGAAAGGAGCACTGGGAGTGTCCATATCCCAGGAGCGTGCCCTCCCTCTCCCAAATTATGACAACTTGGGCTGGAGGGGAAGGGAGGGCCCTGCTCTGCTGTGCTGTCCAGGGGACACTGTCCCAGCCTGTGAGCCACACCCCCGTGCTGGGATTCTTTCTGGTCACCCCTCGAGCAGTAATTTGGGACAAAGAATTCCAGGGACACACACATGTAAACCAGGAGAGTGCCCTTGGCTTCCCTTGGCCCATCCCTTTGATTTAGATGAGGCCCAGAACAAAGGTCAGTCTGTGGCCTGATCAAATCAAAAACATCCCTCTGGATGTTCTTGGGATAAAATTGTGACCCACATTGTAGTGTTAGACATGGAGAGCCCCAGGAACCAAGGGATTTAAAGAGGGAATTTAAACCAAAAACAGCTGTAAAGGAGATCAGCTGTGCCATGAGAGGTGCGCCTGCACGGCTGGGAGCGAAGCTGCTTTTCCAGCAGCAAGAAAGGAGCGGGCAAAGGGGCAATTCCTGCAGGGAGCAGCTCCCACAGAGCAGACCTGCTGGTCCTAGTGGCTGTGCTGGTGTCCCTGCAGTGTCTGGGAGATCATCGGGCAGTCGGACGGGGGCCTCTCCGTGCTCCGGACGTTCCGGCTGCTCCGGGTGCTGAAGCTGGTGAGGTTCATGCCTGCCCTGCGCCGCCAGCTCGTGGTGCTCATGAAGACCATGGACAACGTGGCCACCTTCTGCATGCTGCTCATGCTCTTCATCTTCATCTTCAGGTACTTCCTCTTCTTCTTCAGAGGCTGCAGCTCTCCCTCCATTCCTTGTTCCACTCCATCCAGGAAGGTGTGGGTGGGAGTAGGGACACACCGCAGGCTGCCTGTGTGGGGGAAGTGCTCACAGCAGGATATTTACTCCTTTTCAGCCTGTTTTTTTGTGGAATATTATAATTCCACAGGTGATGGAGGACACAAGCAGGCAAGAATTACTCCTGACCTGTGCCTCAGGTCACCGTCACTAACTGGACCCTACCATTGTTATATTTGGGATGGAAGTTGTGCAGACCCCAAGATTTCTGTCTGTTTGACCCTCTCATGCTCCTCAGGATCCTTGGGTGGGAAACCAGTTGGATTAGGGAGCTGGCAACAGGGTTTGGCATTTTCCAGACAAAGGAGATCCTGGGTTTGGCATCAGGGCAGAGAACTGGAATGAAATGGGAGATGGGAGAACCAAACTGCGGGGTTGTGTCAGTGGGGAGGTTCCACTGGCGCTCAGAAAACACTGGGAGGTGGAAAGTGTCCATAAAATCTCTGCTATCCTCCCTGCAGACACGTTTCACCCAATAACATGTCTTCCATCTCCCTCTTTCCCACTCCAGCATCCTTGGAATGCATCTTTTTGGGTGCAAGTTCAGCCTGAAAACTGACACAGGAGACACAGTTCCAGACAGGAAGAATTTTGACTCCTTACTCTGGGCCATTGTGACCGTATTCCAGGTAAGCTCTGGGTCCTCAGGGATGGTTTAAGGTAGAACGTGGAGTTTTTGTTCCATAAAACTATTCCAGAAGTGTCAGGTTTGGAGTGTAGAGTTATTAGGGCAAGAGATGGTGTTTCTGGATCTAAAAGCTCTGATGGAGAAAGAATCTACTCAAAATCAGCCCTGTCCATATCTCTTATCGGTAAAAGGAAAGTCTAAGAAGGGAACTCACCCTTGTTTTCCTTTCTGCTGCCCATCCTGCACCTCCTCTCCAGATCTCTGTCTCCTCTCTCCCCTTCACTGGCCCAAAAATGCCCTTTGCAAACAATTTCATGTAACTGGGAGTGACAAATCCCCTCACAAATCAGAGCTGGAGGTGCTGGGGAAGTCTTGATATAAAAAGTTGTGTTTCCTCTGCAGCCAAGTTCTGTTTTGTGCTGGTTCCACAACAGAGCAATCAGCTGCTGTTCCAAGGACATTCTAAATATCAAGATTAGTCCTTTGTGATTGAGAGCTCAGGCTTTAGAGCCCAAGTGCAACAAGTGTAAATAAAGTTTCTAAAGGCAGAGTAGGTGCTCAGCAGAGCATCATTCAAGGTGGAAACCAGAGAATTCACTGTGAATATAAATTCTGACAAAGGAACAAGGACAAATCAGCCTCAGAGGTGTCCATTTTTCTCTTACCAACACACAGATTGCTGCATTTCTCCTACCAGTCCCTTGGGAGGTGGAGTTGGCACGGAGCACAAGGGCTCAGTCCTCGTGTCCCAGGAAGGTTGCTGAGCAGCATGACTCAGTGCAGCATTGCTGTCCCCAAAGCCACCTTGGTCCAGGGGGTTTGAGGCCATTTTTATTGCAAGAATTAATGTGGAGCATGAGTCTGTCATCCATTTTTCTAAAGCCCCAGGATTTCTGAGCCCCAGGAGAGCTGGGAGAGTGGAAATCCCTGAGGAGGCTCCCTTGGAGCAAAACTCTGACGTGTATTTTTTTTTTATTTTTGCCCAGTGTTTTTACCTAAAGGAAACCACTTTGCTTCCCTGAGTTTCTTGAGGCACCCAATGTCATTTATCTCATTAAATATCCCGTCCCTTACCCATTCCTTCAGCTCCAGTTCCCTTGTAAAGAGCAGCCTGAAAGGAGACAAGGTCTGTGGCCTCAGGTCTGTTATTTTCTGATGGTTATCAAAGGAGGCAATATGTCCACGAAACAATGGCATTGGGATATTTTGGATCTGAACTGGTCCTCTCCGGGCAGGGAAGTGCCAGACCTTCCTGCAGGGAAGGGAGGCTTGGCCAGGAGAGATGCAAAGATCTAAATAAAGGAAATTTCTAAAGTGTGATCTAAAACCACGTGCAAAGATCTAAATAAAGGCAATTTCTGCTACCTCATCTCATGAGACCTGCGAGTGCCTACGCTCAGGAAAGGTCAAAAGGAGAGGAAGAAATGGCAGGGATGAAAAGCAGCTGCTGTGCATGAGAGGAGAGGAGTAACTGAGAGTGTTCCCCTTCCCTTTCCCTGCAGATCCTCACGCAGGAGGACTGGAATGTGGTGCTGTACAACGGGATGGCCTCCACCTCCTCGTGGGCTGCCCTCTACTTCGTGGCCCTGATGACCTTTGGCAATTATGTGCTCTTCAACCTCCTCGTTGCCATCCTGGTCGAGGGATTCCAGGCAGAGGTGAGAGATCCCAGCAGAGGGAGGAGGAGAACTGAGAATGGATCTGTGTCAGGGACAACTGAGGAACACGTGGAGGGCTGGATCCCTGTCAGTGCAAACATCTAACCAGGCAAACAAATTTAAACTTTGGAGATGCAGATGAGCAGGGTTGGGCATGTGAAGCTCTTGTGGATCAATTTTTGCAGCCCTAATTTAAACTTCAGGGATGCAGATGAGCTGGGTTGGGCATGTGAAGCTCCTGTGACTCAGTTTGCAGTTCAGGCTCACTGGATGTGTCATGGGAATTGGAAGACCAGGACTTTGTTCTGCTCCATCGTCTGCTGTGTGACCTAGAAGAAATAATATCGGATTAATCTTACTCACCAAATCTCCCATGTATCCTGTGGTTGGGGTTTCTGTAGGGTGGAACTCAGGCCTTCAATATATTTGAAAGATTTACTGAAATGCAAAAAGATGACAGCAACTGGCTTTCCTTGATAACTACATGAGCTACCTTGTCCTAAATGGAAATCAGTGTTGATAAGCAGGACTTTCCCCTCATTAAGTTGTGCTGGGTGTCAATGACTGCTTATTCTGTGATTCCACATGTCCCAGCCACTTCTGGGGACCAGGCAGGATGAGAACTGGCTCTGAGTCCAGGCCTTGCCTTGGGACTTTGGCCCTTCTGGGATATTTGAGGCCAGGAGCAGCAGGAGCAGCTGTTCCAAAGCTGTTTCCAGGTTTCTAACATTCAATTCTGAGATATTTAGGATGATGCTTTAAGGCAGAAGGAAGTTTTCTCTGCTCAGCAACCTGTCAGCCTTCAGGGATCTTTGTAGGGAGCAGATCCCGTTGCTTCCCTGCCCTCTGGGAGGTTGAACCTCCTGCTGATGTGAAGCCTGAGCTGGGCAGAACTCTCTGAGTGCCTGATAACCCAGCCAGACAAATGGCTGTGGTTTCCCTGCCCAGCCTTAATGGCTCCTTCAGAGCTGTTCCAGACCATGATTTAAATGTGTGTAAGCACTGCATTTCCAAGCCTGGATTATTCACCCCCAAAAGGCCAACAACCACAGGCATGACATTTGCAGGGCACATTTTGCTCTCCACTCCCATTTATTACCAAAGCTGACATCAGGCCTATGGGCTTGTCACTTGTCTCAGACAGAGGTATTACAGCAAACCTTCTCAGGGCTGCATTTCAGCTGCCAGGACTCCAGTCAAGCCTTGCACTTAGAAATCCTGGAATGGTTTGGGTTGGAAGGGACTTTAAAGATCATCTGGTTCTGTCCCCCTGGACCAGCCCTTCTCTGGACCAGGCTGCTCCAAGCCCCAGCTGTGAGCAAACCAAACTTTACAGAAAGAATTATCAGTGGAGTTGGGTTTTCTTTTGTCATCCCTGGTTCTGTTGGCACGTTGGGAATGTGGCAAAATCCTTGTTTTGTCCTCTTTGCCCTCTGACAGGAGGTGTTCTGAGCAGTCACAGGAGTCACTGAGGGGAATTTTGTCTCCTTTTGCTCAGATGTTTCTTTTATTTAGCTGGAGAGTGACTCCTGGGAGACTTGTGAAGCTGAGAGCTGCTCAGAACCATCAGCAGGGTTTCAACAAGGACACTAAAAACTGTCCTGTGAATCACAGCCCATGCTCTCAGCCTGGTCCCAGGTTCTGCTCTGCCTCTGGAGCAAGCTTGCCAGGAGTTTTCCTAGAAGAGAACAGTCTTAAATGGCCACAAGCCCATTTTTGATGCATTTGTGCTTAGTACAAGTAGTCAAACTTCAAACAGGGCTCTAATTGCATATTTGTGCTTACACTGTTCCCATGTCATTTTGAAATCTGCCCCAGAGCTGCTCTGGGAAAGCAGACAAACCTCCCAAAATTGTGCAAATCTTTCATCCACTCTGCACTGGTGTTTCTGCTCTAAAACAGAACAGATGAGTAAGGGATCTCGAGCCTTTCAGTCATCCTGGCTGCAGCACTTTGCAATAAATCACAGCAGAAATGAAGTTCCCTGCCACTTCAGCACCGTGTCTCTAGAAACTGTGGGGATTTGTTCAGGCACCAGTGAAGGCACTGTGCTCGTTTTCCTGGGATCAGCTCTTTAATCCAACCATTTGCTAGCAATGTGCACAGATTTCTGCACTCTTGCTGAATCCAGCCAGAGTCCTGCTGACATTCTGCTGGAATTCCTCCCCCAGGAGGGGAACCTGAGGATGGCTCCTCTGTCCCAGGCTGATCATTTTTGGTAGCAGATATGAACAAAGGAGAAAATGAGCTGGACTTCCAGGAGGAAAGTCAGGGTGAGGGTGGTTGGCTGTTCCCTGTCCTGAGATGGTGCAGGGCTGCCAGGCAAACTGGCCTCATTCCCTCTGCATCAGGGTCAGGGTTGTTGCCAAGAGATTTCCCAAATCAATCTGTTATCAGCCAGCACAAAGGAAGCAAACCAGGGCTGGGGTTCCAGATCTGAGTCAAGTTTACAGTGCTGTCAAATACAGAAGAAAAACCCTTCAGCATCCTTTGACATCACACCCTAGGTGCTTTTAGCTGGGATCATGGGGAGTGCAAATAAAGAACCCCACCATGCCAGGTTTTTTTAGTCATTTCTGCAATTCCAGCTGCACTTTGATGTTTTCCCCTGGGATAAGCTGTGCCAGGAGCCTGGAGCAGTGTAGGAAGGACAACAACATGGCAGGAACAGCAGTGACAACCACAGCATCACCCTTTCTGTCCAAGTACCCAAATGAATGAAAACAAGGAAGAGGGACTTGCCTGGGCTCCTTCCCAGGGTGCTGTCAGAGGGAATTTGGTTTGCTTGAACTCTCCACGGGGAGCAGAGGTAGCTCCGAGCTGCTGAGTAATCCAAATAAATTTGGTCTGTTAATTATCCTCCTCCTCTCTGCAGGGTGATGCCAACAGGTCAGACACAGATGAGGACAAGACATCTGCCAACTTCGAGGATGATTTTGAGAAGTTGAAAGACCTCCGAGCAACAGGTGGGGTTTTGTCTCTGCGTTTTCCTGGGGATCTGAGAGCTATAGCCCTGCTTCCATATCTTTTCACAGAAGTGGAAGAATCCAGTTTATCTGACAATTAATCTGATAGCTAAGTCATCAGAGCAGCTCTGCAAAGTGTAGGGGAAGCTAAATGAGCATTGATATTTCCTTTAAACAGATGTTTTTCTAATTTAAACTCCACTAGAATTTTTATCTGTGTCTCATCCTTTCTCCTGTACCATTACCACAGAGTGCTTTGCTGACAGCAATGTTCTCACCCCACTTCTCAGCAGCTTTTCCAATCAATCATGTTCTCATCTGTTCCTTTTGGTTTCCCACACAAATGCATTTGGGTGAGGTTTGATGGATGGAAAATGTTGCTGCTCATTTGTGTTCCAGGAGGGTCTGGCAGTCGATTTCAGGGAAGGCCAACCTTGGGCTGGTGCACCAAAACCATGGAATTGTAGGTGACAGCCTTCACCCTGTGGGGTTTGCAGCCAGAGGGGTGACAAGAGGGGACAGAGTGAATGGCATGATGGCCAACAGGAGCCACTTTAGTTCCTCTACCCTCTGATTCCCAGCTTGGGCTCTGTTAGGATCCCTCCCAATGCTTCTAGAGCAGGATTTGTTCCAGCCAAGGAAACGTTCTGGATTGTGGTGAGCAGATGGAATTCAGCTGAGGAAGAGGCAGAAGCATTTGTTGGGGAAGCTGAGGCAGAGCTGGATCACAACGAGGTGATGGAGCTGCTCAGTCTGGAGATGAAGCAGCGAATCCCAAACACCAAGTGGCCAAATGTCCCTTGCAAAGGGACAAGGAACCCACAGCACCAAATCTGCACCAGCTTTGCCCCAATTATTTGCTGTGCAGCTTCAAATAATTAGAGATTTCTAGGGGAAATAAATATTGTCACCTCTGTTCAGGTGACACAGAAATAGAAAACAGGGCTGAACGTGCATCAGTCCAAGTCCAGGGGTGATTTTGTGCCTCAGAGGTGCCAATTGGTGACTCAACAGCAAAAAGGTTTTAACAATTCCATTGCAAAGCTGTTGGTCTGTTCACCCACAGGGGCAGGAGGGATGTGTAGCAGAGTTTAGCAGATTTTGAGCTGACACTTCCACCCTCGAGGTGAATGGCAGTGTTCCCATGATTTCTGTGGGGCAGATCAGGGATTTGTGTACAAACCAGCAGTGAAACAGATCCAACAGAGGCAAATTGCATTGCAAGAGCCCTCAGTGGAATGAACAGAGCAGGGGGAAGGCACTCACCTGGATTTATCCCTGCAGACTGAACTGCTTCCCTGCTGATCCCTCCCCCTCCTTAAGGGGGATTCTGAAATATGAATGGATTTCTGACATGGAACCAGGACCTACTAAGCCCAGTAAAACAGGAGTTAGTTCAGCTCTAGTTTTCAGTTTAAAACCAGCCTTTGGTTCTATTGCAGGACTCCAGAGGGCTGGAGGTGTTAGGTGTGGTTTGGTTCAGTATAAATATGGTTTTTGCAGCCATACAGCTAAAATAGATTTATTTTTGTGATTACCACAGTGTTGTGCCATTGGATTTATCTGTTATGGGGGGATGTGTAAAAGTAACTTCTACTTTCTGCCCCCAGTGTTTGCTGAGTGCCTTACCCGTGAGGGAACTTGGGGCACATCACAAAATCTGTGCAACTCTGTATGACACAGACAAGAGCTGAACTTCCAAAGTGGAATTTAGCCTTAATGTCCTTTCCCTGGGAATTCTCTCCCAGCCCCAAAACTGTAATTTCACTCTCTAAATCCCAAGAAACAGAGAGCAAAACTTCCTGGATGGGGACGGGCCAGGTTGGGCAGGACTTGGAGCAGCACGACCTGGTGGGTGACATCCCTGCCTGTGGAATAGGGTTTGGAATGGGTTCATCTATAAGGTTCCTTCTAACCCAAACCATTCTGTAATACCATGATTCCTTTGGAGGGCAGTGAGTTCCAAGCCCAGGCAACACCGAAGGCTTCTAAAGATGTTGTGACATTCACCTGATGCCTTTTAACGCGGTGGGGAGGATCTCCTTGCCCACAGCTCCATTTGGCAGAGTTCCTGGAAGTCCCTGGCAGCAGTGTCCTTTCATGTGGTGTCCTCTGTCCCCTCCTGTGCAGAGATGAAGATGTACTCCCTGGCTGTCACCCCCAACGGGCACCTGGAGGGCCGGGGGACGCTGCCCCCGCCCATCATCATGCGCACGGCGGCCACCCCGATGCCCACCCCGAAGTGCTCCCCACACCTGGACTCCCTGCACACCCTTGGGGACTCAAGGAGGGGCAGCAACGCCTCGCTGGACCCCACCAGCTACGACCAGAAGTCCCTGGTAGGTTCCTGTGACCAGCAACTCCCCCTCAGTGGCACAGATCGCAGGTTTCCAGATCTCAGGATGTTCTGAGGTGGAAGGGATCAAGTGGATAACCCACAACCCTGGTGTTACCAGCACCAGCTGAGCTCAGCTCAGGGTCATACAGCACATGTCTGTGGCAGACATTGCTGGGAAATAAAAAAGAGGGTGATGGAGGTGAGAAATACATGGAAAGGCAGGAGGAGAACAGAGCTGGGGTGTGCAGTGCTGGGGCAGGGCAGTGACAACATAAGCCAAGGACAGTGAGTCTGTGAAGATGAAAAAGAGGGGTGTCCCAGGATTCAGTGTTTTCCTGCCTCTTTGGAAGTCTTTGCCAAACCATCTCACTGGAGAGAAATAACCTTAGACAAGGCGTAAGTTCATGCAGTGACCCCACCAAGCCCCTCAGAGGAGGAGCAGGAACCTTTGCCAACCATGCTGGCTGTTTGGGATGTCTTGGAGAAGCTGACAGTGTTCCTGTGAGGGTGAGACCTGTTTCTGCCCTGGTGTTTTAGGGCTGTATCTTGAATTTACATTGTGTCAGGGGGTGAAGCATTTTTCCTTGAGCTCCAGTTACAGTCCAGCAGCCCTGTTGGAGGGGAAATAGAGGGAACAGGGGATGTGCTGCTGGATTGCCACAGCTCCTGGAGCAGGGATCTGGCTGGAGCTGCTGCTCTGGCAGCTGCCTGAGCTGTGCCTGCAGCAGGGGGTGGGAGGGCAGCTCTGTGCAAACAGGGAGAAGAGTTACCAAAGTGGATTTTTGCTGCTGTTTATCCATCCCATTCCTCTGCTCCATAACTGCAATATCATGTTCAAATCAAGGCAGCAGACCGTGAAGGCACCTCACACAGAGGCACAGCCACCATCCCCCTTGGTAAGCTGCTTAGTCAACCTAGTGCCTTTGAAAAGAAAATAGAGATGACTGTTGTTTGCCTTGGGCTTTCATGGGATTGTGAGCTGCTGGAGAGGGTTGTTCATCCTTTGAATCCTTTCTCAGGGAGCACGTCAGTGCCACCAGCCAAAGGCAGATGAAGCAGTCAGGGGAGAGCTGGCCACACTGAGGAGGAGGAGGAGGAGAAAGGCAGTTTGCCTTGATTTGTGCTGAGAGGAAGCCATGGAGGGAAAAGGAGTTTCCCTCCTGGTTTTTCTGTGCTTTTTATCCTGGGAACTTCCTGGTACCTGCCAAAGTGCACCGACACGCACTGAAGTTTGTGCAGGAGAAACATTCCCTCCACTTCCTCACGCACTAAATTGAAGGAAAGTAATGGAAATAGAGGCACCAATCCCACCAGGAGGCACTTGGGTGACTCAGGTCCCTTTGGAAGGCAGGGCAGTTGTGAGCTGAAACCACTTGAACATGGGGAAAGAAAATGTCAGTTTAGCAAAATGCCGCTCTGAGAGTGTCTGTGGGTTCATTTTTTATGGAGAGTTGATGTTGCCAAGACAGGACAGAGGTGGCTGCGCTCCAGGGCCCGTCCAGGAGCACCTTCAGTGTGGCCCTGGCCCAGTCTTGGCTCCCATCTCAAGGCCTTGGCAGGATGGAATCGGAGCAGTGAGAAAAGCTGGAAGGGGAGGACGTGACTTGCACCAATCTGGGCAAAACTCCATAATCCTTTGGCTTCCTCCTGCAAACAACCCCTCACACGCCTGCCTTCTCTCCCAGTCCAGCCTTCGCAGCTCCCCCTGCGCCAACTGGGGCACCAGCAGCAACTGGGGCAGCCGCCGCTCGAGCTGGAACAGCCTGGGCAGGGCCCCCAGCCTCAAGAAGAAGAACCAGTCAGGAGAACGGGAGTCCCTGCTCTCCGGGGAGGGCAAGGGCAGCACGGACGACGACTCGGACGACGCCAAGTCCAGCACGCTCAGCCGGCCCTCGCTGCACCGGCGGGCGGAATCCCTGGATTACCGCGGCTCCCTGGAGCTGCCCGAGCTGCTCCGGGTGCCCTCCGTGCGCCAGCTCGGCCTGGGCCCCGCGGCCCTGCTGCCCGCAGAGTTCCACGACTGCAATGGCAAGATGGGCCCCGGGCCCGGAGAGTTCTTCCTGAGGGTGGACGGCCACAAGGAGGACGCCCTGGACTACGAGGATGACATGGAGGATGTGAGTCCTGGCGGAGTTGGGCGCTTGGGTGTTCAGTGTTTTTTCCACTCCCAGGAAGGCTGGTTAAAAATCTGTCATGGCAATGTGTTGTTGTCTCATGGCTGGTGGAAGGAATGGCGATCCCAAGCCGAGGGATGGGCCTTCACTTCCTGAAAGATCCCTTTTTGAAGAGATCTTTGTTGGTCTCCCATGAGGAAAAACTTCCTTTTGCCTCGGTTTTGGGCTGATTGGGATTGTCCCAGTGGCTCAGGATGCCTCCAAAAATGAGCTGTAGACATGACAGATAGCGAATGTCTTTACTCACAAGAGCTGTTTGGCAGCTTGACAGCTTGAAAGCCTAAAATCAATGCTTTCCACTTAACTCTTTGGTTTTGGCACAACCTTGTATCTCAAAATGACACGAGCCCAGAAGTCCTGCTTTGTCATGTCCATCTCTCCCCTTTTCCCACCCCTTTCCTCCCTGTTTTCTTGGGCATATGTGACAATGGCCACCACAGCTCTGTCCCCAAAGCTGTGACTGCCCACAGACACAATGAAAAGCCGTGTGCTGCTCCCTCTTCCACAAAAAGACTGTGAAGGTTGAAGAGGCAGGAAAATAAAAGAGGAAGAAAAGGTGTTTCTTCTTTTCTATCCAGAGTTACTGCTACCGGATCCGCAAAGTCCTGGAGCCCTACAAACCCCAGTGGTGCAAGACTCACGAGGACTGGTCCCTCTACTTATTTTCCCCACAGAACCGGTAAGAAATTCCAGTGAAATGCCAGCCCAGGGGGTTTTTGTGGTAATGGAATGCTGCATTCCCAGTGAATCTCCCCTGGGAGCAATCCTTCACTGATACGGAAGCACTGAGAGTTTTAGAAATCCAATTCCTGAATTTGAGGTAACTTTTTCTGTTCTGTGTGGGCAGAATTGTGTGGTTCACTCCATTGCTGTCGTGGTTTAGCCAGCATTCATAATAATTAATAATTAATGATAATCATGGCTGAAGCCTGTGGAGATACTGGTTCACCGCCTGGTGCTGGTGGCACGTCTGCAGAAGGCTTTTGGGGATGTGCCATCTGGGTAGGAGCCTGTTCCTGACCCAAACTTCTGAAGGATCTGTTTTTCCTGCCTTCCTTCAGGTTCCGAGTGATGTGCCAGAAGGTCATTGCCCACAAAATGTTTGACCACGTGGTGCTGGTCTTCATCTTCCTCAACTGCATCACCATAGCTCTGGAGAGACCAGACATAGACCCCCAGAGCACGGTGAGAGTCATTTCCTTCCTCCATCCACCATCCAGATCTTCATCTTCTCAGGGCCAGACCTGCAAGATAAATGTTGGTTTTCTAACTTCCCTCTTCTCATTGTTCTGTGTTTTCCAGGAAAGGATATTCCTAAGTGTCTCTAATTACATCTTCACTGCCATCTTCGTGGCTGAAATGATGGTTAAGGTAATTAGAGCTTCATCCCATGGCCCAGAGCAAATTCTGGCAAAGGCCAGACCATGGCAGAGTTATGATCTGGGTGAAGATTTCAATGTCTATCTCTCCCTGGCTGCAGGTGGTAGCTCTTGGCTTTTTCTCTGGGGAGAACACGTACCTGCAGAGCAGCTGGAATGTCCTGGATGGAGTCCTGGTCTTTGTGTCGATCATTGACATTATTGTGTCCATGGCTTCAGCAGGAGGAGCCAAAATCCTGGGTGTCCTTCGTGTTCTGAGACTTCTGCGCACCCTGAGGCCTCTCCGGTACGTGCTGATAAATCAGAGGGTTTGGGCAAAGGCACATGGGCCTGCAAGGTCTTGCTTAACAACACGAAAAACTGAAATACTACACGGGTAGAAGCATCTTTGGGGAGCTCTAAACTAGACAAACTGTTTGGAAACAGTGAAATTAATTCCAATTCGTCTTCTCCAGCTTGGATACGAGCGGCTGGAGTCTGGAGTGAGAGGTGTTATCGTACTCAGGAGTGAATGCAGTCAATGCCTCCTCCACACTGCATTTTTATCAGCCTTTTCCACATCAGTCTGTCTCCTTCTTAAACTGCACAACCTCACAGTCATTCCCCAGCAAAGAGGAATTTGCAGTTGAACAGGTGCTGATGGGGATTTGATAAGCTCCAGCATCCTGATGAGGATTTGATAAGCTCCAGCATCCTTCCCTGCTCTCCTGAGCCTGCCAAACATCACTGCAAAGCAATTCCACCCTCAGCAAGGCAGAGGATGGCAGAGCTTCCAGTGTTTGAGAAAAGGAGTAAAGATAATTTGTATTTTGGTTGTGATTATGCAGTAATAAAGAGTGATAACGCTTGGGGGGATTTTTATCAGCTCACAGCTCCTGTTCTGCTTTCATCCTGCAAGAAACACGAGCCATTTTTAATGAAATTTCAGGGGAATGAGACAGTCACCTCCAAAAACCTGTGGGCTTTCTGGGACAAAGCTGTGCTTGTGAGAGTGATAAGAAGAGGGAATCTTTTAGACCACAAGAACAACAGCTCTTTGTACTCTGTGTCATCTTAGTGACAAGTAAATCAGTGTTTCTGTCTCCTCTCTGTTCTGCTGGTGGCTTCAGGGTCCCCTTGCAGTGCTGGCTCTCCAGGAGCCACCGAGTCACCCTGGACAAGTCACTCTGTGTGACCCACATAACTGGGAACAGAATTCAGGGCATAGGCAGTTCATAAGGAAAGGGAAGGGGAAAAGAGGGAATTGGTCTTTGAGAATAACTAGGCCAGATCCTATGAATAGAAAGGAATTCATCACCTCTCACAACGGCCTCACTTAGCACAGCCTCTCCCAGGATGACTCCAGGGACCACTCCTGACACGTTGGAGGTGCAGTTCAGGCTCCACATGATTCCTCTCAAACAAGACCCTATGGAAATGCTGCAGCACACAATTCCTCTTTTCTCCAGGCTTGGCAGGCACCAAGGCATCATTACCCATGCAAGCTGCAGTTTCTTGCAAGGACTCACCCTGTCCCCTCTACAAGCCCATCCTGAAAAACAGCTTTGATGGTTTTCAGGCAAAACTCCCATTTTTCCCTTCCTGGGAAAGCTGGCTTGGGCTGGTTACACTCACACACATTCCCATTGGAGAGCAGTGCCTTCCCCAGGCTCTCCTGCAGGAAAGCAACACTCTTGTTCTTCCTAACACCCAAAACCTGCCTCAGAGCACACCAGGCCTCTCACAGGAAGCTGCTTCCCAACAGGATTGACCCTTTGGCTTGGAGCTGTTGATCACAGGTTTCTGTTAGCTAAGAGCCAGCTCAGGAACTAATTAGGAAACAAATTGGAATTGCTTTGTTTGTAAAGTTGCCATGGCCACTACTGCAGAAAGAGCACCAGGCGTGCTCTCCAGTCCCGCTGGGAAGTTGTTCACTCCTGTTGTGTGAGGAAGGAGGGTCCTGCCTGTGTCCCTGTCCTTGGATCAGAGCCCTTGGAGGGATCTCCCCTCTGGACTGAGGCACAGATACCCCACAGTGGGAACTCTGTGATATCCTGCCCTTGGGGAGTCTCCCCTCCTCACTCTGCCCAGCTGCCAGGGTGTGTGACACTGTTTGAATTCCATCCAACATGACTGGGAATGTTCATTGTCTAAAGAAGTCCCTGATTGTCTCTGAATGCTGCCTGCAGGTAGAGGAGGGTTGTGCCAGCTCCAGAGGGAAGAGGAAAAGCAGCTGGGTGATAACAGGACATGCATAAAAATTAAAAGCTTCGTTGTCTTGTCATTTTTTCCAGAGTCATCAGCAGAGCCCCAGGTCTGAAGCTGGTGGTGGAAACCTTGATCTCCTCCTTGAGGCCTATTGGGAATATTGTTCTCATCTGCTGTGCTTTCTTCATTATCTTTGGGATTTTAGGAGTCCAGGTAGAGTATTTCCCTCACCATGGCCATCTGTAAGCAACTGCTGCAAAAGACAAGCTGCTTTTCTCACCTGCTGGGGTAGAGGTGGAAATAATGAGCTGAAATCCCTCCAAAGGCAGATTTCAGTTAGGGAAGAAGAGCCAAGCTCTAGGAGAAATGCTCCAGGGTGAGGCTGGCATCTGCTCCCTGGAAGGATCTCAGGATTAGGAGAGCAGACAGACCTCCCTGGTGAACTCTACTAAGGGAAGGAAAGCTAAATCAGAGAACAGACTTTTCAAAGCTGCTTATTTTCTGTTTGGTTTTTTTTTTCTTTTTTTTTGCTTCTCAAATGCAGCTTTTTAAAGGCAAGTTCTACTACTGTGATGGTCCTGATGTCAAAAACATCACCACAAAGGCCGACTGCACCAACGCTCACTACAAATGGGTGCGGAGGAAGTACAACTTCGACAACTTGGGGCAGGTAAAGCCCTCCCTGCAGGGATTTTCTGTGCCAGCTTTTCATGGGTGAACACTTAAAACGTGTGGCTTGAGGAGGGTGTGGAATCTCCATCATAGGAGGTTTCCAAGAACGATGTTGTAACCATCTGTCAGTGGGTTAATTGTTGCTCTTGGTGATCTTAGAGATCTTTTCCATCCTTGATCATTCTATGACTTTATCTGGAAATCCTTATCTTTTACCCTGAGTAAAAATTGGTCAGATCAACCCTTGATCTCTTGCTAAGGTTGTACAGTTCCTTGTCTTTAGGAGAGTGTTGTCCTAGAGCCACTGCTTTGGGATTCAGTCCCTCATGTGTGGACTCAACTGTCCCTTTTAATCTCTTGATTTCTTGCTGTTACATTTGCAAAGAAAGAAGATAAAGTGCTTTATACTAACTGAAAAGCAAGACAGCCCACAGGAGGAGCTGGGAGTTTCTTCTATGAGGACTGAAAGGCAAGACCAACCTCTTCTGTCCCTTTTCCAGGCCCTGATGTCCCTGTTTGTCCTCTCCTCCAAGGACGGCTGGGTGAACATCATGTACGACGGGTTGGATGCCGTGGGCATTGACCAGCAGGTACCTGTCCTGCAGAGCCCAGGTGTGCTGCTCCAGAAGCCTCATGCCTGGGTGACTCCAGTTTTTTGATGTCCCAGGAAGGAGCAGAGCTGTAGAATTTCCTTGAGTGCCCTTGAGCTGCCAAAGTTTTCCATTCTTTTGAGTTGCTTTTCCAGTGGCTGCGCCCCGTGCAGTACAAGCAAGCACTGATGGGGTTTTGAATTAGAATGAGGGTACTTGAGGATGGGAAGCAACCAGGAATGTTGTGAAGGAGACACTCATTTTGTGTGTCACGTGGCATTTTCTGTGGGAAGTTGAGTTTCCCATGAGTAGGACCCACCCATAGCCACAGTAACGCTTTGGACTCAATTTTTCCCACTTCTGAAGATCTGGTAACAACTGAGAAACATTAACCAGGAGGCCACATCTGACAAAAAAGAAATCTGGAGCCTATCTTTAGCTGAAATGATCTTGCTGGTGGGATGGTGCACATCCTCAGAGATTTATCTTAAGCTGTGTGAAATAAATGCCAAAATAATTAAATCCTCTAAGCCAACTTAGGGCGGGTTTTACACCAAACAGTAAAATTTTAGTCAGTGAGAAGGTGAATGAGAGGAAAATACTTTGGGAAAAGCCTCCTCCCAGTCCTCTCCTCCTCCCCTTTTTTCTTGTTGCTCCAGAGCAACAAAAACCCTCCAAAACCCTGACTTAACACATCTCCTCTCTCGTTTTTAACTCCCCCAGCCCATCCAGAACCACAACCCTTGGATGCTGCTCTACTTCATCTCCTTCCTGCTCATCGTCAGCTTCTTTGTGCTCAACATGTTTGTGGGGGTGGTGGTGGAGAACTTCCACAAGTGCCGGCAGCACCAGGAGGCGGAGGAGGCGCGGCGCCGGGAGGAGAAGCGGCTCCGACGCCTGGAGAAAAAGCGCAGGAGTAAGGAGATGTACCTGTCTGGTCGGTAGAGTGCCTTACAAACCAAAATCTTTCTGAGCCCTGCCTGCTCCCAAAGCAAGATTTTATTTTCCTTTGGTTTTGTGTCCATGGGATTCAAGAGGTTGTGTTGTTTCGTTCCCTCTTTGGCGGTGCCTTAAGCCTTGGGTTGCCTTGGGATTGTCCTGGACAAGCCTGATGGGAAGCACTACCTGTTCACCTGGCTGGGGAGAAAATCCTCCCCTGACAGGGTCCTCTGCCACAATCTGCAAGGCCACAGTGTCCCCAGCACCGAGGGACACAGGGGGTGAACAGCTCCAATGCTTCCCCTGTGCCTGGAGGCCACTCCAAGGGTCTCCTGTGCCTTAACGTGCCGCCTGCACCTGAGGGTGGTGGTGGTGGTGGGGTTTGATTTCTGAATTCTTTTCTTAGGGAAAAGTGGTGATGCTGTTTCAGAGTCCTGGAGCATGGCCCCGCATGCCAGACACTGCATGGGGGCACGGACAGGGCCACGGCCTGCGGAGAGAGGGGAGCCCCAGGGAGGGGCTGCACACACAATTCCTCTCTGGGAGATGTCCTTTACAAGAGATGCTTGTCCCATTCCAGGCTGGGCTGGCCCTTCACTGCTGGAAAAGTTCTGGGATTCATTTTGTCCTTGGAACACTGACTGGGTCATACTGGCCAGGGGCAGGGCCATGAGAGTGCAACCAAAGGCCTTTAGCCAAAATTTCCTTCTCAGTGGATTGAGTAGGGACCATCAAACCAGAAAAACACCCGAGCCTGTGCTCCTTTCCTGCCCCAAACCTGTGTTAATTCCCACCTCCCCTTGGCAGGCTGCACCTGGGACAAACAGCCTTTAGCATCAAGTGGGTATTCCCAGGAAAACTGCCAGGAGAGCAGCCACAGGGACTTCCCAGAAGTTTCAGTGAACAGGGATGGCCTGCATTAGATGCTGCCAAGCGTTTTTGAGGAGTGAGGAAACCTGGCTTGGCCAGGAGATCAAAGCTGAGCTTAGGCAGGGGTAAGGCTGGAGCGTTTCTGGCCCTGTTTGCTGCAGCAGGGCCGTGGCTCTGCCTGGCTGTGTAACCTCCTGGGAGAACCTGATTTTGTGACAAATGGCTGATTGTGTCCCTGACATCAAGCCCTGGATATTCATTTTCAGCGGGGAAAGCAGCCCAGCTCCAAGGACACAGCAGGCACAGGCTTTGCTGGGAGAAACCCCATCCCATTCCCTGCATCCATCGGGGTCTGAGGCAGGTGCTGTGTCCCTCACAGCTCCTCTCCTGCTGCTCTGGTCCTTTGTTGGAGCCATGGGACACCTCAGCTCTAAATTTGGCCCTGTGGTCCCCACTGGGCCTTCATGACACCACAGTGAGGGCCAAGCCATTTTATTTTAGTCAGCTGTGAGTTAAGCTGGGTTAAAATGAAAACGAGCTAAAACTAGGCAGTGCAAACAGACACTGAATCTCTCCAGAGACTTCGAGGAGTTCAATTGGAATTTCCTTCCCCTTTTCCCATTTTGGTTTTGGAGTTTGAGGGTGGAAATCCTGAGGGCAGCATTTCCAGCATGGTGAGGGGAATCAGTTGCAGGCTCCCAGGGGTCCTCCTTGTGCAGCGCTTCTACCCCAGTGTGCTGACCCAAGAAGACATCCAGATAAACTCACAGTTTATATGAATTCTTTTTAAAAAGCTATTTTAAGCATCCTTAGAGAAAACAAGCTGGGGCACAGGTATGGAAGCACAGCTTATCCACAGCCAGTTGCTGTTCCTGATTAGGAAATAAATCTTATTAAAGCCTGGCTGTGAGTCCACAGTTTAGACACCAAAAAGAGCCAGTCCCTGTCAAAGTGATGGACACTGTGACATTGCCCCTCTTTATCCACCATCTCCAAGGAGCCATTTCAGCCCAGGCATTGCACAGATGAGGGCTGTAACATTTCACAGAGAGCACATGGAGAGAAGGACAGATTTCTGGAAGGGGATCAAGTCAATAGAGCAGCTGAGAAGTCAAACCTTTGGCCATGTGCTGGGCTTCCAGAAGGTTCCCTTAAATTCTCTGGCTCTACCTGCAAGGACAGCTTGGCATCCAAATTTGGGTTGTTAACATGGTGAACCCAAATCTCTGATACACATTTGGGAGGATTGCTATTTCCATTTTAATGGAATTTTTTTTCGATTTGGAGACATTTGCACCTCCTGGGTGATTTAGAATTTGGATTTGATGAAAAAAAACGTGGCAGACTCAGAAAGATGTGAGCTGTGGGTGGGTGTGGGGAGTGTGTGTGCTCGTGGAGGTGTGGGATGTGCGTGGTGACAGCAGCTGGCAGCTTCCTCTGCTTCCTTGTGTCGCTTCCATGTGTCCCAGCGCTCTGTGTGCCACCCCTGTGGAGCAGCAGCAGAGAGCCTGGGCACCCCAGGGCAGGGTGGGCACAGGAGAGGAGTGAGGAATGTGGGAAGGCTGACAGACATCCCTGCTTTTAATTGTCACCATTCCCAGTGTTTGGGAGAGCAGGAGAGGAGGAGCAATTAGTGCTGTTAACAGGAGGAAAATTCAGCTTAGATCACAAATGCACCATGTGGGCTCTCTGTCTGCTTGGCACCTTGTCTGTGTGTCCTGTCCTGTCTGTGATGTCCCCTGGGCTCCTGGGCATTGAGGGCTGGGGGTCTGTCCCTACCTGCACACACAGAAATGCCCCATGGAGCTGTGCCAGGCTGGGCTCAGGCCTGGGAATGGGTTAAACCTCAGCTGGAGGGTCCCTGGGTACCAATCCCAGGCTGCATCCAGGATTTGGAGCCTGGCAGAGGGATTGCTCCATGGAGGACACAGCCCTGCAGCAGGATGTCTCCTTCTCAGGTGGGATGGGGAGTCATCACCTGGTTGGGGTATTTTTCAGCAGGAAGGTCCCTCTCAGCCCAATTCTCTGCTGTCACCACCTCAGACCTTTCCACAACATTTTCTTCTTCCCCATCTGAGGGCCACTTGCCTGAAAGGATTGGGACAGGGTGGCAGCAGGTCAACTGTGCTCAAGTAGAACAGAGGGCAGGGGGGGTGAGGACACTGAGGAATGCATTTGATGTGGTTTTAAAGGCAGAACTGCACAGTGAACTTTTTTATGTGAAAAGAAAAAGATTCAAGATAAACCAGAATATTTTCCTGACGCAGTCTCTGCTCCATCCATTATATCCACTGCCTGGATAAGTGTCATTTAACAATCCTGCTGCTCCCAGCCTTTTAATGAGCTTCTCAGAAGACACCGACTGAAACCAGCCAGCCCAGATTGGAGTTTTTGATTAAAAACACGTGGATCAGCTTGATCTCCTGTGCCTTTGGGATCCAGGGCCAAATCCAGCCCTCCTGGATCTGCTGTGTCAGGTCAGCTCTGGACTTCAAAGGCTGGAAGGGGTCTGGGTGACACTGGGGGCTGAAAGCAGAGCAGGCACTGCTGGAAAAGCTGGAAATCACAGAATCCCAGCCCAGGGAAGCTCTGGCTGGGGAGCAGAGTGACTTTCTGTGATGTCACTTTGGGAAGACCCCAAAAACTGAGGACTCAGCAATCCTTTTTTCCTGATTTCCACTCTGGGAGAGGAGTGTGGCCACAGATGTGTTCCTCTGAGGCTTTTCCCAATAGAGCTGGGACTTGTGGCAGGAAGAGGTCAGTTTTAAGCCCCAGCAGAGGTGCCTTTCAAGGCAGTGCCTGCAAACCTTTCTCTAGAGGGTGGCACAGGGTGGTATTTAAATTAATGCAACCGCTCAGTATCCAGCAGAAACATTGGAGCTGGAACTACAATTTTGGGTGCTGTTTATCCGAGTGTTCAGTGTTTCCAACTAGGGAATTATCAAACCCTGTTGCTTGTTTTTCCAGGCAGCTGCAGGTACAGAGCTGCTGTTCCAGGCATGCATAAACCCATTAGGGCTTTCTAATGTTTCATGCAGAGCCTTGTAATGGAGGAGCTGTAGCTGGGAATTGTAATGCCAACCACAAGGCTTTTAAGGCAGGGGATGGTGCTTCATTAATTTTCATGTCAGCAGAACCAGAAGCAAAGTTTAAATACTCTGCAGAGAGGTGAGATTCAAGCATTAGCCAACAGCTAAAAGTGTGGGGGTGGCAGAGGACTGGGGTTTTCTTTTTTTCATGTTTGATGGTTTCTCTTTTCCCTCCTGTGTTGCCACCAGTTCAAACCATCAGCTGAAGGGAAACTTGTCTGTGTTTGATGGAGAGAGATGGGACAAGGGGGAATGGCTTCAAACTGCCAGAGGGCAGGGTTAGATGGGATATTGGGAAGAAATCCTTCCCTGGGAGGGTGCTGAGGCCCTGGCACAGGTTGCCCAGAGAAGCTGTGGCTGCCCCATCCCTGGAAGTGCCCAAGGCCAGGTTGGACAGGGCTTGGAGCAGCCTGGGACAGTGGAAGGTGTCCCTGCCCATGGCAGGGGGTGGAACTGGATGAGTTTAAGGTCCCTTCCAACCCAAACCATTCCGTGATGACAGAAATCTGCCAGTTGGCTGATGGGAGTCTCATTTTCCCAGAGAAATCAAGGCACAGGTTGTGTTTCCTACCAGGATTAATAATGGATTTGATGTTCCCTGGTTGCTGTGCCCACACCCCTCAGTGCAGTGTCCTCCTCATCCAGGTTCTCCCACAGATTCCATGGCTCTGGGTGTGCTGGCAGCAGCCAGTGTAGGCAGTGAACACTCAACACAATTTGGGGAGTTGAAATTCCCACTAAGAATTAAAAATGTGAGCTGAGAGAAGCCCAGAGCCCCTTGCTGTTGCTGTCCACTGGGGGAGAACTTCCTAAAGGGATTGGGAATGCCCAGAGCTGGGGCCTTGGAGCTCTGGAAGGCAGCCTCCCTCCTGCCAGAGCTGCCCTGGGGCTGTGTGGCTGCTCTCCCTCTGCTTCCACCCTGCTGCAACCCCTCTGCCTTCCCAGGATTTCGTGATGCAGCCCTGGATCCAGCTGCCCCATCCCTCTGGCACATCCCAGCTCCATCCCAGCAGCCTGGCATGAGCAGCATCTCCTGTGATGGGCATTGCATGGGTTCCTCCCTGAGCATGGCCCTGCTGCACGTGGGTTTGTGGTCACCCTGATCCCAGATTGCCCTTGGATGTGTCCCCTCTGGAGAAGTTTCTTTCCTGTCTGTTACCCTGCTTTGTGTATCCTAAAGGAGGAAGGCATCTCCTCCAGCTCCCTCAGGTTAAGCCTGTCCCAAGTTTTCCAAGCAGGCACAGAGAGCCCTTTGTGCTCCAGAACAGACCCACCTTTATGGCTGGGTGGTTCCTCCTCAGTTTTTTTCTCTCCAGCCCATGGAAAGAACGAGCTGTGGTGCTGACAGGGAGTTTAGGAGGTTTTCTGTTCAGAGCCTGACAGTGGGAAATGTCTTCTTGTGATTCTCCTTACATAAGTGGTTTATAAAATATAATAAGCACCTGATTTTTGGCTGAGCAGTGGATCCATGGCTGCATGTGGGCAGGTGAAGGGTGGTTACAGCCTCCTGCAACCTCTTTTCCTTCTGTGCTGCCAACCCATCCCTGCTCTTGTCTTTCTGAAATCCATTAATCAACCATTAGTCATTAATAAATAGTCCCTTAATATAACATTGAACTATTAAGGGTATTCTCAGACCTCCCAAGGAGCTGATGATTTGCACTCAAAAGAAGACGTTTCCTAAAAATAATAATAATAAATAATAAAAAAAAAAGAACAAGGATGTTGTAATCCTGAACACACATGAAAGCACATTGTAGAGGCTGAAATAAATATTATACTGCAATGTTTTTATTATTATTTTTCAGGCAGGCTGAGCTCGGTAGCAAAGACAGCCCCACCAGTCCAAGATGACTCGTAGGATTAAGGCACATGAAAGCAACAGAAAAAATGTATTTAAAAACAACTCTGGTTGCTTTCATCTTGTTTTTCCACACCCCTTAGCAGAAAAAATTAAGCCTTGGTGACCCTGGTCAGAAGGAAATGTTTCTCAAAAGCCTCCACTGTACTTTTAACTACCAGGAAAAAAAATGTAGTTGCAAGAAAGCTACAGATTCTGTTTTCCTTTATCCAATTAAGTTTAGGGTTTTGGACTCTGATCTGGCATCAGTTCTACCACAAAATAAAAAAAAGCCCCACATTTCAAGAGTCCCTCCATCTGAAAGTTATTAGCAGGATGAGAGGAGTGGGAGATGAATTTCAGGAAGGCACTGAGTCCTTTTGAACTGATTTCCCTCCTTATTTTTAAGGTGAAGCAACTTTTCCTGAGCTCTTCATGCATTTAAATCTGAATTTGCTGCAAGATTTGCAAAACCCCTCTCTGTTAAGAACAATCCTGCTCTGACTTGGTGTGACCTCACGTGTGTCTCCCACTTGTAAAATCCACAGCAATGCTGCCTTGGCCTTGTGTAAACTCTGAATATTTACATTGCTTAAGTTTGAAAGGAATTTGACTCCATGCAGTGCCCACAGCCATCCCTGTGGTCACAGTTTCATTTGAGAGAGACACACGCAGTAAATTCAGCTCAGTCCCAGGGTCCAAACACTCTCCTTGGAACAGCTCCAGGAATTTGGTCACAGGCAGAAATTTCCCTGTTTCAAAGAGAAAAGCAAAGGAATCACGACCAGATACAGAGACATAAAATTCATGTGGTTGTGAATGGTTTTTAGATGCAGCCATGCCCTGACTCTTAGATATATTTAATTAATTATATATTTTATGAATATAAATTTATATTTCCAGAGGAACTTGTGCTGGCAGTCCTGGCAGAGCCAAGTGCTCCCTGGCTGTGTCCTGTGTGCTCCCAACCCTCAGAAATGCCCTGCCACAGCACTCCTGCTTTTCCTTCAACCTTCCAAACATCCCCAAAAACCTTCTGAGCTCAGGGCATGTTCTTCTCCCACGTGGAACATGCCTGGCACCAGCAGGACTGGGAGAGATGAGTCCTGCCCTAAGCCTTGCCCTAAGCTGGAGCTGGAGCTTTGCTGGGTTTGAAGCTTTTCCCTCAGCTTTGGGTCTCCTGTCCACTCTGCTGCTCCCCCTGCCTGGTTCCCATTCCATGAGGAGATTGTCCTCGAGCAGCAAGGACAGAGGGGCCTGGCTGGTTGTGTTTCCTACTGGGATTGATAATGGATTTGATGTTCCCTGGTTGCTGTGCCCACACCCCTGTGGAGCAGTCCCCTCCTCCTTGGGCAGGACAAGAGGTTTGGCTCATCCCCAAAACCCCTCTGGGGCCATCCTGGAAGGTGGAACCGCTCGGCCGCTTCCCGTGGTTTGCTCAGCTCCGTTCTCCACCCCGTGTCCAGCTGCGAGGTGACCCTCAGGCCATGTGGTGGTGGCCACCAGCCCTGCAGCGCTGCAGGCTCAGCCCCTGCCTTTGTGTCCCTGCAGAAGCCCAGCGCAGGCCGTACTACGCCGACTACTCCCCGGCCCGGAAATACATCCACAGCCTGTGCACCAGCCACTACCTCGACCTCTTCATCACCTTCATCATCGGCGTCAACGTCATCACCATGTCCATGGAGCACTACAACCAGCCCAAGGTAGGAGCTGACATCAGCACAGCTCCCTCTGCTCTTCCCCGGGGCTACCACCGGCCACGGGGATGTTCCCAGTTCTTTGGAACCCTCAGCATTTTGATCCGTCCAACCCCAGGCCAGCTCTGCCATTTGGGAGTTTGGCCTCAGACAAAACCTTGATTTTCCTGCTTCTGGTAAAAAAAAAACAGCTAATGGAGAGTGAATTAAGCTTTTACTAGGAAAAGACGAATCCAAATATTTCCTATCCTGATCCCAGACGTGACTGACCCTCACACTGTGAAACAGAGCAGAGCTTTAGAACATTCCACTAACAGATACAAACGTGGAATTACTGCATCCAGAGCATTTCTTTCCCTCAATGAATTTAGAATAAACCAAGTTACAAATACAACCCTTCCTTTTTTTATGTATCATGAAACCATTCTCCCCTCAGAAAACCTTTGATGTAAATCATATAGGCTGCCCATATATTAATTTTCCACTTCATCATCATTTGTGAAGCTCTGCCTCAGTACTTTTCCAGCATTCCATGGTAACCTGCAAAAACCTCCTGGATGCTCAGCCGGAGGGCAACGTGTGTGTGTTTTACACCAGTGACTCTGCCCCTGTAATTCCTTTCGTTTCCCATGGAAATGTTTGTCCAGATTAAGTCTTATTTACACTTTAAAGCCTTATTTACACTTGGTTTATGTTCCTGTAGCACGGAGTTGTAAATCCAAATGCAAATGGTCACAAATGATGTGAGAAGTCAGGCTCAGGCTTCGGATGGAATAGGAAATTGTCCCATGTTTTTTAAGCTGCCATTTTATTTTAGGTACTGCCACTAAAATAGGGGTGGTTGCCAACACCTGAGAAACTTTCTGCTCTCATTCCCAAAAATCAGGGTATGGCCATGCCCTGGTGACCCCATCGTGTGTGTGGGGTCAGCAAAGCCCAGTCACCCCTCAGAAGGGACAAGAAGAGCTTTCCTGTGCCCTGGGGCTTCCTCAGAGGTGCTCTGCAGACTCCTCTGTTGCCTTCATTCCCAATTTTGTTCCATTTGATGTTCATAATTCTCCTTTTTTATTGGAAATACAAAGGCCTGTCCTACATTGAACTAAATTCCCCTTCCCCCCATCCCTCCCCAACCCAAGAGCTGCTTCACTCCCCAACTGTCTATTTTAAGGCCCCACAAGATTCCTTTGCTATTGTTGGCCTACAGCTCCAATGAAATCCATTATAAACACTCATCATGCTGGAGTATAAACACTGTGGATTCCTGACTTCCGAGAGCAGCTCCAGAGGGAGCAGGAACGTTGCACCAAATATGGACACGCTTTGCCCAGCTCTGGAGATGTCACATTTTTCAAGAAGGCAGCATTTAATCCATCTCCAATGTTATTTATTTTTCTGAGCTTTTTAAGCAAAGCCTTTGTCCCAAGGGCTGGAATCAAGAAATGATCCATGGAGGATTTTATTCTCCCCAAGGCTGGGCAGTTCAGCTTAAGGAATCTTCAGGAGATGGGGAAGGGGTGAAATTTTTGTGTCTGACCCAGACTGAACAATTTGTGCACTGAAGTTGAACCTGACATTTTTAGCAGAACTAATCTTGGTGCTTTGGAGGTTTTTGTTTGAATCAGTGTCTAAGCCTTTATTTGAGTTCTGCTGGGTGATTTAGTGAGCTCTGCAAGCCATTACAGCTTTATTTCTTATATCTCTGTGCTTCTCTCACCCTGCTCCCTGCCAATTCCTCCCTGGGGGTCTAGGAAATGATAACTGGGCTGGTCTAACTGGGATCTCTCTTTTCAGTCCCTGGATGAAGCCCTCAAGTACTGCAATTACGTGTTCACCATCGTTTTTGTGTTTGAGGCAGTCCTGAAGTTGGTGGCCTTTGGTTTCCGAAGGTTCTTTAAGGACAGGTGAGAGCATTTTAAACTCCTGTGAATTTGGGATTCAGGGCTGGATTGACCCAGTTTCAGAGCCAGATGCTGGGGAGATGGAGCATCGCTGTGGTGACACAGGAAGAGCCAAGAGCTGAGTCTCTGTGGGTGCAAACTTTGTAGTGTATGCACTAAAAATCCTAAAAACTGCTGGCTGTGCTTTGCAGAAGGAATTCAGGAAATCTCCCTAAATTCCAGATGCATATTTTTCCCCAGTATCTCCCTTTCCACCAGGCCAGCTCAGCTTAGAGGTCAGGAACACTTCCCAGTCAGCTCCCAGTCACTTCCCAGAGCTTCTGGCTCACAGGATGTCTGTGCCAGCAGCAGTGAGCTGGTTTTGAACCCCATAAAATCATGGGCCCAAGTGGGAGTGAGGAGAAGCATTTTCCTGTGATTAACTCACAATTCCCTCCTCTTGGATGTCCATCCATGTCTGACTGGAATTTTGTCTGTCCTGCCTCCCCTTGTAGGTGGAATCAGCTGGATTTGGCCATCGTTCTCCTGTCAATTGTGGGGATCACGCTGGAGGAGATCGAGATGAACGCTGCCCTCCCCATCAACCCCACCATAATCCGCATCATGAGGGTGCTCAGGATAGCCAGAGGTCAGTCCAGCTCCAGGGATCTCCATCCTTCCAGCTGGAAAACCCTTTGGCCATTTGTCCTTCCAGTCCTGCTGGTTCAGCTCCAGGGGCTGCCAAGTGTCAACTCAGACACAAGCTGGGGTTTTGTGGGCTTTTCCAGTGGCATCTTAGGTTGGATTCTGATCCAGACCTGGGATCACAGACCTGTTATACTGATCCAGGCAAGAGTGGGAAGTGATGTCAGTTAGAGCTTGGGGTGATGCTCATCACTGAGGAAGTGTCTCCCCATTCCTCTCCCATTTTTCTGCCTGGGCACGTTGGAGTTCTTGTAGTTTTTTGTCTGTTTTGATAGAATCAAATAATGGTTAGGGTGGGAAAGGACCTTGAAGATCATCCAGTGCCACCCCCTGCCATGGACAGGGACACCTTCCACTATCCCAGGGTGCTCCAAGCCCTGTCCAGCCTGGCCTTGGGCACTTCCAGGGATGGGGCAGCCACAGCTTCTCTGGGCACCCTGTGCCAGGGCCTCCCCACCCTCCCAGGGAACAATTCCTTCCCAATATCCCACCTGCCCTGTGGCAGTGGGAATCCATTCTCCCTTGGGACAGACAATGGGATGTTCAGCCCTGCTGGGATGCAGAGAACTCCCCGTGTGTATAAACAGCTGCAAGAGAGATTTAAACCCTCCCTGCAAGATCTGAACTCCAATTTCCATTATGGATTTTCCCTGCACTATTCCCCAGCCCTGCTGACCAGGATTTGCTCCTCATTTCAGTGCTGAAACTGCTGAAAATGGCCACAGGGATGAGAGCTCTCCTGGACACGGTGGTCCAAGCCCTGCCCCAGGTAAGCCCCCAAAATTCCTCCATGGCCAGGTGTTCCCCTTGGGAATTCAAGTGCCTTTGGGGCCTGGGGACAGCTCTGTGTTTGGTGGCTTCTAGAAGAGATTGTCAGCTTTCTCCAGGCTTTGGGAGCAGAGTTTTGCACAGCACATCCTGGGGTGTGTTTGATGGGAGAACCAGAATGGGGGAAAAAGAGTTCACAGAGAGTCTTACAAACCCCAGGTTTCACTGGCAAGTTTGGGAATCACAAGGCTAAACAGAGAAGGATGTTGGTGAAACCACTGGGAGCAGACAGCTTCCAACTCAGCAGTTTTATTTGGGAGGCAGGAACAACCGTAATTATTGACAGAGGAGCTGCAGCCTCTGAAAGGCAAATTGGGGAGATGTTTCTGAGTGTTAAAAGATTAAATTGGGGTCTGAAATCCCCATATTGTCCTGAGCTGCAAGAGGAACAACAACACTGCCAGACTTAATGATACTTGGTAGGATCCTGCAAATGCTCTGTTCCTGGGACCACTTTTTTATGGATTTATTTATTTAAGAAATGTAATTACCCAAAACACTCCTATGATTCAGTTTCTAAGTACAAAGCAGCCCATGATCTATTCCAAGTGAACTGGAAAATTAGGGGAATTTCTTCTCCTTGGAAAGACCCCTTTGCTTTACTTTTCATGATTGCCATAAAGATGTTCCTAATCTGAGAATTTGCCCTTTGGTATCCAGACTTGAAAGATTTTAGCTGAGACTAAAGCAGGGATTTACCAACCTGACCCCTAGGTTGGCATTTCAAGAAATCATTTGATTTGTGACTATTTTTTCATTTACAAAGCATTGTGACCACAGACCATATTTTCTCTCCCTCCTTGTTTTCTCTCCCCCACAAACAATAGGGTGGCTCTAGGCCAGGCTTTTGGTTTCCTTGGGGTGTTCTTGCAGTTTGCATTCCAAGCAAGGTCTCTTTTTAAGGGAGAACCCCAGGGATATTCCAGGGTGCAGATAAAAATATGCCACTTTGGCCTCCAGTAAAGTTCAGAAAATGAGAAGTTTGGGAAGATCTCTCTGACAACAATCACTCTTCATAAAGCTGCAGCTTTCATTTCCAAGGCAGGGGATGAGTTCCTACCCTAATTAAATTAGTAGCCTAAAACCACAGCTGGTAAATCCTCATTGAATGTGGCTTCTAAGTGACAAAAAAAACTAATTTAATGTTTATTCATTATGGTTTGGGGGAAAATTCCTTGTCTGGTGTAAGTAGAATTGTCCATTTATGGGCTGATGATGATGAGGTACTGTCACTGCAAAATGCATTTTTTGGGGGTGTTTTTCACCAGCTTTGTATTTGTTTTTTATTCACCAGTTTGAATAACACTTGGAGAACCAATTATCCCCAGATTTGGGGGAATGTAGCATTTTGGTCCAAGACTGAGGCTGTCACAGGCTTGGTCTCCTCTTTTGGGATTGCAGACTGAGCTTGAGTTGCTCTTTTCAAAATGATCCTGCCCAGCTCCTTGTGTGGTGACCTCGTGTCTGCCAGGTCAGAGACCTTCTCCTCCACCTCATCTCTGGGAAAAATGAGATGGAGCAGAGTTAAAAAATGAGGGGAGGCCACAGAGACAGAAAGAATGGTCAGGGAAGGCTCTTGGATTGGCACCTTTTCCATGTCCTCTTAGTCCCAGAAAAAAGAACCCACCTGGTTCTTATTTTAGGGATACAAAGTATTAGGGAATCAGCCATCCCCTGTTGATGGAATACTTTCCTGTTTACTCTTTCTAATTAAAAAAATCTGATGTTTTTTAGTCTGAATTAGCCAAGTTTGTTTTTTCACTGGATGTAACGTTGCTTTTTCCTCGTATCACTTCTCCTTTTTGGAGCAGTGGTAGATAAAATAATCTCTTGCAGTCTGGCAAACAGGAAAGCGTTGAACTCCTTTAATCTCTCAGTATGGAGCAGCTTTTCAAGACCTGTTTCAAGTGTTTTCTTCTTCTTTATGAGCCCTGTCCCCATTAAGGCTCGATAATGAATTACACCACTCATCCATCACTGATTATTTCCTTGCTTCTGCATCTGGTGGCTGCACTGGGTTTGTAAGCAGAGTCTGCTCTCTCAGACTCGTTTTTGGTGGTGGTCCTTGAGTCCTTTTCCCAGTCCCTGCTCCCCAAAGTCCTTTCTGCAGCAGATTTTGGAATTTGGCTGGGTGAAAATGCTCCTGGTGGAAGTGAATCCCCCAGCAGTCCCTGCTGAGCTGCCAGAGCTCTTCCTGGAGGGGAGGACAACTGGAATCCAGTCCAATTCCCATCCTCCAACAACAGCAAGATGTGGAACTTTCCTATCAAAAGATCTGGGTTCTTTTTCCTTCTCTTGTCTCACTTGATCCGTGGATGGCACATTAATTCCCTGCAGGCTGTACAAGAGACTCCTCTTTGTCTTCAAAAGCTTGGAACTGCCCCCAGCTGGACTCTGAGCCAAGAAAAAAGTGAAGAACTCCTCGTTCTAGCAGAGCCCTGAAAGGCAGGATCTGAAGTTTGCTCCTGTCCAGGAGTTTATCTCCTCTTGGTGCTGTAATTCCTGGGCTTATCTCAACTTCAGCTCCTGGAGAGGTTTTCTGGCATTGTCCAACTGCAGTTGGGGGACAAAAACAACAACCTGCTTCTGCCAGAGCCTGGAAAGCCACAGGGATGTGAACTCAGAGAGCAGGAATGGGAATGTCTGAGCAGCCAGCACTGGGGATGATGGATTTTGGAAGATAGGGGTGTGTGGGCTGTGCTGCAGGGATCCCTGAGGGACTGGGGCAGGGAAACAGAAATCCATAGGTACAAAATGCACCATCCTGCTGCTCCTGGTGCTGGGCTCCGTGGGACTGAGTGGACACAGAAAGGAGACCTTGTTCAGGTCAGCCTGAGGTGACTTCACCCTCCAGGGTTTTCTGTCTGGCCATCTCCACTGTTGTCTGTTGTTGGTCTGTCTGGCCATCCCCACTAATCCTGGAATTCTCACAGACAGCCTCTGTTTTCCAAACAAATGTGTCCATTTTCTCCTGGGCCTGCTGCATAAATTGGGCTCTGTTTTCCTGCTGCCAGGATTATTGCCTTGGCTGGAGAGTGATGCAAGGAAGATGAGGAGGACTCATCTTGGAAAGGCTTGGCAGGAGCTTCATTTTATGAGAAATTGCTCTGGACAGGCATCCCAGAGAGCTGTGTGCATCAACAGCTGGAATGCCAGTGGATGTCGGAGCAGGGAGAGGCACAGGAGGAACTGGCTTCACTCAGGAGTGGGGCAGCAGGAGACACAAATTCCATCAATACCTCTCCCAGAGCAGGGAGAGCCAAAGCCAGCTGGGTGTGTGGAGAGGGAAGTCCCTTTCCCTGAGCTAAGCAGGTTATTCCAGAGGTTCTGCAGTGGAAGAGCACAGATCCAGCTGGGATGCACTGTAGGGAAGGGTGTAGCTCCTCATGGAAGCCCCCCCCGGGTGGGATGGAGGACTCTCTCCAGCATCTCCATCCCCTGTGGCTTCTCTGAGGCACATCAGGGCACCAAAGCATCTCCAAATGTTCTCCATCTCTGCTTCTCTCCGTGCAGTCCCCTGGGGCCCCAGGAAATGATGGAGAGCCTCTGGCTGCCAGAGAGAGGGGATGTCTGGAGTTCTCTGTGTCCAGCCCAAGTCAGGGGGAGCTGGATGGATCCCAGAGCCTGGGCTGAGCTGTTCAGGGTTGCTGGAGGAGAACCACTGCCCAGAGCCTGCTGGGGTGCCCAGAGCTGGATTTCTGTTCCTGATGGAAAGTCCAGCAAGGCATCCCAGCCTTTGGCTGCTGAGGAAAAGCTCCTGCCCCCTCCCACTCCTTCCAGCAACATGATTTATGTACCATCTTTTCCGTGTCTGGTCTCAGGAGATCTCAAAGGGCTTTGGAGGCATTCATTACGTATCCCCGAGGGAATTCCAGATGGGGATGTGCAGTTACAGGACAGGAGTGACTCACCAAGGTCACAGACACACACACAGGCTGCCTGCCTCCTGCTCAGCTCCCTGGCCCAGCTTCTCTTCCTCAGCCCATCCCTGGCAGTGGGCCTGGGGTCCTTCTCCGTGCTCAGGCCTTGGTGGAGGCCATGGGCTGCAGAGGACCTTTCCTTTCCCCTCTTTCCTTTCTCCTGTTTCCTCTCCCCTCTTTCCTTTCTGCTGTTTCCTTTCCCCTTTTTCCTCTCCTCTCCTCTCCTTTCCTTTCCTTTCCTTTCCTTTCCTTTCCTTTCCTTTCCTTTCCTTTCCTTTCCTTTCCGTTCCTGTCCTTTCCTGTCCTTTCCTGTCCTTTCCTGTCCTTTCCTGTCCTTTCCTTTCCCAGTTTGGAGTGATACCTGGTAGTAACTTCCATGCTAGTCTAAATTCTTTGGAATTTCCTCAATGCCATAACTTTACAAACTGAAAAATGGCAGTAAAATATTCAAGCTGCTTAGAGCAAAATCCAACACCCTCTTCTGCAGTACTTGAATATCCATCAGCCTAGAAAGTTTGTTTATCACTTTTATTTTAATTCCCTTTAATTATTTGCTCATTTGCCTCCCCAGCAGTGTGTGTGGTGTGTTTGTGCTTATGCCTGCTCATTTCTAATGTCTCACAAACCATCAGTGGTCCAGCAGACAGGAGGTAGGAAAAGCTGTTCCAGAAGACAGCAGAGGCAGATGAAATAATCCAGCCCAGCCATCCACATCCCTGTTTTATCTATATTATTCCCTGGAGGATGGTAATAATGTTAGGGAAATTGCAGAGCCAGTTTAGGCTTTATAGCAATTACAGTCTCCACTGGGTGATTTGACTATTCCCATTTCTTTAATATTACAAAAACCCCTCTTTCATAGGCAACAGCTGTGTTAATTTTATAATGACAGATACCACACTGATAAACTTTCTGATTAAATTAAGCATGGTCAAAACATCCAACAAAACTGTGGCTGTGCCAGCTCAGAGAAGAAAACTCAGAGTTCACTAAAAGGTATCTCAGAGATCAGGAATCCCTCAGCCTGACTGCCTGGATCACCTCCTGCTTCCTTGGTTTTGAGGGATAAAATCCTGCTTTTGGTGCTGTGTCTGGTGGGAGAACTCGATCACTTTATCTCAGTTACAGGCTGATAACACGAGCAATTCCAGTGGCAGAGAGATGAATGTGAGCAGTTCACTTGCAGGTGGTGGCAGGTCAGGTCACTCTGCCCTTCCTGCTCTCTGCCTGAACCACCAAAATCTGCTCCTGGAGATGTTTCCGAGCTTGGGTCCCGTGTTGGGATGGATTCCAGCACGGAGAGCTGCGATCCTGTTGGTATTAGGAGCCTTTGTGCTGTTTTCATGTCACCTGTTGCCCCTTCAGCCCCCTTGGGGGGCTTGTGAGCACCTCCAGCAGCACCTGGAGCTGCCAGTGCTGGTTTGTGGGATCAGGCTTTTCCTTTGGGACGCTGACAGCTGAAATTTGGGAAGTTGTTGCAAAGTGGCTGTGAAGGGGAAGGCTCAGGGAGCTTCCCCTCTCCCTGGAGCAATGAAAGCCCTCCATGCCAGTGAAACCTTTGGAAACCAGTTCCTCTTGTGGCTTCTTGTTGTCCCAGAGTCCCAAATCTGGCAAAGAGAAGGGAAAAGCCCTCAAAACTCAGAGCAGCAGGTCCCAAAGCAGCCCTGCCCTGCAGGGTGCCCCGGGGTGCCCAAATTCCAGGTGAGTGGAGGGTGATGGAGAAGCCACTGCTTTCCACAGGGGAATTTCTGCTCTTTCCCCACACCACGAACCCCCTGGGCCCCTAAAGCAGAACTCAGAGAGGGGAGCAGGGTGCTGGAAGCCACGGGGACGTCCATTCCCCTCCAGCCACCCATCCCTGCTTTGCTTGTGTTGAAAATGTGATTGAATGATTTCATTCATGACCTCGACTTGCCTGACCCTTGTTCTGCTTTCTCCTTGTGTAGGTAGGGAACCTTGGCCTACTTTTTATGCTCCTGTTTTTTATCTATGCTGCCCTGGGAGTGGAATTGTTTGGCAAGCTCGGTGAGTAATGGGCCTGACACGGCTCCTTTCATCCGGTTGATGTTTATTTGGTATCTGGCTGTTTCCTTTTCTCTCTCCCTCTCATTCTTGGGCCTTCCTTAGCTTCACACTCATGTTCTGAAGATTAAAGTTTTCTCTTGATCTCGGGGTCACAGCTGACACCCGAGGATGTAACACAGAACCTGTCTAACACACACACACACACACACAGATTTGTGTACCCTTGGCTGTAGAGGAACTATTTGCTCTTTAAATATCATTGTCCAGCATGGCTTTGTTCACAAAGATGGAAGTTTGCTACTGAAGACAGGAGATGAAGCTGCAGAGCTGGATGGGGGTCAGATTCCTGCTGGAAAGGTGCCACCATAAACATGTCCCTCCTCACAGCTTCCAGCACACTCCATTAGTTCCCTGCACTTGGCTGCCTCTGCTCTTCCAGCTGCCCAGGCCTTGTCTGGCCCTGTTTCTCCATCAATCAGGAGGCATCCAGTGGTTCCTGGTTGTCCAGGGTTAGTTATTCCTCCAGTTTGAGGCTGGAGCTGCTCAGGAATGTGCCCATCACTAAAATCAGAGCAGACACCCAGCCCTACCTTGCCCAGCCAGGCCAAAGCAGCCCCTGCTTTCAAGATGCTGTTGGAAGGAGCTGTGTCTGCATCCTCAACATTTCCATCCCAATTAAGGCTTCAGGAGCACCAGAAGGGCCCTTCATGAGCAGAGTTTATGGCTGTCATTAATCCCCTTTATGAGCCCAGCCCTCTGCTCAGATTACAAGTGCCTGAAAGCAGAATAATTCTTTCTAGCAAAACCAAATTATTTTTCAGTCTCTGACAAATTCTGGGGGGAAAAAAAAATAGTTCTGCATCCACCCTGAGTGAAATAGTGTGGGTTTATATCACATCTCTGCAGTTTGTTCTGTCACAAGGGTGAGAAATGGCTCTTCCCAGAGGCACCTTCTGGTGTTTGCACACCCACACCTGGGCTGTGCCAGCCCAGGGAACCCCTCTGGGGCAGGACTCTGCTCCCCAGCCCAATTTAACTGGGAATTACTTCACTCCTTTTTCCTGATCACTGCCAGTCCACGCCAGCCACAACAACTGTCAGCACTCCCTCCCCCAGGACTGGTCATTTGTGGGTTTTTCTTTGATTTTTTTGTTTTGTTTTTGTTTTTCCTTCCAATTTACCTCTGAATAATTACTGCAGAGTGAAATGCCCAAACAAGAGACATTGCTGCCTGTCCTAATGAATATTTAACGAGGCTGTGTTTTATGGGAAGATGGATATTTCATATGTTCAATTTGCATTCATTAGGATATTAATTCTCAGGGGGGAAATGTCAAATTGCTCCACTTTATCTCAGTGAAAATATCCCTCATGGTAGATGTGCCCTGTAAAAAATCATCAGGGCAAGGGCATCATCAAGAGGAAAACTGACAGAGGATCCTGTAGAGCAGCAGTAAAGAAAAACACAGAAATCATAAGATCATGGAATGGTTTGGGTTGGAAAGGACTTGAAAGCTCGTCCTTCTCCATCCCCTGCATGACCAGGGACATCTCCACTATCCCAGGTTGCTCCAAGCCCCATCCAGCCTGGCTTTGAATGTTTCCAGGGGTGAAACTTCCCACAACAGCACTTCCCTGCCTCCTGGTGACCTGTCCCAGGGTTCTCCAGATGGAAACAACTCTGCCAATGTCCTTCCTGCTCCTCCTGAGCAGGAGACATCCCCACTCCCTGGTGCCAGGCATGCATGGGACACAGCCCAGGGTGCCACCCCCAGCTCTGGGGGCTGCTCTGGAAAACCCAGCATGGTTTGAGTGATGTGCTGCTCCTTCCCTGTCCCGCAGATTGCAGTGAAGAAAATCCCTGTGAAGGGCTGAGCCGCCACGCCACCTTCACCAACTTCGGCATGGCCTTCCTCACCCTCTTCAGGGTGTCCACGGGGGACAACTGGAACGGGATCATGAAGGTGTGTGCAGTCTCAGTCTCAATAATTCCTGCTCTCTAGAGAGCTGTAGATGCAGTTTTCAAACAGATTTAGGCAACTCTTGTGTGAAAACAAAAATGTGTCCTCTTAAAACATCAAAATTAAACTTCCTAATTTAAAAGTTGGGTGTGTTTTCAAGCAGTGGTTTGTCCTAAGTCTCACCCAGCCTGAAATTTCATTCCTGTTTATAATAACTTCAGGAAAATTATGCCAGTTTTTTTACTGACAGGGATGACCATGTTATCTGTGTCCTGTGCCTTTGGGATGTATCACAGAATCATGGAATGGTTTGGGTTGGAAGGGGCCTTAAAGCTCATCCTATTCTACCCTCTCCTGTGGGCAGAGACACCTTCCACTATCCCAGGCTGCTCCAAGCCCTGTCCAACCTGGCCTTGGACATTTCCAGGAGAATCCACAACTTCTGGGCAACGCATTCCCCTCTTTGTAGCTGATTTAACTCACCATCTCCATATTTTGTTTAATCCATTTCAGTTGTACCCACGAGCCTTTGTGCTCTTTTGGTGTTTCTGCACTTGGAGCCCAGGCAGAGCCTTATTAATCCCTGCCCTGTCCCCCCCTGCTGCAGGACACCCTCCGGGAGTGCACTCGGGAGGACAAGCACTGCCTCAGTTACCTGCCCGTCATCTCCCCCGTCTACTTCGTCACCTTCGTCCTCATCGCCCAGTTCGTCCTGGTCAACGTGGTGGTGGCAGTGCTGATGAAGCACCTGGAGGAGAGCAACAAGGAGGCCAAGGAGGACGCTGAGATGGATGCTGAGATCGAGCTGGAGATGTCCCGGGGGACCAACACCTCCGGCGGGAGCAGGGGAGCGGCCGCGGGCCCTGAGAGCCGCGCGCTCCACAGGAACCAGGAGCACACGAAGGCCGTGGTGCAGGTGAAGCACCAAGCCCTGGTGAGAGCCCACACAGAGCTCAGGGGTGGGGAGGGGATGGATCCCACCAGTCTGAGCAGCAGGTTCCACACGGAGCCAAAGGGACAGGAGACAAGGAGCTGTCCCGGTCCCCCTATGGCAGAGATGTCACCACCACCCCCCATCCTGAGCCAGCTCCTGAGGGTTCACAGAGGTGGAAGCTGCTGGAAATGCTGTCCTGGCCATTATTCCAGGGGAGGGTTGAAATTCCATCTCTCCAGTTCATTCCCAGGTTGTGGATTTTAAGTTCAGAGCCATAATAGCCACAGGTCCCCGTCCTTGTCAGCAGGACCAGGGAGCGACCTCACAAAGCCTGGGAATGCTGGCGCTGGGAGCCCTGCCACCTACAGCATAGGATGGCATAAATTCTCTTCACATAGACACTATTTAGGATTTTAATCCCACTTCAGGATTTCCAGAGGAGCCTCAAGGAAATCTGTACAGCTCAGGAGCTGCTGGTGTGAACCTGCAGGTCCCCACTGGCTCATGGTGTGCTCAGGACAGGGATGACTTGGGAACTCTCAGAGCCCCTCAGCAAGGAGCTGGAGCTTCCTGGGTTGATTTTCCAGACACTGCCTGCTCTCTGATTCCTATCAGTCCTCTAGGAAAACAATCAGAAGTGCAGGGGGAAGGAGGGTGTGAGATAATTGCCTCATCCCATGTCAGCAGCCTATGATTAAGAGTGAACACGGAATTGCTTTGTCACCACGATCACAAATAAATCTACCGCGAAATCAGTGGGGGATTTGAGATTAAATTACATCAAATTAGATTTTTGTGAAATCTATCAGACTCTATTAAGGCAAGGAAAAAGAAATTTGGTTACACAGCAATGGGGAATTTGCTATTTGAATGTTGTTCCTGACAGACATTCCTGCAGGAAAATACACAGGTTGCTTTTGTAACTGGAGGAGGAGAGGGCACCTTTCACAGGCTGGGATTGCAAACTGAGTCCATTCTCCTTGGGTTCTCCTCATCTTCCAATACCTCCCAAGCACACCAGGAGCTGTGCAGAGCCTCCTTTTAACCCTGGAAACTCTGTAGGGAGAGGTGATGAGGGGGAACAGCATGAGCAGGGACACATTTCCCCCTGCAGATGAGATTGTGGGAATTCAGGTGAGGATTTGGGAGCCAGGGCTCCCTTCCCTGCACAGCACAGAGACAGAGGTGCTGCAGTGGGACTGTGCTGATTCCCTCACTCCCATCTCTGTCCCTGGATCCCTGGAAGTGTCCAAGGCCAGGTTGGATGGGGCTTGGAGCAACCTGGGATAGTGGAAGGTGTCCCTGCCCATGGCAGGGGTGACACTGGGTGGTCTTGAAGGTCCCTTCCGACCCAAACCATTCTGGAATTCTGGGATTCCCTGATCTGGGACCCCCAGTCTGTTGTGGGCAGTTGCTCCTGAGCTCCCTGTGAGCTGCACTGGAAGGTTTTGTGAGATGCTCTGTATTTTCTTCCCATTTCTGACAGTTTTTGCAGCCCACATTTGCTTTTCTCTTCCTTCCCGCTCTGGATGAATGGGACAAGCAGGAAATGCCACGGGGCAAAGCTGTTTGAGTGGGCAGCATCTGCACAAGGTTTTGAAGCAAAAAGGGAAGGAGTTCACTGTAAATTCCCCCCTGAGGTGACCCTGTCTCCCTCTCTCCTTGCTCTGCTACTGATGCTTTTTATTTCCCCAATCTGGAGGAGGTGCTGAGCTGTGGGTGTCTTTAACCATCCCAGACACACTGGAGGGGGCAGAGATTCCCATCATGGGAATCCCATCCTTCTCTACTTCCCACCCTGTCCTGCCACCTTCCCACAAAAGCCCAGGGCAGCAGGTTGAGGTGAATGATGTCCCACTGCTGCTTCTGCATCGTGGTGTTGTTCTCTGGTGCTGTGTCTGAACTGTGCCGAAGCTGTCCCTTCACAGCCACAACCCTTCCAGCCTCTGTCCTCCGTGCTCTGTTTGCAGCAGCTGGGAGAACAGCATGCCCCAGAGGAATCTCCCAGAGGAATCTGCCATCTGTGGGACAGGAATGAAATCCTCTTTTTAGCCCTTACAATGTGCATTTGGTGTGCAGAGTGATGTGTGAGCAGTGTGACTTCAAATGTTAAATTGAGAGCTGCAGGCAGTCTTTTCTTTGTGGAGAAAACACTGTCAAATTTGATTTTATTGTTGTTATGGTAAGAACTTGTTTATGATACTGAGAAAACAGAGGCAGGAGGAGATCAGCACCTCAGGTTCCAGCAATCCCCAGAGCTGTGAGTTCAGGAGATGCTCTGGGGAGATTCCCAGCAGGCCAGAAGAGCTGTAGCCCCCTGTGCTCAGTCCTGATCACCCCAGGTCCCATCCCAATTTCCAGGGTATGGGATCAGGCTCTGGAGTGCATCAGGTGGTTAGCAGTGTGTCTCCCAACCATCCTCACAATCCAGAGCAGCTCGCCAGGTGGGAGCCAACAAGTTTCCTGTCCATGTTTCACATTTCAAGGACTTCTTTCATTTGAAATTTGCCCACGTCCCTAATCCAGTCAGGTCTCAACAGCTGAACCCTTAAAAATTGAAGTGGTTGATGTCAAATAGGGCTTTCTGTTCATTTGTTCCAGCCATAGGAGATCCTGGAAAGCCAAACTGAGCTTTAAACTGTGATCCTTCTGTTCAAGTGCTGAGCAAGTGGAGCAAGACCTTTTGTTCTCGGTGTGGCTCCGGGCTCCTGTCTCCAGCTCAGTGTTGCCCTGCTGATGGAGATGATGAGCTGGGATGGCCAGGGGCCAACTGGCTCTGGCTGCTGAGGCATTGATTCAGCAGCTGAGAGCCCTGAGTGGCACCTGGAGCGCTCTGGGCACAACAACAGGCAGTGCTGGATGCCAACAACCTGTAAAAATACCTGCTGGTGCCCCCTTCCCAGCCAAGCTCAACAGGGTGACAGCATGGAGTAATTCCTCTTGGGGTGTGTGTCTTCAGGGAGCTGGGCAAAGACATTTCTAAGCCAGAAGTACAAGGTAAAAACAGATTGAACCAGATCCTTGGTGAGCTCCAAACCTCAGGGAATCTCAGGGCCAGGTTTTGCTGGCAGAGAGGGGAAACAGCCCAGCAGAGCAAAGCGAAATACATTTAATTTAAGACATGCAGCTGGGAAAATGTTTTCAATCAGTCACTGGGAGGCTGACGTTAAAGGAAAACCAGCGCAATAAGTTGTGTTTTAGATAACGTGGTAAACTGTGAGGGGAACGTGTCCAGGACCAGCACTGGGGGCAGGGAGCCAGGCCGCAGGGCCTGCTCCAGGGGCTTCTGCTCCCTCAGCTCTTGCCCAACTCATAGCATCACCTCTGCCCAGCACCCCAGAGACATCATTTGTGTCCCTAAGGCTTCCTCAGAGCCCAGGGATTTGCTGTGAGCTGCCTGAGAGGGGTCACATTGAAGGTTTGTGGTGTGCTCTGTCTGGCCAGGCGCTTCCAACCAGACCCATTTCACAGCGACAGCAAACAAAGAAAAACCCCTTTTCTACCCCCAAACAGGCTCCACACCCCCACCCTCACTGCCACAATGTCTCCTCCTTCCCTCTGCCTCATTCTTGAACTTGGTTTGGCCTCTCTGTCCTGTCTTTGAGGGGAAGGATGTCACCCCCAGGCCAGGCTGAAAGCATCTCCCTGGCAACATCAGATGAGGACGATGTGAGCAGTGCTGGCTTTCTCATGTGTTTAACACGTGGGCCCCCTTTTCCTGGACTTTCCTTTCTCTCTGTGGTGTCCACGAGTTGAGCTGGTGGTGGGTCATGGACGCCTCCCTTTATTCCAGCCACAACCTCAGTGTCACTTTGGTGTCCCCTGCAGCCACCGTGCAGGCTCTGGGTAAGATCCCAAGGGGAGCATCTGCACAAGGGTTTGAAGGAAAAAGAGAAGGAGTTCACTGTAAATTCCCCCCTGAGGTGACCCTGTCTCCCTCTCTCCTTGCTCTGCAGGGCAGTGCAGCCTCCCTGAGGCCCCAGGACTCCCAGAACCTGCTGACCGTCCGCAAGATCTCCGTGTCCCGGATGCATTCCCTGCCCAACGACAGCTACATGTTCCGTCCTGTCACCCCAGCCAAAGCCCCTTTCCCCCTGCACGAGGTGGAGATGGAAACCTATCCCTGCAAAGCCCAAAGAGGTACCACCCATGGAGATTCCCCTTCTCTGAGCCAAAGTTCTGGGCCCCTCACGACAAGAAGGTCATTGAAGGTCTGGAGCGTGTCCAGAGAAGGGGCTGGAGCACCAGGAGGGGCTGAGGGAGCTGGGGGGGCTCAGCCTGGAGCAAAGGAGGCTCAGGGGGCCCTGCTGGCTCTGCACAAGGGAACAAGGGATGGGACAAGAGGAAACAGCCTCAGGCTGTGCCAGGGGAGGGTCAGGTTGGATATCAAGGAAAATTTCTTCACCAAAGTGGTGGTCAAGCATTGGAACAGGAGTCACCATCCCTGGAAGTGTTCAAAAAACCTGTGGATGTGGCACATGGGGACGTGGTTTAGTGGTGGCCTTGGCACTGCTGGATTAATGGTTGGACTCGATGGTCTTTTCCAACCTTTGTGATTCCATGATTATAACAATGGGTGGTTCAATGAGGAGCAACCAACCCCAACATGGCCTGAGCAGGGCTTGCTTTGATTTGGTACCATCAGCACGATGGTGTTTTCCCCATGTTCCCGTCACATCCCTGTACTTTCCCAGGAAAAAGCTCAGGTGGCTCAGACGTGTGGGGAGAAGTGCTGCTCCTAAGCAGTGCCAGGGGCACAGAGCACAGGTTTTTAGCTGAGGAAAAGGGAGGGAGCTGTGCATTCCTGCTGAATCCTGCCTGCAGATCAATAACATCCACAGGAATAAAAGCTGGAGCTGGAATCGCTTCCGGGCACAGCTCATTGTTTCAGGCAGGCTGCAGCCTCAGGGCAGTGTCTTAGCACCACACATCAAGTTCAGAGCTGCAGGAATTTCTTTGGTAGCATAAAGATTAGAAACCAGGCTCTTCTCTAGCCTGGCTTTGTAATGAATGTCTTGGAGAGACCCCATGGAGAGACCCCATGCTCTGGGAATCACGAGCTGCACGGAGCCTTTGAGGGGGCACTTTTCCACTGCATCCAAGTACATCTCCCTGAAAATGCCTCTCTATCTCTTTTGTTGAGCTGTTTTGAAGGGGAAATCGATATGAAACAAAATCTCTGCCTCCCTAAAAGCACATGTGCTCCTGGGGTGGCTCCCAAGAACTTTTCCCAGCCCGGTTTCCTTTGATCCAGTGTGGTTTGAAATGCAAGAACCACTCAAGGACAGACGAGGGTTGGGTTTGCAAACCCTGCTCTGCTCTGATTTCCTTGGGTTTAGTAACTCTGTATTTGTTCAGACTCTCAGGGAGCCAGTTCATGTTCTCTGCTCTGTGTTTATTATTATTTCACCTGCAAATTCTTTGCAGAGGAAAGAAAACAGAGGTTGAGTTTCACGGCTGGGCTCCTGGGGCTGCTTTTCATCCCTGGAGTGGGTGTAAAGCAGGATTTATACCCATATAAAACCACTGTGGTGGTGCCAGGCGTGCGTAGAACTGACCAAGAATTCTCTGATGTTTCCCAAATTTCTCTCCAGGAGCACTGGAGGGATGGATATGACAGGGATATGATGGATATGACTTTTTAGCTGGTGGTAAAACCAACACCACCCTGAGCTGTGCTGCTCCAGAGCTGCCCAAACTCTTCTTCAAGTCACAGTCCCATAAGTTATGTCCAAGTAAAACTGAGCCCATGGAGACTCCCATTAGCATTTGTGCTTCCATGGGCTTCCAAATGTCAGCTCAGGATGTCTGATCTTCTCCCAGCTGACCACACAGTGAAATTATTGTGAGATGACCAGATCATGGGATATTTTAGATGCAGTTTCCTGATTTCCTAGAAACACAAGAGGAAAAAATACCCAGCTCCAGAGATCTTCAGTGTTCCTGAGCATCCAGTTTAGAGGGGGTTTGGATTTCCTATATGAGAGCTCAATGGAACATTTCCAACAGGAGGAAATTCCAACTGAGGACAGGGAGTAGAGCATAGGGTCTGGATTTTATGACCATGTTTGTGACAGATTTTATGACAGTTTTTCTGCATCATAAAAAGCATTTTATAAAGCCTGGAACAGCACATGAACGGCACAGGCTCAGACTGAAACCCTGGGTCTAGCAGAGCCCAAAAAAAATGGGGAGAAGTGGGGTGGGGGTGGAAATTCACTGCTCTGCTCCTTCTGTGGTGTTCTGGAGAAAAGCTCCACAAGAAAAATTATTAAACACTCACTTTTCTTTCTCCCCACCAACAAATCTGTCTGTGAAACGCAACTGCAATGTGTCTGGATGGCTTTTGTCAGAGGTTCAAGTTCCTTGACCCCTGGGCGAGATCTCTTGGAGTGATGGATAAGGGTGTTTTTAACACGGAGCGGGGCAGCAGTGCAGGAACAGACGTTGGGTTTCAAGCTAATGAGGACAATAAATCCTGCAGCCAAAAAAACAGGGGAGCAGGAGATCTTTCAAACAACTCACAAGTGCAGTAAAGCAGCACCATGGAGGGGCTGGGGAGGAGGGATTGCCTGCAGAACCAGCCTGGGAGGCTTCAGAAAGAGAGAGATTCCAGCCTGGCCACAGCTCAGGGCTGTCAGAGCACTTGGAGCAGGCTCTGTGCTCCTGATGGGGCCACGCTGGGCCAGGTTGTGCCTCGTGGGCAGCCCGTGGTGGTGGTTGGGCTGTGGGGAGTGGGAAAACTGCCCTGGGCCTGCAGCAGGGTCTGCCCCTGGAAAAATCATAGAATATCCTGAGCTGGAAGGGACCCACAAGGATCAGAGTCCAACTCCTGGCCCTGCACAGACACCCCAACAATCCCACCCTGTGCATCCCTGGGAGCGCTGTCCAAAGGCTCCTGGAGCTCTGGCAGCCTTGGGGCCGGGACCATTCCCTGGGGAGCCTGGGCAGTGCCCAGCACCCTCTGGGGGAAGAATCTTTCCCTGATATCCAACCCAACCCTCCCCTGGCACAGCTCCAGCCATTCTTTTTTGCTGCCATGTGGTCCTGGTGGGCACCCTCCACCCTGAGTGTCTCAACAGCTGCAGGAGGAAATTCCTGTTCCCTAGCACAGAAAACAGAGGCTGTGAGTGCACAGTTTGTAACAGGGAATATCCTGGAGTGGGCAGAGCCTCCTGGAACGCTGCTGAGTGACAGGGACTGCATCTGTAACCTCTCTGCCATCCCTGCTGAGGTTTGGCCAAGTGTTCAAGGCAGGAGACAGGACAAAGGACAAGGTTTTTAATCCTGGCACTGCCCAAGGTTTGGGATTTCAGCCTGGCTCAACAGGCTTTTCCTTTTCCCTCCTGCATTTACTCCCCTCCTGGAGCTTCTGCCTCACACCCTCAGTTGCCACGCCAAGCAGTGACTGCTGCCTCTCTCCTGTCCCAGGATCCATCACCTCCATCCGCTCCCAGCCTGTGGGAACGTGCTCCTCCCTGAGAGTCCCCACGGAGCCGCTGCCGCTGGCCGTGCGCTCCCCGGCCCCCGAAGGGCGTCACCGCTGGAAGGTCCTTCCCCCCCACGTCAGCCCCCGCTCTCCCGTGCTCAACAAGCTGCTCTGCAGGCAGGTGAGAGGCCAAGAGACTCCACAGGTAACTCCTGGGAATCACCTGCTTCCTTCCCTTCTTTCCCAGTCCTCTCTTGGGTTTCCTTGCTTGGAGCTAAGAGTACAATTTAGAACGAAACGTTTCTGTGCCATAAATTTTAATATACTCCAGTCTCAACAAGTGACTTGTGGGAAGGCTCTCTTTCCCTACTTCCATCTCCATGCCTGTGCTATTCCAGGAAATAAGAGCTAAAGCATGGAGAGAAGGTGCCCAGTTCCATTTTACCAGTGCAGGGAGAAGCCTCCAGGCAGCTGTACACTGTGATGGGTTGTGCTGGCTCGGGATTTGGGGCTGGAGCAAGGCCAAGGCCCAGCAGGTGCCAGCCCTGGGCACAAAGGCTCTTGCCAGCCAAAGTTTATCCTCTTGTACAGGAGGGTCTGATGGGACTGGCACAATGGGGCAGGAATGAGGGTGGGGTGTGTCAGACCCACCAACCCTTCTGCCACGTGCCACGGGATCCCCATCCCTGGGAGTGTCCCAGGCCAGGTTGGATGGGGCTTGGAGCAACCTGGGATAGTGGAAGGTGTCCATGGCAGAGGGTGGGACTGGATGAGCTGTAAGGTCCATTCCAACCCAGTATGGTTGTATGATTGTGTGTTCCATCACTGGAAGTGCTGCTGCCCCAGCACATTCCCAGCCTCTCACCCCACCTCTCTCCCCATCCCTTCCAGGAGGCCGTTCGGACGGACTCAGTGGATGCACAGACTTCGGAGCGCAAGGACAGCCTGCAAGCAGAGCCTGGGGAGACCCAACCAGCAGCAAAGCAGCCCCAGAGCACCCTCACCCCCAGCCCTCTCCATTCCCAGCTCCCAGCCAGCCCTCCGTGCTCACCCCCGTCCTCTCCTCACCGTGCCCCGGGCGCCCTGGCACGGAAGCACACGTGTGGCCAGCACGGCGTTCCCAGCCGGCCACCCAGCCCCACCAGCCCTGCTGACCACGAGGGCTGCCTGGGCGAGCCCTCGGACCTGGCTGACGAGGAGGTTCGGCACATCAACAGCTCGGCCAAAGACTGGGCAGAGGAGCACTCGGACACCGGCAGCCGCTCCACCTCGCCCTTCACCTCCCCGGCCCCGTCCCCCGTGCCCCTCAAGAACTGCAGCACAAGCAGCCTCTCCCGCAGGGAGAAGGACTTGAAGAAGTTCTACAGCACCGACACCAAGGGCTTCCTCAGCAAGCCCAGCTGGGCGGACGAGCAGCGGCGGCATTCCATCGAGATCTGCCCCTCCGGCGGCGCCCCGCACTGCGGCTTCCAGGACCCCGCCGAGGACAAGCAGCGGCCCCCTGCCCACATCCAGCCGGAGTCCGACTACATCCACGGGGCCCGGAGGAAGAAGAAGATGAGCCCACCCTGCATTTCTATAGATCCTCCCATGGAGGACGACAGCGGGGCGGCCCCGCGCACCAAACCCTCCGAGAACACCCTGCTGCGGAGAAGGACCCCGTCCTGCGAGTTCCCGGCCTACAGAGAGTCCCTGGAGCTCCCGGAGAGCCAGCCCTGCCGCGGGGAGCACCTCACCATCCCCAACTTCTCCTTCGAGCAGTTGGACGGCGGCTCCTTGAGCAGCCTCTCGGAGCTCCTGGACAGCGGCCAGTCCACTCCGGCCTCCGCGGAGCCCGAACTGAAAAAGCCGGAGCATTTAAAAACTCCTTGGAGCAACGGCGAGAGAGGCAAAGAGCAGCTGGGCCCTGCCAAGGGCCCCCTCAGGATGCAGGACTTGGTCCCCGTGACTGTTGCCACAGAAGAAGAGACAGATGACCCCGTATAGCTGTCTGGGAGGGGGGAGCGGGGGGTCTCAAGGGCTTGACACCAATGTGGGGGTCCCAAGGCCGGGGCACCGCGGGGCCTGGGGTGGCTCTCGCCGGCTCCTTCGCGCCCTGGAAGTCACGCCTTGGGAAGCGCTGTGGAAGTTTGCAAAAAAAAAAACCACACACACACACACACACAAAAATGAAAAAGAAACCAAACAAACGGCTGGACAAAAGTGGGGAGGGGATTTTTGGGGATGGGGAGCGCATTTGACGAGAGGTTTTGGGGTTTCTTTTCTAAAGGGAAGGTGGAGTCGCTGCAGGGGTTGCTTTGTTCCTCCCACCCCCCCTCCGTGGCCTCGATCACATTGATTCGGGTCTGACGTGGTGGTGGTTGGGATTTGGGGGGATTCTCTTGGGGTTTTGTTGTTTTGTTGGGTTTGTTTGTTTTTTTTAAAGATGCTCAGCTTTTCCCAAGGCACCTTTCAGAGCTGTCGTGTTACGCAGGAGTGCCCGGGAGCTGTACTTTGTCTGTATATCAGCAGTTATATAAATAGAAATTCTGTATTTGTGAGATACAAAACGAGGAAATGAAAAGAAAAAAAAAAACTGAAAAAAAAAATAGACCCACAAAAACTCTCTCTTCATAATGCACATATTTTTATAGAGAAACAGAGATACTGTTTTTTGCATTACATGTGACTCCGCAACTGGGTGGTGTTTCCTTGGGTTTTCTGTGGAATTAATTATTCCTGCCGTTTATTTTCCAAATGTTTCTCCTCTTTCCTCACTTCCCTTCCTTTCCTTCCCTCCACCATCACCCCACAGCTTCTTCTCACAGCTGATGCTTTTGACGTCTCGCTCATTTTTCTTTTGTACTTTAGAGGTTGTCCTAATTACAGACGAAAAACCAAATCACTACTGAATTGTAGCCAGTGCAATAATAAGTTATTCATTCTTCTTGTCTGTCCAACTGTCCTGTTGCTTTTTTTTCCCCCTTTTCTTTTTTAACTGAAATTCAGGTTAAATGTCGCAATAATCTGAACTAACGTGCACAAACAAGGTTTCTTGTGTTACAAAGGAAAAAAACTAATGAAAAAAAGGAAAAAAATTACATTTACAGAGAGATGAAAAAGAAACAAAACAAATAAATAGTAAATTATTTAAGAAATGTATTTTGTTTACTGCAGTTCAAAGTAAATTATTGATACCGTGTGTAAAGGTGTAAAGAGCTGTCTTAGGTGATGTTCTTTGTGAGCATTTCAGGTGATGATTTGTCTTCCTCGTGGCAGAACAACTCCGACCCCTGGGGGCAGTTTGCACTCCCTGCCCTTCCCTCCTCATCCCTGCATCCCCACCTGGACACGCTCCCCTCCCACGGCCCTTCCAGAGGAACCCAGCTCACCTGCTAACACCACTTTGGGGTTTTTTTGCAGATTTTGGGGTTGATTTTTCTCTTGTAGCCTCTGGTCCCTGCCCCTTCCCCAGCCCTCCTCCAGGCCCCCTCTCCCTGGCACAGCTCTGCCCTGGGAAGCTGCTGGGAAACAGGAGCAGGGAGCCCGAGCTGCGGGCGGTGCCCAGACGTCCCGGGGGGAACAAATCCATCCAGTCGTTTGCGTTTGGTTCCTTCCGTGCCGCCTCATATTTATGCATTCACATTTATCTTCTGTTATTTATGCATCCATTACTCCAAAGGAAATGTATCTTGTTTCACATGTATTAAACTGTATAAACTGGAAGCGTGGCCTGACTTTGTGCCGCAGCGGGGGGAGCCGAGGTGTCCATGCCGCTCCCAGAGCTCGGCATTCCCTGGAAAACCTTTTTTCTTTCCCCTAGGTCTGAACCATCCCTGCTGGAGTTTGAGGCTTCTCCCAGCTCCCACTGAGCTCAGAGAATCCCCCACCTCACACAAGTGTCTCCATATGTTGATCCAGCTCCGTGGCTGCTTCCGAGCACCTGCGCCGCTGTAATTAAGAGTCATTTAGCATTATTGTAAATAATGATTCTGTCTCGGTGGGATAGCAAGGAATTCCAGAAAAGAGCCATAAAACCCATTATTAACAAGGCTTTGGGGAGGATGGCAAACTCCTTTTACTCCAGTTTGAGGAGCAGACTGGAAGGAGGGGAGGTGAACCCTCTGTGCCAGGATGAATCCTGCCTGGAGGTGTGTGAGTGTCCCTTGGCATGAGGGGACACTCAGGGTGTCATTTACTGCTGGGATTGTTCAGCTTTGCTGGGAAAGGCAGCATTCCCTGGGCCTGAATTCCCTGCTGGGGGAAAAGCCTCTCTCCACGGGGTTGGTGGCTGAGGATGGTGATGGAGAGGTGGTTGTAGAACAGTTTGGAAGGGCTTGAGGCCACGGCAGTGTCGGGAATGAGTTTGGATATTTGCTCCTGGTTCTGGCTCTGCCCGGGTTTCCCACCAAGGACTGTGCCTTCTGACATTCCCAAACCCCCCCAAAACCCAAAAGAACTCCATCCATGAGCCTGCAGGAACATCCTGGCAGTGTGGGGAGAATCAAGCTCCCACTGAATCTTCCAAGAGCTGGTAGTGACCATGGATTGCTCCCTGATGCCTCTTTCGGGGACACTCACCTGGACATGCAGGTGCAAAACCCCCAGAGCTGCATCCCCAAACCTGGCCATGACCAGAGAAACTATTTAACATCACCCAGCATTAATTTTGTTGATTAAATCTCTGCAGCATTAAGCAGTTTCCCCCCGGGCTGTCTGCAAGCCTTGCTTAAGATCGGAAGTGAAAAGCACCGGCTAAATGCAAGTCATGATTATTTAATTGGATCGATTTCTATTTTGCATTTTTAATGACCGTTCAGTCCTGTCCATTTATCAGCCAGACTCTGCCCCACCACTCTCCATTCCAGCAAACCCACAGCCCACAGGGACTGGCACTGAGTCCATCTGGGCTTGCCCAGAGCCACCTCGGCACCCTTTGAGGAGCAGGAATCAAGCAGGGATTAAAAACCACCACGCTGAGGGAGGGAACCATCACAGGGGCTCTGCTTCAAGGGTAAATCTCAGATGGCATCGATCTGAAATTCTTTTTGTCATGCTGGGGAGGTAAAAAGCTTTAAAAAATACCAACAACCAAATCTGACGCCATCCTGGGTGCAATTAGCCCCAACCTTAATCTGTCAGAGCTGTGAGATCATACAGGTTGCATGAATGCTAATAAGCATTTGATATTTGTACAAGCTTTCTTGGGATGAATAATTCAATTGACTTCATCCATTAAACTTCCCCTATTAAGTTTTCAATCTGTGGCTGTGTTTTAATGGCTGGGGCCACCTCATCTCCCAGACAGGGGGCTTAATTAGGAATTTTAGCACAGCCTGACAGAGGCACAGCAGGGGCTGAGGGGCTGAAACCTCTGTGACTCTTTGGATTCTGAGCAGCTCGTGTCTCCCTGCTGGACCCTGCTGTGCTCCTGGAATAACTCACCTCACACCAGGTGGGTGCTCCATCCTTTTCCAGCCACGTGGTGTTGCCATAGGCAGCATCTCTGGGATTTTAGCCCTTTGCATGGGGTCAGCCCCAGTGGGGAGGCTGGGAAGGTGCTGAGGGGCTGCTCTGGGATGAGGGATGTGCAGTGGCACCGATGCACCCCCTGGATTTCAGCACCACTCGATGATCCCTGAGGGTCCCTTCCAGTTCAGGATATTCTCTCATTCCATTCCAAGATTCCCTGGTGTGCTCTGATGCAGAGGTGTCACCAGGAGTGTTCCATACTCAGGCTGGGCTGCTCCTCATGCCAGGACCCTTCCCTGGTGTCCCTCACTTGGAGGGCAGCGTTGGGTTGGTTTTTTCCATCTGTGGATGTTGGACTACCCAGTGAAAATTAAAACTGTTCATGATGAAAGGGAGAAAATGCCAACAACCCTCATTAAGTCACACCACGGGGAAGGAACCAGATGAATGATTTGAATATTCGATTGAAATCCCCTGGAGCAGCCTATTGTTAATTCTGCTTTGCCCCACGTGGAGGCACAAGCTGCTGAGGGCCCGTGGCCACATCTCCAGGGTCTGTTGGATGTGTGGAAAACAGCTCTCCCACCTGAGTTATTCCCAAAAAATGCCATCACCACTGGACAACAAGCAGGAGGGCTCCATGCCTGGCAGGAGAAGGAGCTTGCTTACCCTCCCCTCTTCTCCCTGCTCCCTGCTCTTATTCCTTATGTCCTTATCAAATCCAAGTGTCCCTCTGGGCACCATCTCCCCAGGTCCTCCTCACCCTCTCCCCCTCCCTGCCTCCATGGTAATTTATTCCAACTGGCTCAGACAGAGACACTAATTAATTTTGCTCATTAACCAAAAGAAATCTCACCAATGATAACAAGTTCCAACAGAAATTAATTCTTCATGGAAGACCAGGCACTTCACAGCTCCTTGGCAGCGACAGCGCCCGTACCCAGCAGGGCCCTGGCGTGGGGCTGGCAGCCACATGGACACAGGGATCAGCCCTGGAAGTGTCCAAGGCCAGGTTGGATGGGGCTTGGAGCCACCTGGGATAGTGGGAGGTGTCCCTGCCCATGGCAGGAGATGGAACTGGATGAGATTTAAGGTCCCTTCCAACCCAAACCGTTCCATAATTCAGACACATAACACAAACCCCACCTGTCTACACCCAAGTACCTTCTCACCAAACTCAATCTCCAGGTAAATATACTCAGCAAAATTACAGCAGGAATGTCCCCCTCTGCTGTGCCATGGGCTCTTGTGAGATCCCACTCCTTCCCTGTTTCATTTGAGCAGCAGGAGGGGAGAGCTCTGAGAGCAGGAGCAAAAGGCAGGGAAGACAAAGGGCAGGGAAGCTCCCTGCAGCCTCCTCGCAGGCAGGGATGAGTCAACTTTGTACAAACAAGTCTAAAAATACAAAGGGTTTATTGCGGATTAATGACACCATAAAATGTATTTCACTGGCCATTTACCAGGCGGTGATCATAAATACTTGGGATTAAAAATAAACTTTTGTGTTGTGCCACTGTGTTGTCGCTTGTGTCTGTCCCACCTTCCCAAAGTGCCTGGCAGCGATGGATCGGCCCCGGGGCTGCTGCAATCAGGTTTGAACAATGGAAACAAAGGAGCTGCTTCCTGCTCTCTCCCTCCAGCACAGGGTGTCATCCACTCACTTTTCCAGGGATCTTCTGCCCTGGATCTGGAGCCAAGCAGCCTGTGCAGGTCACAGTGCCTGGGTTTGACTCAGGAGCTCTCAGAGACAGAGCCCCAAGCAGTTTGGATTTTTGCAGCCCCTGGCTCTTTCTGGGACTGAAGCAAAGATGATTCCCTCAGCTGTTTGACAAGCACTGAGCTCAGTGCTCAAGGGACACTGGGAACCGTTCTCCAGAAGCTGGGATCCAACCTGGGCACAGCACCTGGAAGAGAGAACAAGTCAGTGACCAGCAGCCTCATGTCCTTCCTCCCTGTGAGGATGACACTGGCCACAAACACCCCAGGGAGGCTTCCTGTGGGTCCCATCACAAATCCCAGGATCAGGACAAGTCCAGGAGAAGAGGAGAATGTTTCAGATGGCCAAGAGAAAACAGCAGCATCGTTAAATAACACCCATGGGGTCGCCACGATCCACAAGCCTTCCTCATGCTTGGAAATCAAACTCTCTGATGGATCATTAATTAAGTTTTTCAGCAGGATAAAAACACTTCCTTGCTTGGGATTTTGCTCTGCTCACAAAGATTAAAAATACAGCTAATTAGAACAAGGCTGGCATGCAAAGGAGGAAAGAATAAAAGGTCTTGTTATGGCTGGGAGGGGACAGAGTCCTTCCAGAGGCAGGTACAGATGACTCATGGCTGCTGAATAACCCTCCTGCTGTCTCTCTGCCATGGGGAAGGTCTCCTAGTGCTGACAGAACTCCTCCAGCAGCTGTATATCACCTGCCAGGCAACAAAAATTTCCTTAAATTGGCTCCAAGCTAGCTGGTAGCCAAGTGCAGTGTTAATTAAACAGCCTCATAGCTGCTCCAGACAGCTGCTCCAGAACTGCTGTATTTTCCCCCCTTGACAATTTTCTGTTCAAATAAAGTATTTTCTCTGAAGCATTTCTGATGGGCTGTGAAGAAAGGGTAAAATTTCAGGCATTCCCTCCCATCCCTCTGGCTTTCCTATCCCATTCTTTTCTTGGCCAATTTTGTTGGGGCTGAAAGGTCGAAAGAGGTACTGACAGAGAATCCATCTATTGAAATGTGGAAGGTGCTTTTCAGCATGAAAACTGGTAGTTTACTTTCAGTCCAGTGTAGAATCCCAGAATGGTTTGGAATCCCATCCTTCCCCAGAGGGTCTGGCAGCAATCACCCACCCCAAAATTCCTCACGGAGAGGGGAGCACGGTCTGGGATGCAGAAAGGAGGTGAAGGGATGAAGCACAGCAGATGGTGGAGTCTCCATGGCGCTGATGTGTGTGTGGGCAGCAAAGATTCCTGACATGAGTGGTGGCACAACCGTGGTCCCAATGGGCCAGCACTGGGCCAGAACCATCCTGTACCCATCCTGACACCAGTCCAGCACCATCCTGCACCCATCCTGTCACCAGTTCAGAACCATCCTGTCCCAGTGCAGCACCATCCCGTCACCAGTCCAGCACCATCCTGTCACCAGTCCAGCACCATCCTGTACCCATCCTGTCACCAGTCCAGCACCATCCCATCACCATCCTGTCACCAGTCCAGCACCATCCTGTACCCATCCTGTCACCATCCCATCACCATCCTGTCCCAGTCCAGCACCATCCCATCACCAGTCCAGCACCGTCACGCCGTGGTGTCTGTGGAGAAACAAGTCACCATCAGCACATTTCAGCACTTCCAGCTCTTGCAAAGCCTCAGCACGTTCACCCGCCTTGTTCCCACCCCAAACTCACGCCTTCCTTTTAATTAGAGCCGGCTAATTAAACCAGCACTGTCCCGTTTCTTCCCCTTCCCACCCACATCCAGACCCCGCGGTAGGGAGGCATTTATCCTGATATCCATGAGGAATATTGGCCGTGCTGCGGGCACTGACAGCCCCTCTCTTCATCAGTGGGGGTGACCCCCCGGAGAGCACAAAATCCACCATTTCCCTGGGTTTTTTTCCTGGAATCACCTCCTGCCCGTGGCCCTTGCCCAGCAGCCGGAGCTGCCTGGGCTCGGCCGGCAGCATCATCTAGCGGCCACGGGCTGGACACCATGGAAGTGGAGGATCGTGGAATATCGTGAGGGAAGGGATCCCCCGGGATCATCCAGCCCAACTCCTGTCTCTGCACAGACACCCCAACAATCCCACCCTGTGCTGGGGTCTGGCAGCCTTGGGGCCGTGCCCATTCCCTGCGGAGGCGCAGCCCGCGGGCTGGGCTTGATTTAGGCCGGTATTAAATAATAAATAAACTTCTGGGTACGTGGCGGTGCGAGGACAACGGGGCAGCGCCCGGCGGGCTCAGCGCCTGAGGGGCCGCGGGCGGGCCGGGCTGAGGGGCGCGGGCACGACCGGCCCCGGGACACGCGGCGGTCCCGGGGGTCCCGGTGGTGCCGGAGGTCCCGGTGGTCCCGGGGGTGGAGGGGTCGCGTTTTGGGGCGATTTTGGGCAGCGGGAGCCCCGCAAAGGGAAGGGAAGCGAAGCGCAGCGCCGGGGAAGCGTGTCCGCTCCGCCGCCCCGTCCGTCGCCATGGCAACCGGCGCGCCCGCCATGGCGGCGCCCAGCGTGTTCCTGGTGGCCGTGACCGGCGAGATCGAGAGCGGCGAGGTGCGTGAGGCCCGGCACGGCCCGGGAACACCGCGGGAACACCGCGGGAACACCGCGGGAACATCCCGGAGGGATGGGGGGATCGCCCTCGGCACGGCCCGCGCGGTCGCGGGAGCGCGGCCCGGCTCCGGTCTCGGTGCTGCGTCCGCCCGGGCGGGATGAGGATCTGCCTCCCTCAGCCTGCCCGGCCTCAGCCCGCGAACCCACCCATCCTCATCCCCCATAACCCTGCCTGGCTTCAGCCCTTGAATCCATCCCAGGCTCAGCCCTCCCATCAAAATCCTTCCAGCTTCACCCCCCTGACCCATCCCAGCCTCATCCCCCTGACCCATCCCAGCCTCATCCCCCTGACCCAGCCTGTCCAGCCCAGGCTTGTGCAGCCCCCCACCCCCGAAATTCCCGGTGATCTCTCTCTCATTCTCTCTCTCCCGCAGTTCCCAGGATTCGATGACCTCTACTGCAAGTACTCCTTTGTCTACGGCCAGGACTGGGTCCCCACAGCGGTACAGCCCCCTGTGCCCCCCTGTCCCCCTCCTGCCTGCCGGGCCCCGGGCTCAGCCCAGCCCCTGGCTCACCCCACGTTCCCTGCAGGGTCTGGAGGAGGGAATCTCCCAGATCACCTCCAAGAGCAGCGTCTCACCCACCACGCTCGTCTGGAACTTCCCCATCGACATCACCTTCAAGAGCACCAACCCTTTTGGCTGTGAGTGCTGGGAGGGAGGGCAGCCCTGCTGCCAGAGCCCCTCTCACTCCCCTTTCCTTGCAGGGCCACAGATTGTGCTCAGTGTCTACGGGCCGGACTTCTTTGGCCACGACGTGGTCAGAGGTTATGGAGCTGTCCACGTGCCCATCATGCCTGGAAGGTGAGTGCCAACCTGTCCTTCGGGACTGAAACAGATTTTTTTCCACTCCTTCTGTTGTTTCAGACACAAAAATGCTGCCATGTCTCCTCATCATGCCCTGGCAGTTCAGCACAAAGATTTTCTAGCAGAACTCTCTCATCATCTAATAAATTTTGGTAATTCCCCCATCCTTCTAAGCACACAAGAAGTTTTCACTCCCACCACTGGAAATGGAGGAAAATCTGTTTTTCCTGTGCAAACAAACCCTTTCTGTGTGAAGGGAAAGTATCACACCTGGAGGTGTCCAGTGCTCTGATGTCTCAGGAGTTCTGGTACCTTTATAAACATAAAAATCTTGCTGTTTGCTTCATTTCTGATGTGCTGTGGGTCTCCTCTTTGTTTCAGGCACAAAAGAACCGTTGCTATGTTTGTTCCAGAGTCCAGCTCCAGGCTGCAGCAGTTCACAAGGTAATAATTAATGACTTTATTTTGTGAAAGTCCTTCTTGCCCTGAGCCACAAAGACATTTGCAGTTATTCAGTGGTGCAGACATGTGACTGCTCTGTGCCATAAACAGATAGTTTTGTGGTTTTTGTAGCTAAAATCACATGTTCAGGTGGCTGGGTCCTTCAAAAAGCTTCCTGCAAACGTTGACACCCGGTTACTGTACTGAACTTAGTACCCAAATCTTCTTGGGGCTTTTTTTTTGCAAAACAGACACGTTAAGAGCAAAGAACATGAAAAAACAACTCCCACTCTAGCTTTTCTCCCATCTGTAATGCATTTGCTGTATCCTTTGTCCTGTTCACACACACAAATACTTCCAAGAGCAGTCTGTACAGCAGCTGAGGGGATTGAGGTTTTTTCCTTCCGTGGTTTTGTCAGGATTCCACTGATTTCTTCTCTCTCTGATTCCCTTTTGTAGACCCTACACTCATTTGTGTAATTTTATTTTTATGTATTCAGAGTCTCCAGTCTCTGTGGTTCCCTGGGTGATCAAGAGTGAATCATTTCCACAATATCTTTGCCCCAGAAAGATTCTTCTAGCCCAGAAAAAAACCTGGATTTAACAAAATCTGGGTGAAATCAGTTGCAATTTTTTTTCCTTAGAGAGGCAAAATGAGATCAATGAAGTGAATCAGGCTTCAAAACTCTCCTGGGAGTCTCATTAACCCCCCCTTGACGTGAATTTAATGACCTGGCTCAATCTAAACAACCCAGTTAATCATTTTTTATTTCTTTCTCCCAGCTGGTTCACAGGGAGACGCCCGGAATTCACTGACCCCAGAGTGGTGGCACAAGGAGAGGGACGGGAGGGTGAGTTTGGCAGCTCCTGCTCCTTGTCCAGCCCCTTTGGCTGATACAAGAGAGCTCCACAACAAATCCAAACCCTCTCCTGAGTGGTTTCCTGCCCACCCCCTCTGTTGCAGTGACCAGGGTGAGATCCCAAGGCTTTGTGACCATTTCCTTCAACGTGATGACCAAAGATCTGCACAAGCTGGGCTATGATGTGAGCCCTGGGCCGAGTCAGAGCCCCTCCCTGGGGCCTGGGGCTCAGGGGCTGCACAGGTTCTGAGCTCAGCAGGGGATGCTCAAAGCTCAGCACTTCCAGGGGAAGGAGGAGCTGGTTAAACTGAGAATCATCCCACAACAAACACAAGCCCCTGAAGAAATTCTTCCCCTTTGGAAGAACTACCCAGTCTAATCCTTTCAGTGAGCAACAGATGGAAGTATTAATTAATAGCATCTGATAATATTCAGCATTTTTAGTCTCCAAGTAACAAAATATTTTTTCTAGCAGCTTTTTGTACACCTTTTTCTAGAATTCCTGAAATGGGAAGTTCAGAGTTGTAGCAGTTCCCCTGTGGTTAAAACACTGCAAACCCAATTCTTTTTAGTAAATTTTTTGTGGTTTTTCAGTTCTCTCAAATGGAGAATGGAAATTATTGCACCTTCCAAAAACGGCCCAGTGAAATGAATTCCCCTCCAAGCTCTTCTTTTAGGCTGAATAAACCCAGTTGTCTAAATGTATTTATTTGTCTTTCTGCTGCTGAGGGGTTTTGTTTGCTTGTGCCAGGATGTTTCTGGGCCCTGAATCATCCAAGCTCTGCTGTGCTTAAAGGTACAAGAGAAAAAGAAATGTTACAATGCAGTGACTAATTGCTTAGTTATTTCCATATTCAATTTTGGGCATGTAACCTCTTGTGTTTGACTGCAAATCCCAGGAGGGGACTGGGACAATGACAGTGTCCTAAAAATGAACTACCAAGACCTCAAAGTGTAGAAATCCCAGTAAAAACACCCAGGGATGAACCACAAAGCCTCCAGGACTGGGATCAACAAATCATCCAGGCAGAGATTGTTCTTATCACAGTGGGGTTGAATAAATATAATTTCTGAAAACAAAGTGATCCCTGTAACATTTTGTGAGCAGTAGCACCTTTTAGATGATGTATAAATGCTTTTCCAAACGTTTTTAGGGATGATTTTTCATCTCCTGCATTCCTCCTGCCTTGTTTTTGTTGACTCCAAACTTCCAGTGGAGTTGTTTTGGCCACTTTTGTAATCTCTGAACTGAGTCATGTTGGAATCCAGATCCATCAGTATTTCCTGTTGGCTCAGAGGAGACAGAAGGAATTTTGTTTCCTTTTCAGAACTTTGGGAAGCAGTTATCTACAGTAGCAGGATAAATATCTGTGTTTGAAACGCTTGAGAGGCAAACACTGAACCTCCTGCTGCTGCTGAAATATCCATTTCCCCTTGAGCACAGTTCCCTGCCCACATTCCAACTGGAGCAAAACCACCACCGAGTTCCCAGGCATGAGGAACCTGTTACACCCGGGTGAAGCCCAAACCTGGTGCCCACAGGGACACAGGGAATTTATTCCCACCCAGCTCTGCATCCTGGTGCTCCAACCCCCTGCACTGCTCCTGTTCCAAAGGAATTGTTGGATGTTTAACCCCAGTGAGACCTGGCCCAGCTTCCCCCTCACAGCTGAGGGGAAGGAAAGTTAAAAGAGTGAAATGTTTGAAAAAAGCAAAAGCTTTAAGTTCCATAAAACAGGATTTAAGATACTTAAGATGTTCTACTTGCATTATTAGGGCTTTTTGCCTATTTTCTCTGGGTTTAATTGGATTTTGGGATTTTTTTTTCAGCTCCTCAATGCCTTGAGCACATCTGAGACCTTCCCCAAGGGTTGTGTTTACCCTGTGGGTGTTTCCCCGAGGGCATCACACGGGGGGTGATGTTTGCAGCCCTCGTTTCCCCAGTCCAGTGCCACCCTCTGTTCCAGGAGGCAGCTGATGATGTCCCTCAGAAACACTTCCAGAGCTGGGCTGGCTGCTGCCTTGGCCGTTTTCTGGGAAGCTCTTCCTGGCTGAAATCTTTGCAGTGGGCAGTGTTTGCACCTGGGGAGAATCTCTGAATAGAGATGGACACGATGCTGCTGACAGGAGCAGGGAACAAGGAAGGGATTTTGGATCCCTAATTGTTCATGGAAGTTAAACCTTAGAAGAACCAGTGCTTTAGGAAGAGCCAAGTCCCAGTAAAACCCAGCCTTGCTGCAGCAGAGGCTCACAGTGAGTTCCTCTGGCCCACACTCCCAGCAGCTGGAACACCCTGCTCATTCCTGGCTCATCATTCTCCCTTCTGTTCCAACCTGCACCGAAATTCCCAACCCCAAACAGCAGCACGGGGCTCTCAGCTGCAGCTGGAGCTCTGCTTTGCTCCTCTGACATCTCCCCCAGACGATGAAATTGGTTATTTACCTCCTAATTCGGGATGGGCTGGAAAAAATTCTTCCTGGAGAACACGTCCTGACACAGGAAGGGCTTCCAGGCCATCCCAAACCGGGCTGGGGGCAGAGGGAGCCTGGGAGGTGCTGGGGCTCTGCAGCTCTGCTGGGCTCACTCCTGGCAGTTTTCCTGGTTTCCCTGGGAGAGAGACAGCCAAGGACACGGACTGAGCAACAGCGTGGGAAGCAAACCCTCCAGAAAAAGGAAAACCATTCGGATAATCCTGAGGAATTGGTGTTTACAGCCTTTCCTACCGAAACTCCAAACAGCAGCATCAGCTCCTGCCCTCTCGTGGCAGCTCCGAACCTCGGCTCCGTGCTTAATTGAGACAATTAACTCCGAGGCTGAATGAAGGGCACGGAAATGGCTCGGTGCCCTTTCCAAAGGGAAAAAGAGTAGGGAAAAAGAAAAGGCTGAAGCACAGAGCAGCCACGTTTGAAGAAAATTGGGGGTTTAGCTCCGGTTCCTCCCAGGCTTGCAGCATTTCCCAGTGCCACTGGAGACACGGGGGGATGAAGGCAGTGCCAGCCAAGGAGGGGTCACAGGAGGACAGGACGGCTGCGCTGGGAGCAGGGTACCCAGGGGGAACAGTGGCAGTGGTGGCAGAGCCGGGCTGGCACTCAGTGTGGGGCACCCCCAGCTCCCCGCTGCTGGGGACACCCAGAGCCACCAGCACCCGGAGAACCAGCAGGGACCCCACCCTGCGCCTCTTCCCTTCGCTCTGGCAGCGGCTGGACGAGCTGGTGGCCTTGCAGAGCCCAGCAGGACATCCCCAGGGTGTCCCTCCCATCTGAGCCCCCTCCTGCCCCAGCACCCAGCCCGGGGCCTGTGCCAGAGGCTCCAGCCTGGGATGTCTTCCAGAGCAGCCTTCAGGCCATAAACCCCCAGCAGGAGCCCACAAAGGCCACCCCACTCACACCCCTTTCCCCCTCTCAGCATCACCCACGGGGTGCAGAGAGGATCCCTGAGGGCTTTTCCAGCAGCTGAGGAGTCCTCTGGGAAGCAAACACGGGGGAGCTCAAACCTCAAGCTCTGAGACACTCGTGGGTGTTGCAATCCCAGGAACAACCCCCATGTCTGGAGCACAGGAAACAGAAAAACCCCAAACCCGCAGCTCCCACGCGGCTGCAGAGCTCCCAGTGCCCTCCAGTGCAGCCCCACTGGGGCTGGGGAGCACAGGACAGCACAAACCCCTCAGGAATCATCCTGTGGGCATGGAAAGCAGGGCTGAGCCCCCGGGAAGGAGGGAAGAACACAACCTGCTTTCCCAGCAGGATGTGAGGGATCAGCCTCGTCCTTCAGAGGGAAGAGCAGCAGACGCACGTAACTGCTGGAGGCTGCTATTTTTGTCTCTCTATTCAGGCCAGGATATTTAAGTACCCAAATTCACCTCGGAGAATATCACTCCATTTAGTGCCAGACTTGCTAATGAAGATACTAAAAAGAAAAAAAAAAAAACCCCACCAGCATCACCCAACACAACCCCGAGCCAGCCCACGGACTGTGAGGCCGTATGTGCTGCTACACCGAGGCAGAACTGGCTCCCTGGAGCTTGGATAATCCATGAATTTCTTTCCATGGCCAGAAAAAGCCCTTGCAAAGGAACATGGAGCTCACTGCCTGATTTTCACGGGCTCCAGGGAAGGAAGGGCACCAGGAGGGTGTCTGGTGTGTTCCATCTTAGGCATTACAAGAAATGGTTCAGCCAAGGAATTCCAGGGGCTGGGTGGGTGATGGGTGGGACAATGCCACGCTGAGTCAGCATCCTGGGGAGGATTCCTGCTTCCATCTGCTCCAGCAGCAGCCAGGAGGGTTCTCCTCCAGCCCAAGCAGCCCAGCCATGGGGTGCTGATCCCACAGGAGCCGGGGCAGTGAGGGGGCTCACACAGGGGTTATCAGTGCCCAGGAAATGCAGCTGGATGGATGGAGCCCTGAGCCCACCTCCAGCAGCTGCAGTGGTTAAACAGGGCAGAAAGCAGGATGCCATTCCTGATCTCTGAGCGATCAAACTGCAAAGCTGGCAGCACCATTGTCCCAGCGAGGTTTCCTGTCAGGAAACAGCAGGCAGGGAGCTGAGAAGACAAACTCCACCTTTGCTCCGGCTTTATTCGGATGATTTGAGATCTCATTGATTTTCCTTCACCTGGAAAGGGAATGTGTTTGCTCAACAAGTGCTGAGAACAGCTCAGGCAGGAGGGTGTGAGCGTGGGCTGAGCAGCCACAGGTGATCAGGGAAGGCTTTGCACGAGGGCCTGGAGCACCGGGACAATGGGAATGGCTTCCCACGGGCAGAGGGCAGGGCTGGATGGGATACTGGGGAGGAATCCTTCCCTGGGAGGGTGGGGAGGCCCTGGCACAGGTTGCCCAGAGAAGCTGTGGCTGCCCCTGGATCCCTGGAATTGTCCAAGGCCAGGCTGGACAGGGCTTGGAGCAACCTGGGATGGTGGAAGGTGTCCCTGCCCGTGGGGGAATCTTCCCTGATCTCTCAGGGAGACATTCAGCAAACCCCTGAGGGTCCCACAACCCAATCCAGGCCTGGCACAGCTCAGGGCTCTCCCAGCCAAGCCCGAGGATGTGCTGTGTCCCCCACTCACCCTCTGCACAGCACCAGGCTGGATCCCAATTCCCTACGGATCACCAGGCTCTGCCAATTAACCCCCTAATGGGAATTGGCTCCAAGGGGAATTTCCCACTTCCAGAAACCCCAAGTCTCCAACAATTACAGGGTACAATCAATCGACAGCAAAACAGAGACAGAACTGCCACCACCACATCCCACCCTGGCTCTTCACCATTCCTGATCCTGAGCTCCCAAACAAACATCTCTCCTTAGGAACTCCACTCGTGTCCCAACTCGCCAGTGGGAAGGAGATGACCTGGGAAAAGCTTGAAACTTTAAAAGGTGGCAGTTTAGAAGGTGAGGGGCTGCATAAATCACACTGGTTCCCCAAAATGCAGCTTGCAGGGGTCTTGCCAAAGCCCAGAGCACGAGGTGGTCCCGGCCCTTTGCTCACAGTTCACACAAACCAGCGGGAGGGGCAGGGTTGCAACATGAGCACACTCAGCAAAAACTTGAGAGAACTTCTTATCCAGAGTCCTTTCCCTCTGCAAAGCCAAAAGAGAATCCTTATCCAGAGTCCTTTTCCTCTGCAGAGCAGGAAATCCTCCTCACTCCACGGGAGGAAGGGGAAATGTGGGATGGGGGGAGCAGAATCCTCCACCACAGGCAGAGCTCTGCTCCCCAGGGGCTGGGCCAGCTCAGGCTCCTCTGGAAGAGATCAGAGTGACCACCACAGCTTCCCCCTGAGCCATTCCTACATCTTCCATATAACGAGCAGATTTAGCTGAAAATGAGCAGTTCCAAGAGGCTGCAGTAGAATCCCAGAAGGGTTTGGGTTGGAAAGGACTTTACAGCCCATCCAGTGCCACCCCTGCCATGGGCAGGGACACCTCCCACTGTCCCAGGCTGCTCCAAGCTGGCCTTGGGCACTCCCAGGGATCCAGGGGCAGCCACAGCTTCTCTGGGCAGCCTGTGCCAGGGCCTGCCCACCCTCCCAGGGAGGAATCCCTTCTCTTGATCCCATCTGACCATCCAGCACGGAGCAGAGCGTCCCTCTGGGAGAAAAACAGAGTTACAAAAGGCAACAGGAGCTGGATCCTGGGCTGCCACCCCCAGCCAAGGAGGTTTTCCTGTTTTCCTCATCACCTGAAAACAGAAGCAGAACGACTCCAAGGCCTGACCAGAGGCAGCCTCGTTCCCCAGGGACTCTGGAGCATAACTGGAGAGTGGCTGTGCCCAGCACCCCCAGATGAAACCAAACCAGAGCCTTTTCTCCCCAAAGCTGCCTTTCCCACAGTCACATCTCCAGCCTTAATTAGTGATCATTGATTAGTGATCAGCCTGATTGGCAGCAAACAGGGAACCTGGCGGGGCTCTGGAGAGGCAGCTCTTGATGCTGCCTGCTAATGAAGTGCCCTTCAATTAAAGCAGCCCGAATTAGAAGCTGGAATCACTTCCCAGCTGGAAGCAGCTCCCTGCTCCCCCTCCACGGGGCCGTGTGAGCCGGGGGACAGAGCCAAAGCTGCGGGAAGGGCAAATCTGAGCTGCTCCAGGGGGAGGTCACAGCTCCCCAGCCCTCATTCCACAGCCACATTCCCACTTTCCTGCCTGGACACAAATCCAGAGCCTCCACCGAGGCAGCACTCACAGATCCCTCTGCAGGGGCTGTTTGGGGGGGAAGGAGGTTTAAAGAAGGAATTCAGTCACCTGCAACACAACAAGTCTTCATTTTTATTGAGTTAGCAAGGTCTCAACTGATCCCCATCTCAGTGAGCCATAGAAACCCTCCTCACTCCCAGCCTGTCCTGGGAAAAGTGATGGATGCATCCAAGGAATCCCATGGACAGTGCACAAGCAGCATCACTCGGCCCCAGGGAGATCCCTCCTGCCACAAACCTTCCATCAGCTCCACCAAATCCATCGTGGCAAACTCAACCCAGCAGGGCAGCCACGGGTTGGGTTGGGATGGGGTTGGAAACACTGCAAAGAAGCTTGGAAAAAGCGACACAGCTGGGATAGAAGCAATACAATTTTAATTCTGACCAGTCACCTACAAACCCCTCGTCTTTCCACTGTTCTGATGGCATTGTTAAATATCACAGCTGTGACATCGCTTGGGAAAAGGAAAAAAAAACAAAAAATGACACAAAGATACAGACATTATGATACAATAGTACAAATGATAAATTATTTATACAGTAAATAATGTCAATAGTCAGCACAAATCCAGAAAAAGCAGCCAGCTCCCGGGATTATGAAAGGTTTGGTAAATATTGGAACACTGGGAAAGGAAGCGAGTTGTGTGAGATTCTGCTGGGAAAAAGAAACCACCTCTTTCTCCACCACCTGTGCAACACTCAGACATACAGTACAGCCCAGAAACTGCAACAGCCACGGGGGACACGGGGAACAAGAGTTGTCTTGGCTACAGGACTTCCCAAAAAACTGTAAACACCACAACCCAGCACAGCTTCCCTTCCCTATCCCCTCCACGGAGTTTAGTTTCTCTAGAGTATAAAACTGAATAAATAACTGAGCTTATCTGAGGGAGGTAAAATTATGCCAAGAGGGTGTAAGTTTTTTTAAGTTTTTTTTTTTACAAAATATTTAACACTTTTCTCTTTGGTCAATTTGACCAGTAAGGCTATTTTGGGCTACTAACATTTTAAAAATCCGAAGAAAAAAAAAGCACTTTGAATATTTGCAAAGTGAGAAAAAATGAGAAAGGCGGGGGGGGGGAATGGAGAAATTGGGACACACAAACACCTCCAGAAATGTGGGAGGGCCAGGAAGGAGGATTATTCTGGAGAGCAGGGGAATCACAAAAAAGCTGGAGCACTCAGAACCCCCCCAGCCAGGACAGTGACCCCTGTGCCACCCCCTGCACCAGGCTCAGGACACAGCCCAGGAACAGATTTACCAAACCAGCACCTTCTGCTCTTAAACTCAGCTCCTGGGCCAGGCTGGGATCTGGGCTTGCTGAGTCTCAGCCTAACTCCTCACAGCACCAGAATTTGGGCTGTGGCTCCTCAGGGAGCCTCCTCAGGGTTTGTTGTGCCACAAATGTCTCCACTGAACATAAAAAGGATGCAGCTCTCGGGGAAGTGACTTGGTAAAAGCAACAATTTGCCATTCAACAGTTTCATTAAGCCAGGGCTCCCTCCCAGACCCAGAGCACAGCTTTAGCAATTCACGGTGACAGCTCCAACTGCAGGTTATTTCATCACTGAAAATATTCATTAACAACCCCATCTTGCCCCTAAAAAGCTACCCAGGACTTTAGGCTGGACAGACAGTGCCCCATCCAACTGCAACTCGGGTGACAGACTAAGGGAAAAACACCAAGTGACCTCGATTCCACTGCTGATAAAATCAAAGTGGGAAAATAACCACGGATAAATCTTGCCACAGATCAGCTGGAAAGCACTTTCCCCCCCCCCTCATCTGCAGGAATCACACCCTTCCTGGTCTACACTTTTCAATAACTTCAACAACAACAAAAAAAGTCAAGTCTTTTTCCTTACTCTGCAAGGCAACATGAATGGGTTTTTGTTTTGTTTGTAAAGACAGACTGGGTGTGGACAGCAATTCTCTTCCCTCCTATATAAAAACAAGAGCAGATGAAGGTTCAGAATCCTCCTTTGCCCATTCCAGGGTATCCCAGAGGATCCAACAATCTGCATAGAAACATCCACACACTGAGCATTCCGTACACTAACAGAGCTACACCGACCTACACAGCTAAAATCTGTGATTGTACCTAAATCTGATAGTCTTGCAGCCTCCCCTTCCCACCAGGAGATGATCCCAGTCCTTCCACGGGAGCCAGCCCCTCTCTAGCCCCACGGGGAGTTTTTCCACCAGAACACACAACTCTGGCAAAATCTTTTTTGTTTTCTTTTCTATTTCCCCCCTCCTAATTGGGGAAAGGCCACCAAGATGCATCAAGTCTGTTCAGAGGTGCCCTCCAGGCAGGACGGAGCACTGGGACATCCCTTTTCCACGGATTTTGGGGACCCCTGAGCCTGGTTTGGTGCTGAGGAGTTCAGACATGCAAGTGAAAAAGGGAGAATTCAGCTCCCCAGGGGATGGTTGTCCATGGAATCAGTTGTCCTACGGAGAGCACCTTCCATTAGGGAAAATCAGTGGATAAAATCAAACAATTCATGGTTGCACATCAGGATTTTTAACAGCTCAAGAAGTTTGACAAAGAAAATAAAAACAAACAGCTTCTCTTCTGGTCTTCATCAAGGCTCAAAGTCTGTCCAGTCTGGGATTGGGAAATGGGAACAAATCAAGGGAAAGGCGACTTTAGTGTTTTTTCTTTTTAATGTAGTCTTAAATCATGTTATGCTCAAATTCAATTCATCTAAAAATAATTAGTCACGAGGATTTGTTTTTGATTTGCATTATGAATACTTCATTTAAAAGTAAATATTTTAGTGTTAATCTTCCCTTTTAAACTCTCTTTACAGAAACAAAGAGCTAAAACCATAAATAAGAGGGCATTAAAACCATAAAAATGACATTTGCCAATATCTTAATTTTTCAGCCAGACTTGATAAATCTATCAAAACCAGACAGTTAAATAAGAACCACATTATAAAAATTAGCAAAAAAAGGACTATTAGGTAACTCTGCAAACTCAAAATATGAAACTGTACTAAACAAAATATGTGCAAAAGTATACAAGAGTAACTGCATATAGCAAGGTTAAGCCTGAATTAGTTTTAAAGCTTGCCCCGGTGAAACTGAATTCAAAGTTGCCCCACTGTATTTCTTTTTTTTCCTCTTTTTTTTTTTTCCATTTTTTTTTTCTTTTCTTTCAACTCACATTGTAAGTCAAATAAAAACAAAATACACATGAAAAAAAAACCAAAAAAAACTTCCAAACGAAGCTGGACAAGCACAGAGCAGGACACTCACTCAGCACGAGTGCAGCCACTCACAGAGAGTTCCAGGAGTCCTTAGAGTAGTGTAGGAATTCAACACTGCACACGACAGCACAACTCGAGCGTGTTCTTGGGTGTTTTGTCTGGGGTTTTGTGTTCTTTTCCTTTCGAGACAAGCTTGCTTTTCTCAGTCACACCTCAGAGATACCAAAGCAGTGCGAGTTTGCAATGTTTAATGCATAAAAACCAGCCCCTCTGGGCCCTCCAGGTCGGTCTCTTCTAAGAGTAAGGACTATGGGTGAACCAACAGTCTAGAACTGTGTGTAGTTATGTGCAAAACATTCACTAGCACTCGGAATCTCAGGTCTATCTCATGGGCAGAGGAAGTGACAGATGCAGGGCAAGAGGAATTTTCAGGAATCCAGCACATGATCTGACATCTACAAAATAGCCAACGGAGTTTCAAATGGCAGCTTCTCTCCCTAGAAAGTGTATTTGAAATGATTAACAAAGTAACAAAAATGGGCAGAATCTAACTTTGGTGAAAAGTCTGAACATTTCACATGATGCTCAACAAGCCAAAGTAAGGTACCATCTGTAGCAAAGACTAGATTTAGATTAACTGGTAAGTAGAGACAACTCTTCAAAGATCATAACTGTAAACTGCAAATCTACTTCCAAGTCTCTCACACCCCCTTCTGTCCACACGGGCCACGTTCGTTTCGCCGGAAAGACTTCAGCCTGGAAACGCTAGGAAAAGAAAAGTTCCTTTAATTGGGTCTTTATAGGAGGAAAGGGTTAGTTGTATTTGCAGACTGGGAGGCTGAGGGTGGCATTCCTGTACTGTGGAGAGCTTGGGGCATTGATCCTGCAATGCTGAGCCCCGGGCCCATCCTGCTGATGCCCATGGCCGGCAGCGGCGCCATCCCCACGGGCACGGGGGCCATGGAAGGCAGAGGTATTGGCTCCATGCCCATGGGGGGCACAGCGCTGAAGGAGGGGCTGCTGCCCATCACAGGGCTGGCTCTCATCTGGTTCAGGGTCAGTGGCTGAGGCTGGTTCACCTGGAAGGGGTTGATTGGAGTCGGGGCTGTAGCGGCGCCTGCGAGGGAGAGAAGGGGGAAGGGGAGAGAGAGGGCGCTGCCATCAACAGCAGGGTCTGGAAGTCTGGCCAAGAACATTCCCTCTGTACATCCCCAGCCCCTCCCTCACTGACCTGCTCCCCACAGCCCTGACTGCAGACAGAGGCTCCAAACGGAGCCTGGGATGCCAAAGTGGCACCTGGAGCTCCCCTCCCCCTGACATCCACATCACCAACTCCATTTTTTAAATGCTACTTAGAATTTGCACCAGGGAAGAGACCTGCAGGCTCTCTCTGCTCCTGTACTGCAGAGGATAGGTTGATATTGAATATTGGGATAAAATCCTCTCCTGTGAGGGTGGGGAGGCCCTGGCACAGATTCCCAGAGAAGCTGGGGCTGCCCCATCCCTAAAAGTGTCCAAGGCCAGGCTGGACAGGGCTTGGAGCAGCCTGGGACAGTGGGAGGTGTCCCTGCCCATGGCAGGGGTGGTTTTGAAGGTCCCTTCCCACCCAAACCACTCTGGGATTCTCTGATCTGTACGTTTGCTCCAAGCTCTCCCAGCCACCTCCATTTTCATGTTTCTGGCCCCGAGGTTGGACAAGAATTCCCAAAGTAAACAAGTTGTTTCCGAATTACAGCGCTGCTCCAGAAAGCAGAGCACAGCTTTCCCAGCGTTTGAGGTTCCCTGGGTTGCTGCCAGCCCTGCACATTCCTTTCACCATACAAGCCCAGGATTATTTGGATGGCCCAGTGACCCCTCACAAACTTTTTGTAGTAACTGGGAAGGGCAGATACACAGATTTCCTCTCCCTGCTCCCTGCCAAGGCTGCTCAGAATCCCTGCCTTTTTCCTACTCCAGGATTTTAATAAACTGGTTTTTTTTTTCCCCAATGGAAGAGTGAAGAAAATAAATACTCAAAGAGCTTTTTAAAGTGTTGCATCATACAAGCAACACAGGAAAATGTCAGTGCATATTTCAGCTTTTGAAAAATACAACTTTAGTGTTTGTCACCATTTCAGTCTGCTCTAAGCAGGAGCTCTTTTCTAACAGGGCCAACTTACAGAGAACTGCAACTGACTATTTGACTTTTCCAAAATACACTGAGAATGTGTTTTCAGATCAAAACTGGTTCACTGTGCCAGAATAAGGACAGAATCACCAGCAGCCCCCTGAATTGCACTGCACTTTGCTCTCTGGAACCTCAGGCTGCAGTCAGAGCTCTCCTGTGCCTCCTGCAGCTCCAGGAAAAGGGTAATCCCCACCTGCTTCCACAAAATCCTAACCCATTACCTTCCCAAGGGAACCTTACTTGTTTTGACAATAAGCAGCTGAAGTTCAGCCCTTTTTAACAATCCCAAACTTTCTAACACAGATAATTTTAAATGAGTGAGGGGAAGGGGAACTGCTGGAGCAGAAGAGCAAGAGCAGAAACTCTGTGCTTGCAGGGACTGTCACTGTGCTGGTTGAGCCCAGGATGCCTCCCTGACACCCTCCTGCTCTTACTCTTGATTTCCTGGCTGAAGTAACCAAGAAAACCAAACCCAAAGGTGCTTTCCCTACACACCTTGCTACAGCATCCTAACAGTTCTGAAGAATCAGAGAAATCTTTGAACTGGTGTCAGTTTCCTTAAGAGCTGCAAGGCGATTTGGAGATTTTTTCCAGAATAAGAGAGAACAGTCCTTTACTGTAACTGTATTCTTAAATGTCAGAGATGGGAGCTTGTTTTTAAAATAAAATTTTTTAAAAAACCCTCCTTTAAACCTAAATACATCACACCATTTAGCAACTTTCTCAGTATGCTGAATGAGTGAAGTGTTGCTTTGCTGACAAACCCAAACCGCTCTGCTTGAGATCCAACAGCACCGAGCTGTGCAGAACTTCCCTACAGGAAAGGAAAACTACAACAAAAAGGTGCAGAAACCAACCTGGTGCCAAGAATGGGTTCAGTGAAGTAACAGGTTGTGGTGGCTTGGACACCAGAGAGTCCAGGTTGACCAGGGCAGCGTTGGGGCCCAGGAAGGACTCCGGGGTTTTGCGGGCGGCGCTCTGCTTGCCCGAGGTCCCACCCGAGTGCTGGGACTCAAAGAGATCAGGGCTGGTGGTACCGCTGTGCTGAGAGGGCAAAGTGGAACCTGATTCAGCTGCAACAACACAAAGGGACAAACAAAACCTCTGGTTAATCCACAGAGCCAAGCAGGGAGGACCCTGAGAGCAGAAACGTTGTAATTCTACATTTGTGTTAGTCAGGTCTGTGTTTCAGGCTGTGTTACACCCTCTCAGCATGCAAGCAGGTCAATGTTCTTTAGGAGAGCATGAAGAAGCCACAGTCAGAGTTGCAGTGCTCTACTGATGGGATTCCCACAGCTTTGCTGCTCCAGGTGGGACTCAGAGGCTCCAAGATACTCCAAAGCCTTGGCCTGTGCCCTGGCCCTACACCACTGCTGTGCCCTTCCTGGCTGGATTCCAGCCAGGTTTTCTCTGCTGGGTTAAAAAAGCCCAGCTGTGCTTCAGGCAGAACCATCCTGAGAGCAATGGTACCACAGCACTGACAGCTGAGGGTCTGGCACTTTCGATTGACTGACTAATGACCAGAGAAAAAATAAATCAGGGTATTCATAAAAGGTATTTTCTCATCTTCCTACTGGAATTTACACATTTGAGAAGTCAGTCAGCATGGTTCTGGTTGACTCTCTGAGCATAAGCCCTGCTCCAAACATGCTGGACACTGGAAATTTAGAAGTCCAGCACATTTCTGGGTCCATGCAGCAGGAGGTTACACAGAGCAATTCCATGGATTACAGTGCAAATGGCCCATTCCCCACAAGTTCATGCACAGGCCAAACTGGAACAAGGAGCTTTTACTGCTGCACCATCACTTCTTTCCCTTTGTGAAAGCTGATTTTGTTTTTCAGTAAAATTTCAGAATAGAGACATTTGTTGCTGTGACTGTCACCCAACCTGTGCACATGCTAAGAATTTGATTCGTACCTGGCTTTTTGGAAGTTCGAAGTGTGTCAAATTCAGAAAAATCATCTTTAACTGTACCATTCAAATTACTGAAGAGGTCAAAAGATGTACTTCCTGTTCAAAACAACAAGACAGCCCTGTCATTAACACATCTTGGGTTGCATCACACACCTGATCCTCCTGGAAACAATTCCTAACCCACTCCTGTTACCAAGAGGCCACGACAGGTTCCAGGGCAGCAGCTGGGAGTGCTCCTCCTCTTAGGCAGGAGCTGGGAGAAGGATAATGTCACAGACCTGTCCTTTGTGACAGCATGAAACCACTAAATCAGAGCAGTTTGCTTTTAGATCAGTGTAGGGCACACCTGAGCACGCTGGGGTTTGGTTGCCTGAGTGTCTGCACTAGAGACAAGCAGATCTTGCTGTGGAAGGAGAGAACAGAAATGCATTTACAGCCTCTACCATCAAGTGTTAATCAGCCCTCAAGTAAAACACCAACGGTGATGATTTCACTTCTGCTTCCCAAGTGAAAAGGAGGAGAAATGCCATAGCAGAGGTTACTGAGGTGGTAAAGCCCTGTTAGCTGAAGCACCAGCACTTGCCCACAGTTTGCAATCAATAAAACATCAGCATTTCAAAATATGGACACCCTTACCTCAGACTGGAGGCAGAAAGCCCACACCTCAGTGACCAGCAATCACACTCCCGAACAGCTTTAAAGTTTGTGTGGTTTTTTTGAAATTTAGTTTTAACCTTCAACACATTTCAAGCAAAAAGGGACAAGACAACAAACCCCAAAAGGAGGAGTGAAATTGAGTATAAAAACAACACTTATCAAGAACAAAGAGCCACCACAGTTAAAGACTCATTCCCCAGTGATCCAGTTACTGCCCTTTGCCCAGGGAAAAGCTGCTTAGACCATTTTGTGCAGCACTCAGATTCCTTTGTGTGTTGTGTCCCGGGATGAATGACGAGCAGAAAATGCATTTTGGATGCTTTTAGCCACGGTGCCAATATGAAAATACCAGGTATTACCACTCATCAAGGTTGCATTAGTTACAGAGCATGAACAGACAATTACAGCAGCACCTTCTGCATCTTGTTAGCAGGGCTCAGGGAAGGCTTTCACACCCTCGGTCTGAAGGAACAAACCTTCATTTGCACCTCTAAAAGTCTCCTCCGAGCTCAGAGCTGCTCAACCTGTCAATCTACATCTGCAGAGACATCCATCTGCAGAGCTATTTATCGTGAGGAAAGGTTAAATTAGAGTATCACTCATTGCCAGAAATTAAGTCCTTGTCTAATTAAAGATAAAACCCAAGAGCAGCAGCAGTCCCAAGTGCTCAGCAGGCAGCCACAAATACCAGGAGGAGAACGCAGGAGGGACAGAGCACAAAGCAGCACCACAAATTCAGAGCTCTAAGTCTGAATAATTCCATTTAAATTTCTTTTTCCTGCTGGTTATTACAACTCCCTTTTATTTCACAAACCAGTTCTGCCAATTGTTCGGCTTCTTTGAACCACACAATGCAAGAAAATCATTTGGACTTCTCCTCATGACTCAGATAAGATGGATATGAGCTGAGACCGTTGCTCACCAGAAGTAGAGAGAGGTTTGTTTGCAGGTGCTGATCCCCAAGGATCCACAGAAGATTTTGTTGCAGTAGAAGATGGCTGAGCAGGAGCCCAAGGGTCCACATTTTTGGACAGAGGCTGAGCTGTGGATCCTGCTGGTGCTGCCCAAGGGTCAACAGAAGCAGCAGGTTTGGCACCTGCAAAAAGAATGAGCAGGAATCAGTCAGGCCAGGCTGCCTTTGGAAAGCTTTCCTTGGGGATGAAGGCCTCTCATGAGCCTTTCATTAATGCTGAGCAGAAATGGGTGCAGCAGCTCAGCACTGGGAACACAGGTACCCCCCAGCACCCCTGTCACCCACACTGAACAGCAACCAGCACCAGGAAATTCTGGGCAAGGCAGAGGAAATAAATAATTCCCCTGTTGGAAATTGAATACAAATATCTGCAGTTCCAACAAGAAAATAAACTTGCTTTTTGTTACACCACAACTGACAATACCTGACTGGAGGTGACCTAAATCACAGGGACTATTTATGAACTCAGGGGAAAGTGAGTTTATAAAAAGCCCAGAGGTAAAAGGTGTGAGATACACAACATTAACCACTGGATAAAGGAATCTCTAAGATTCAAAGAGAATGTTTTCCACCTCTTTTAGCCATACTGCTATTTGATAAAAATATAATCAGCTTCCCTGGGCCAGCTTTTTTATTCCCATTTCTAAGCACTCCTGACACACATCTAAGGTGCCCACTGATACATCTTTTTATTTTTTTAACCCAATACCTGTATGTTTAGGATTCTCATTTTTGCTGGAAGATGCTGACAGCTCTTCATTCCTACAAATTCAGTCACCAATGCTTTAATTCCCAAATGAGGACTGCATAACCAAGAGCAGGACAGAATCACCCTCGTGTAACAACTCTCACCTTTAACCATTCTGTGGCTTTCAAGTTACAACTGAGAATTATTTTAGCCTTTAAAACTCCATTCAACCCCCTTGGCATCCCAATATTCCTGTAAACCCACTGAATGCTGCACACAGCGGCACAAATTCCAGTTGGAATTTTGGTTTTTGTTTCATCAGCAGCCACGTGGCTGCTACAGCTTCAAAGCAGGAAATGCCAGAATTCTCTAAGGAAGCTCCACTATTCCCAACCAATCCTTAAAATTTCCTTTATCTGCCCCCAGTGCTGAGTTACCAGCAGTGCCACGTTAATGACAGCATTTCCCATCAAGAGCAGCTTCCCAAAATGTCTTTTCCTTCCTAAAAAGAGCCCACAAATTAAGAGTTCTCAGCAAGCTCCTTTCCCAGAGCTTCCATCAGCTCCTCTGGAACACCCCAGCACAGGCAGGATTGGAGAAACAGGAGTTTAATGAGTCACTCTTTTATCAGTAAATTCATCAACTTGCATCTTCAAGACAATCCCTGGAGAATCCAGCAAGCTGGAAGCAGGGGTTGTGCTCTGGGGTTACAAAGTTGGGAAGCACTGAGGGAAAATGCTGGAACTGGTACAAGGAAAATCCTGTCAGAGGATGATACAACAGGCAGGAGAATTGAAAAAGGTGGATTTGGGTTGGTTTTAACCATGAAAAAACACACTGAATGGCCTTAGGACCCAAAATGTGGGCTTTTTCTCATTTCCTATCACCAAAAACAACGAGGTGACACTGACAATGGTGACCTGCAGTTGGCCCAGCAGCTCTGTAGGTGCCTTCAATGCCACCATGAGGAGGGGAAAAAAACTCAAACAAGGCATTTCATTATCAAACTGCAAATTTCCCATCAGGAACGTGCTGGTGGTGTGTGGAATGCAAATGACTTTGAAGCACTTTTAGAGCAGAGGTTGTAGAATCACCAGCCTGAAGCAGAACAAAGTTGTCAATCTCCATGGAAAAGCTTCCATTTGCACAGAAATTCCCTGCCCTCAAAAAAAGATTAAAAAAATCCAACAAAAAGTAGATCCAGCTCCAATTCCAAGTGTAAAACTGTGAGGAACCATCCACCTTCTTATCAAAGGAGTAACTCCTTGGACAGGCTGTGGCTGAGCCAGACACCAGCCCCCTGCACAGGCAGGAACACACACACAAAAAAACACACAAAAAGTGGGCTTAGTTGCTCTTTAAAATGTGAAGCACTGGATCTTTCCCTTCAGAAATATTCCATGAATTTAGTATCAAAAGCCTATGAAACAATAAATATTTAAGATGGCAACCTCAATTTTTTTTGTCTGCTATAAAAGTCTCCATTTAAATAATTTAATCCTTTTGGTTCTGACCATACACAAACACATCACAGTTCTCTAGGAGCAATTAAGGACATGGTAATTCAGATTTATGGCCTTCTTAAGCTCAGTACTCTGCTTAAATACGAAATTCTGGAAAGAGTCTAAAGCCATGGCACTGGACACAACCAGCAGTGATGGATGAGCATCCTCACAGTGTGAGCCAACTTGGTTTTGCTGCACAAAGACAACAGAAGGGCCACTCCCCTCTTTTTTAAGATTTAAACTGCACACAGAAAAACCCAACTGCTTAAAAACCCAACTTCCACTGGTTTCTGCTTGGCAATGAGCTGGGGAGTGGCAGTGCCATCAGTCAGAAAGAACTGACACACAAACTGACACTGGACCCTGAGGAACTTGCACAAACCCAACATTAAAATGCAAAATGTTTTCAATAATGTGGCAGCTTGTTCTTACCAAATGATTGCCAGGGGTCAGAGGCAGGAGCTGCAGCAGAGGATCCTCCCCAGGGATCCGTTTGGTTTGCAGCAGCAGCAGCAGGAGGTCCCCAGGGCTCGGTTTTGGGTGGGGCCGGTGCCGAGGAGGGCAGGGCATCCATCAGGTCCAACAGAGTGGTGTGCTGAGGGCAGGAATGAGCTGAGCTTTAATCAAGAGCATTGTCAGGCTGAACTACAAACCCGTGAGAGTGAAGAAGCAATTATTATTATTTTTTTTTTTCCTTTTACACACCTGCATTGACTAGTAGCTCCAAATTTAACCCACATTGGCAGAAGCTTTAAGCTATACAACAAAGCCAACCCAAAAGCATAAAAGAGCTCAGTATTAAGCTATTTGCTGTTACTTTATTTCAGCTTTTGGCAGCATAACCGGGAATTTCTTAGGCGAAGGCACTACCTCCTTCTTTTTGGGAATTTTAATTGTGTCTCTGCGACTCTCCTCCAGAGCCATCTGTAATCTCAGATCATCTCCGCGTCTGAGGCGCTCCTCCTGCAAAGGAAACCAACACTGGTGATATAGACCATGAGCCTGCACTGAGCTGCTGCTCCCTCCGGGCCTCCAACCCTTCAGGCTGATTTTTTTGGGCTGCAATTTGTACATAACACAAACGAGGGGAAAGAGTTTTCTTGGGATTCTTGCCTCGAGCAGAGGGCAGGAGCACCCCGACCCTGTGATGGCAACAACATCCAGTTTGCCGATTGGAATTTACCCTCGTGTTGTTTTCATTCCTAATGGAAACATTTCTTTCTAAATGAAACATTCTTTCCAAAATTCACCACAGAGTTTCAAGTGAACAGCCCATTTTGAAATTCTCAGAATGGTTTTTGAGCATTCAAATCACCACTGAAGGTTACAGGGAACTACATTTAAATTTCCCTGGCTTTTGTTCACTTGCTGCTGCAAGATCCACCAAGGGAATCGGTCCTGCCAACTCCACGTGTAATTTGAAGGTTTAAACATCTGTAACTACAATGTTTGTGCCACATTCAACTACTTTAAATATCTTTGCTTGCATCTCATCTTTCAGAAGTTCACTAATCCCCCAGCTGGTATTTCCCTTGTCGTTTTTGAGCTACTTCAAATGCTTAGATTCTGATTTATATTTTCGTTCCCTTTATTGCCCAATAATGATGAAGTTTACTGGGTGACAGTTTCCCTTTCCAAGCACTAATGCTTAACATACAGCTGTAAACTGAATTGTCACAGGAAGCCTCTGAAATATTACAGGCACTCAGCACGGCTGACTTGCATTTTCACTCAGAGCTGAGCTCCAACTTTGTTATATATTAAAATGCAGTCACTTTATCCACATTTACTCCAAAATCAGAAAGAAGCTCCTAAAAATCAGCAAAGCAACATAGCTCAGGTGGTAGATTAGGAGTGAATTTACTTTAAAGCAAGTTTTTTTCTATATTCTGGTACTTTGTGTCAGTGACACTCCCACCAAACGAACAGACCGTTCCAAATTGCACTGGAATCAGAATTCACTGCCATTAACGAAGCTTTTCAGGACCAGTCATGTTTTCAGCTGTTCTTAACTGAAAACATCTTCAGTAATGTGATGATTAACATCCTCCCACACAAAGTCTTCTTGCAAAGTGACTGTCATCTTCCACTAGTCCCAACAGCTCGGAGGCTGAAGTGACTTTAAAAAAAGATTTAAAGAATAAAAAAAAAAACCACACAAGAGCAACATCTTCCAAAATGGCTTTTCTCACTCCCCCTATTCCACATGGAGCAAAGCCAAGCTGCCATTGAGAAGAAAAAAAACCAAGCAAAGCAACAAACAAACCAGGATTGTCAGTGTGAACCCTCCGAGCACGGACACTGGAAAACCTACACGGGCACCGACCTGCTCCGCCACCTCCCGGCTCATGGCCAGCGCCAGCTGCAGCTGCAGCTCCTCCTCCCCACTCGTCTGAGGCCGGGCCTGCTCGAGCTCTGAGGAAACTCGAGGGGATGTAGCTGTTGGGAGACAAAAAAACAGCAAATTTAGCACATCAGGCAGCAAGAAGAGGGCGCAGGTTTGGTGCTCGCAGCCCCGCGCCGCTCTCAACGCTCCCCCGGGTCAGGGGATGAACTCCCACCAAGGGGAGGGGGACAAAGCAGAATCATTTAGTTCAATGAAAAAAAATAATAATTTAGCACCTCACAAGACTGTCACTGCAGAGACACAAAAGGAAGAGCCAGAGACACCTGTGTCCAGGATCAGAGGAAAGGAAGGAAGGGCCTCAAGACCCGCCTTCTTTATTTTTTATATCCATTTGGAAATCACTATTCATTGGAGGAAATCAGTTCTTCCTCCCTCAATTACAGTGGTCAAAGGAAATGTCCATCAAAGTTCTGTGTCCATGAAAAAGGAATGTGAATGATAAGATACAGTTACAATAACATAGCTATGTTTACAGAAAGAACCGTGTGAAACCAGCTACAAGGGAATAATAATATTCAGCTGCAAGAAGCAGGGCAACACAAGACAGTTTAGTGGTTTTAAGGGAAAAATATTGCTGTAAAACACAAGCTTTTTGTCTTAATTGATATGAAGGAGAACCCCCAGCTCGTGCTCTGAGCGTATCAGAGCTCCAGGGCAGGACACTGAAAGGAAAATGTACAGAATTGTTCAAGAAAACATTGGTGGGTATTTCTTTCATCTTGCAGTGTCACTAAGGATGTGCTGGGAGCTGGCCAATATCAGGGTAAAACTGGATACCACCCACTTTTCTGTAAAATAATACAGTCTTAATGGGAAGATAAAGAACTATTCTTAACTGCTGAGCAGGCTGAGGGACAAACAAGCAGCTATTCAGACCCCAAACTCACACAAATACTGTACCATTCTCTGCTAAAAAGAAGAGTTTGGTGAATGGGTTGGGGCTGTTGGTTGGGGTTTTTTGGGGGGCAAGGTTTTTATTAGCTGAGCACTCCTGGTATCTTCCTCACTCCTCCTCGAGGAACAGTCAGGCTTGACAGCTCAAATATGCAATTTCTCAATACACAAACCATCTTTTAGTGATGTTTTCACTACAGGAGCGTGTGGAAATTCCCATCCTACAACACCAGTAGGTTTAGCACTAAACAGGAATGAAACAATTCGGTGCTCACCCTCTCTCAGACAATTCTTTAGCATCCAAATCATTCACACAGAAACGTTATCTCACTTTGGCAAGGAAGTTTGTATTGACTGGCTGGAATGATGATCAGCTTGGCAAAATATATACTGGCATTTAATACATTTGATTTAATGTTTCAAACTGGCATGTCAGCCTCTAAGAAATCAAGTTTCTGCTTAACAGGTCAGCTGGGCATGTGAAAACGAGATTGACAAACTCAGTTTAAAATTCACTTTTTCATCACTGCTTTGATCCTCCAAACACTCCCCAGTCTTGTTTCTCCTTAAGTTTCAGGCCAAAATGACATTAGGAAAAAAAAAAAGTGGAATATTCTCATCCAACAGGGCAGAAAACAAAAAAAGACTTTTCCTTCCCACCACAGCCCAAGGTGCCAGCCCACCCCACTCTGCTTCTAAAGGCACAAATTAATTTATCACCCACAATAATTCTTCCACATTGTGCTGATTCTGAAGCTCTCAAGCCAACCTTACTTCAATAAGGATGTTATTCATACCTCAATTCTATTATTTTTTCAAACTTTCTCATATAAAATAACTAAATTTAGCCTGTTTTAGTCTTCTCTGCTCCAACAGTCACTGCCAGGCTCTCCAATATATAATTTAAAAACCATGATGATTACAGCATGTGATAATCCCCCACCACTCACCTAATACAGGTAATAAATCAGCACTAATTCTATCATTCCAATCCAAGATGGATGGTTTAAAACCCAGAATGGATGTGGAAATACTTCCCTTTGGAGCCCAGATGATGTTTATCTTTGCAAAAAGAAGATTGAGCAGTTTATGGCTGTTAAACACCTCAGGCTTGCAAACACCAGAGAGAGAAGCTATTCCAGATAAAGGGGCAAAAAGTGATGGTATAAACTGGCCATGAATAGGTTTGAGATACAGATGGAGAAAAGCAGTTTTCCAGCAGGGATTAGGGAAGGGAAGAGTCATTTCTGGTTCAAAACAGAGCAAGGGACACCAACAGAGTCACCTGAGAACAGATGGCACCTGGGCTGTGAGCAGGGAGGGACCTTCTGCTCTGCTGGGTTTTCACTGCAATTTTTTACTGCAAAAATAGGATTTCTTGCATTTACTGCATCCCATCCTGCTGCCATAACTGCAGCCCAGAAGAACTAACAAACAGATGGCAGAAAGACTTCAAAATGATGGAAAATGGGTTCATCCCATTGTTTTTCCTCCCATTTGCACACAAAGGATTTGCTGAGCACAGTGCCCAGGTGCAGCTTTGCCCAGCAATGGCATTCCTGCCTGGAAAAGCTGCAAGAAGCAGGAATTGTGTCCCAATCCAAGCCTTGCCCTTTTCCCTCCCTGCCAGCTGTGGATGGATTTGGCAGGGAGCTCCACGAGCTCCCAGCAGATCCCAACAAGGCTCTGGGATCCCCACATGGATAATATGGGGTCACACAAATTATTCCTTTTCACTTTTAGGCTTTCCAGCACTTCATTCTGCTTGGTTTCATTAACTCTAAAAGGTACTTTCAAACTCCTTTTTA
>VZRZ01005093.1:182876-208560 GCA_013398175.1 Climacteris rufus | reverse complement strand
AAAAAAAAAAAAGGGAAAAATGTCAATCTGAAGTTCTTCCTTGGGCCTCATTAAAAAAACAAACTATAGGAATGTTGCTATTTTCCATTGAAACCTCTGCAGGGTTATAAAACCATCTACATTAAAGAGCTGCCAGCACATTTTTTTTGGGAAAAAGGATTAAGGGAAATTCAAAACACTGTTCTTGGGAGTAACCTGACATGTTTTACTCAGCAACTCCACTCTGAAATTCCTGCAGTGCTCCAACCACCCTTCCATGTGGGCCTCATCCTGCAGGAAAGTTTGAATTCCCAGGATCCAGCAGAAAGGTTATTGCCTTAGGAGCAGGATTGCTGCCACACAAAGCATCCCTTATCCCCCAGCACATGACAGTTAACTCAGATGTTTATGTAAGATGGGACTCAATAGATCAATTCTGACCTGCTAAGCCCTGCTTTGTTGGGAATTTGGAGATCCCAGTCCCTCCAGGCTGCCCAGGAGCAAATTTGGGGGAATCTGGAGCAGCAGGCAAGGAAATCATCTCCAGGCTCAGATAATCACTAAAGCAGGATTCTGCTCCACCATCTGTCCCTGGGCCAGGCCCTGCCATCCTTCAGACACATCTATTGATCATTTCCCACATTCTGGCTGCATTAAAAGCCCTCTGTAGCTGCCTATAGATCTGGCTGAGTTAAAGTGAAATACAGGACACAGAGAGCAGAGTCACTGCCTGCATTAATAACAAAAATCACACTGAGCATTTTCAGTCAGAAGCCTGTGCTTGGTTTTGGGGTTGTTTTGGGTATTTCTGGGGTTTTTCTTTAATGTCAGGTTTTCTAATTTGCAGGTGGAATCCTGAAGAACAGAATTCAGTGCTCAGTCACATTTTTTCAGAAGGAAAAGCTGCTTCCTCATTCAATCAGTGCACCTACAAGGGTGGACAGAACCAAAAAAAAATTACAATAATATCAAGGTAAGGATTTAGAAACCAATATCAATTCCCCTGGGAAGCAAGCAGAGATCCCACCTGTCAGTGAAAGACCACTCAGATAAAGATAGGATACTCAAAAAAGCCAATCTAGCCTCTCAAGTGATGCAAAGGCATGAGCAGACTGCTCAATCTGGAAGGAATTGTGTAATCCACCTTTCCACTGGGAATTCAGGAATCTTTCAGGTGCAAGGAGGGAGTTGCCAACACCTATGAGTGTGACAAGGTGGAGCTGCCCAGCCTTCCTGCAGGATTCTGGCTGCACTGAGCAGACTGAGAACTTCTGAAATTCATTTTACACTCAACAAATCCTTAAGGTTTGTTTGGATTGGGAGCATTTTCCTCCCAGGTGATGCCTCCACCCATCTGAATGGACAGAGTTGGATAATTCAGTGTCACTACAGAAGTCTGGAGACACCAGTGGCACCTCCCACCTTCCCTCTGAGCACCAGAAAAATAAATGGATGGTGAGAGGATTTAATCAAGCTGTCAAATGACATCTGACAGGAGTCTGTCACATTCTTTCAACACCTCAAACTACAGGAATTCTCCCCACTGTTCAGCCAGATTCCTTGCTGGGTGATATTCCAGATACTCCCTGGCTAGGATGGAAGGGCAGAGATGGGCTCCAACCTGCAGAGATGCAGAACAGATTATTAAATAAATAATTATTAAATTAAAAAAAAAACAAATTCTTTAAAAACAGGAGCTTTCTGAATGGCACAGGTTGCCATCCCTGGAATGTTCAAGGCTGGATGGGGCTTGGAGCAACCTGGGATAGGGGAAGGGGATGGCAGGGGTGGGACTGGATGAGCTTTAAGGTCCCTTCCAACCCAAACCATTCTGCATTTTATACATTTCCTATCATGTTAAACCCAAACCAGCAATTCCTCTGATTTATTTTCTACTCCAAGCAAAAAGGGAGACAAAACTGGCACAGATGAGTGAACACAAACTTGCTGAGCCTTCACAAAACTGCTTTTTAATAACGAGCCAACGTGAATAATCACTGGAAATATTAAAACTGATTAATTCAGCTAAAGCAAATTGCTCTTAGAATTTTTACAGGTTAAGGTTCAAGAGCTGGCATTTCTCAAGATGCATAAAAAGCACGTTCAGTGCATTTTTCAGCAGCAGGCTGTGAGCACAGGGAGGGCAGTGCTGCTGTGAAATGAGGTCAGACCATGGGGTGGTGCTGAAACCAGGGCAGCCAAAGCAGCCCTGCCTCCCAAATCCTGCTGGACACAGGGAGCAAGGGCAGGATGTGTGCACAACCCAAAACACAGCCCAGCTTGCACACAACAGGATTGGAGCTCTTAAAAAGCCTGGCCTCGGTAAACTCGGTTTTAAAACACACCCAGGCTTTGCCAGGCTTGGAGCAGCATCCCAGCTCAGGCTTAAGAGGTCTATATTAAGAATATCCTACTTTTCCTCATGCAGCCATAAATCCAGAATCCTATTTAAGTGGTCACTGGCAGCTGGAGATGAAACAAGGCCACGAAGAGGCTGAAGTTGCTGAAAGGGGGTGACAAATGCCAAGCAAAAAGAGAATTATTTACACACAAAGGCAGATTAGGAGGGAGGGAATATTGCTCCAAAAGGTTTTAAATATTCACCTCATCTCCCTTCCTCTCCCCAGCAGGTTTAACTTCAGCACCACTCAAGAATATTCCTTTAAGGTGAAATAAAACCTGGTGTCAGACTCGATGCAACTCCACAGATTTTACACATTTTCGAAAATAAACAAATAACTTTTATGTATTTTGTCAGGACTATTTAATAGCTCCTAATCTGAACATTAATTCTCCCTGGTTTAAAGCAGGAAGATAAAACCAAGTGTTCCCAGCATGTCAGAAATTGTTGACAGGATGGAGGTTGGGAGGAGCTTTCTTTTTGATTTTTGCTTGAGTATCTCTCTTGGCTTCCATTTACAGGTTATGAGACTGAGCAGCAAAAAAACACTCAAAATACAATTCACATGCCATAATGTGCTCCCTGGAATTATCCAAGAAATCTTCAGGGCCAATAAAGTCATTAAGGCAAAGCTTTGGGGGGAAGGATTTTATTAAAAACTATCAAGTTTCACCACTTCACTTTCCATAGTTTACAAAGGATTTTTAGAGATGAAATGAAAATATTCACAACAGGGAAAAACATCCTTATTTGCCATTGTCTTGCCTGCAGTGAGGGATGGTTGGACATCAGTTAAGAGATCTTTTTCCATCCTGAATTCTCTCACACCACACAGGATGTCAATAATGCTTTTGTTTTGTCACAAAGGATAAATCTGGGACACAAAGACCAGCAACTCTTTAAGAAAACCCCTTCTGGCTCAAGATGGAGTAAAAATCCAATTGTTCAGATCCAAACCTCCACAGACTGGGAAGTGGAGAAGAGCAGGAGTTGAGCAGTGTTCAGTCAGTGCAGAAAATGCAAAATTCTCAACAAACTGACCCAAAAAAGGTGCAGTGACTTGGCCAATATTGCACTTTTAGCAACTGAGGGAAAGGGAGAGATCCCTCATGCCCAACCCAGCACCCACTGAAGTTACTGTTCCCCTAGGGACCTGTCCTGGAGGAACCACCAAACTCTTTCAGCTCTTTCTTCTGCAAGAAAGCATCAAAAATGAGATTTTTAGAATTGCTTCAAGCAAGGGGAATGCATTCCCAAAATGTGCAATCCCCAGCCCTCGTGTTTAGAAGGAACAAGAGTAAAATGTGCTGAGAGCAAAGCACTGAGGGATGAAACATTGCACTCACTGATGTTGGCTAAGAGGCTCTTACACCCTCCCAAACTTTATTTCTATTTGCCTGCTAAGAAGAGATGCTAAACATTCAGCAAAGAGGGTGGATGTACATTCTGAAGAGGCAAACCTCCTGCTATAGATGGCAAATCTAAATGTCTCTGATCTCCTCTTCAAAGGCTCCCAGGAATGAAAGAGAATTTTGCCAGAATGTACAGAGCAGCGACTGCATCTTAGGGATGTTCTAAGGAGAGTATTTCCCAGGAGTGAAGCATAACTTAATTCCTTTTACAGGTTTTTTTTTCTGAATTCATATTTTCAGCACAAAAGAAGGGTATAATTTAAAAAAAAAAAAAGAAGAACACACGATGGATACAATCTCTTGCACTTTAAATAATGAAAAGCATCTTTTCCATCAAATTTAGCAGGCACAAAAATAACCCTACATTTATGTAACAGATTAAATGTCTGGATTTTAATGAAACTCCTTCCTTGTTTCCTGGGATAAAGCTCTTCACAGTTTTCCAATATCAGAAGTACTGAGCACAGCTGTTCTGGAAGGTGCTGCTTTGCTTTGCTCTACTCAATTAAATCAGAGAAAAAACACATTAAACCCTCAAAAGACACAAACTGACAGCCACCTGTATTTTTACTGATCCACAGTGAAAAACCCAGGAGAGCTGGAAGAGAGGGGGGAAAAAAATAAAAACCCTGAGATTTCTAAAGCTTCTTATGGGGTGAGGAGAGAAAAAGCTTAAGGAATCATTACCTCCAAAGCAATCCTGCCACAGGAACACCCAGGGCAGTGGGAGCACGCAGGAAATCAAATGCTCACTTTGGAATACTGAAAGAACAGCCCAGCTTGCTGCTTCTCCCACCAAAACTCCTGCAGCATCCAAGGAACAATTCAGGAACACGCCCTGCATTGCTCAGTGCATTGCTCTGGTAACATTTCAGGTGCCAAACAACAGTTCCAGGCACTTGGTAAAGTTGGGAGCATCAACCCTGTGAAACCCAAGGTGTGCTCAGCACACCTCAGCCACTGATTTCAGCCCCTCAGCACGAGTTAAAAACAGTATTTTGATCTACCTCTAAATTAGGGGTTTTTGTTGTAGTCAGCAACGATCTACAGACTTGAAAAAAGTGTTATTATTGAGGTAAAAATATACAAGTTCTTTAAAAATTCACACTGAATCAGAGCTCAAGTTTGGTAGAAAAATTATAGTTATGATAGAAAAACTACATGCATATAGAAAACACAAATAGACAAAATACATATAGAAGTATGATTATTATAGAAAAGCTAAGATGTTTCTCATCCCACTGCTAATGAAAAGGCAAGATTAAAAACTCTCATATCTGGAAACCTTCACTCACTTTTTTTGCACTCTGCATCCTAAAAACATTTCCTTTTGGAAATGTTTTTCCTGCTTGTCCCCACAGCTTTAAACAGGGAGAGATTTCCTCCATCCTGGTTTGATTTTCCTGCTACCTCATCCTGCCTTCCCCAGAAGTGTCTGCCAACATCAGCAGGGCTGACCCCACTCATGGATTTACAATTTGAGAAGCACTTGGGGACCCAGCACATGACAAACTTCAGATTCTCACAACTGGTGCTCAGTGGCTTCTCTGGCTCAAGCACAGCCCTGCACACACTCTGAATATTCATTTAAAGAAAAGATTCTCCTTCAGAATTAGACCACAACCACTGCCACTCCAGCCAAAGCAGCTTTCATCAGGTCATTACTTACATTAAAGAGGATTTAATGCCAAATCAGGCCTCTTCCTAACATGACAGGGAGGTCCCCCCCCCAACCAAGCAGTGGTGGAAAGAATTTGTTCTTCCCACATCAGTGGATGAATTTTTTTAAGAATGAAGTATTCTATTTAGTACAGACACTCACACACCAAATACTGAGAATATAAATATTTAAATACAGATTCAAAGCATGACTCCTCCAAGAACTGCTGAGTAAGCAATAAAGGAAATTAAACAGCAATAAAGGAAATTTAAACAGCAGCATTGTTGCCAAAGGACAATAGAAACAGCATAAAGTAGTAAAGTAATCCAGGAAATATTCTGTATTTCTTATTTATTCTTAATGCAGATTGGACAGGGGTTGGAGCAACCTGGTCTAGTGGAAGGTGTCCCTGGCCATGGCAGAGGGGTGAGCAAAATGAGCTTTACGGTTTGTCCCAAATAAATCATCCAATAATTCCATACTTAACAAAAACAACAAATTTTCAAGCACTCCTTTAAAAACCAGAACAAACCAAAATCTCATCACATTCCCAAAAGCAGCCTGACAATGCCACCTTTGGGAAGTAACACTAACCAAGAGCTTTTTAAACTTATTTAAACTTTACACACACATCCTCCCCAGAGCAAACACTCCAGCAGGCACCTGAAGAGCCATCAGTGCCACGGAGCAGATGCACAGAGATGCCAAAGGCACCGCTCACCAGCAGGGCAGCACACACAACCTCTGGGAAGAAAAAACCCTTTTTGAGGGGTTGGCCTGCACTTACAGCCGTGGTAGGACGCTGGGGACCCTCCAGACTTGCCATACTCCTGCTCTGAGTAGCTGGTGGAGAGGTTGGGCTGGCTGGAGCCCCGGCCAAAGGTGATCTGGTTGCTGCCCACCCCCGTGGCCACCTGGGCCATGCGTTCTTTGGTCTTCAGGGCCTGCGCCCTCTCCGTCTTGAGGCGCTCGTCGTCCTTCAGGAGCGACACCAGCTGCTTGGATTTCTCCCTCACGTTGATGCCCTGGTCTTTACCGTCTCGATCGATGTACTGGAAATCTTTCAATGTCTGGATAGCAAAAATATTCTCTTTACACTGCTGGGCCACCCTCTCCGAGCCGGTTTTGATCAGGTAGTCTAAGAGAGTGAGGGCCTTGTACACGTGTCGCCAGTTCTTGCCGTGGTCGTTCAGCCGTTTCCAGATCATGCTCATAATTTCGGAGAAGGCCACAACATTGTAGGTCAGGTCTGCTATTTCAGTCATTAAAGAACTGGAAGGACCCCAGGGGTCGTTGGAGGTCGCTTCCCGAACTTTGATTTCGGCCTCTGAGTAATTGTTCACAATGTTCTTCATCTGCCGTCTGATAGACGAAGTCGTCATTTTTATTTCCCTTTTTTACCAAGGCAGATCCCAGCAAAACAGCAAAGGGCTAAATCTGCTCTCCCAGGAACGGTTCTGAACTGCAAAGGCTCCGTCTCAGTGGCTTATTTGTAACACCTTCTGCTACAATCATTGCCTCTCTTCAAGGGAATGACAGGAGAAAATGAGAATCATGACCTGGGTGAGGAAAGGAAACAAAGCAGGTTAGTTGGGTGGGATTGTTCCTGCACAGCCACACACACCTGGGATTTTCCCAGATCTAGGAATTTTCCTGGATTCATTTTTTCTCCCTGAATTTCTTCTGGTTTTGAAAGCAACTTGTTCTTCTCACGAGTGACATGAAACATTTCAGATTAAAAACCTGAAGTGCTGAGCAAAAACAAAAGCAAGAGAAACACACCGATACACATGCAAAATCTTAAAAGCAAACCAGAAGCAAAGTCCAAAAAACAACTCACTGACCTAAGTTTCCCAAGTAAAACCTACCTAGAATGTTTAATTACAGAAATCACAGATGAAACCACATGAGAAATTCCATGTTTAGCAGACATTCACTTCCCTCTGACAGCAGGAATCTGCATCCAGAGAGAATGAGCAAACTTCCTAAAAATCAACCAAGCAGTTTCTGAAACCTTGGGTAAGTTTAAAGCACACTCAGTCTCGGGGCAGAGATCCTGTGGCTCAACACACTCCAACTCAAGGTGACCTTTCATGATAAGCAGATTAGAAGGAATTTTTTTTTTCCAAATGCATTTACTTTGTACATTTGACAACACTCATCAGACCCAGGTTTCTGCTCTGTGTGTCTCTCACACAGCAAAGAATTTTTAATTGTATGAGAATGGAACTGTAAAGGCAAAATGATTGGCAAGAAAACCCAAGGACAAGCTCTGGAGCTGGAAAGCTGTGTCAGTTTTTTAGTTCAGGTCACTGTTTCAAGTAAACAGAGGCCTATTAAGCTTTGGAATAAATTACTTGAGCAAACTGGCAGATTTGCTGTTCCATGAACACAGAACAGCCCCTGACAGTCACCAGTTGCACAAACACTGAGCAGTGACTCTGGAACCAAACTGGCCACACTAACAGAGATGCCCATTCCAGATGTCCTTTAATAATGTTCCTCCAAACCCTCTGAAGAACCAAGCCCATCCCTTACAGAGACACTGGAGAGAAGGGAAGCACAGATCTGAAGCCTGACATTGTTATCATTCTTTAAATGACTACGGTGCTATTTGGAATGAAAGCAGAATTCAGTGGCAACACAGCTCTATAATGACTTTTTTGTACCATAAATACATATTTCTGGGCAAGGTAAACCACCAGAGAACACATCCATGAGTTATTGTATTTGATCTTGTTCCACTGAAGTTAATTTTTGGCACAATCAAATTATGACATGATGGAAGATTAATTTTGCATGAGATCAACACCTAACTTGAGCTAAACTGCATCCCCCTGGTGTCCTCCCCAAGATTTAGAACCAGCTGTAGAAGTGTCCATCTGCTGGCAGATGGCTTGGAGCAATAGGAATAAAAAGGGGCATCCCCTGGGACATTTAAGTTCTGTGTGGTATAAACCCAGGGTTTCAAAATGTTGATCCTACATAAATATTCCATGACTGCTCCTTCACTCCAGAAGAGAACACTGCCCAGATCTGTTGGCTCACCAGCCTCTGTGCTCACTCTCTAATGCATGGCTTGTAAAAGGTGAGGCAGCAATAAAAAATAAATTAAAATTTATCCTAAACCATTTCTTTTTGCCCAAAATGGATTAAGGCACGTTCCCAGGCAAGGCTGAAACCAGTTATCCAGGGGATGGGGATGGTCACACTGAAGCAGGAGCAGGCAGGAGCTCCTTCAGCTGGAGCCAGCAGAGGACCCAAGTGCCAGGGGAACCAGGAACACATCCCAGGGCAGAAGAATCCAACCCCCATAAGGACTGAGCTTGGCACCCAACCAGAAAAGCAGTAACTAACACCAAAAATCAAAACCAGAACTGTAAAATCTTCTAAACCAGTTCGATAAAACATCCAGCAAGCCTGACATCCTCAGACACAAATCCTTGAGCAAAGAGTGTGAGAAAGGAGCACACAGATTCCCTTGCCTTGTATTCCCAACAACTTGGCCACCTTGGATGCCAGCAGTGGCACCCTGGGCCTCTGCCAACCCCTCTGGAAGCCACCTGAGTGTCCCATGTCACCCCAGAAGCCACAGCACAGTGCCCACTCTGAGCTCACAACTCCTCCAGCTCACTGGAACCTGCTGTTCATTCCCCAGCCTGGGGCAGGGACGTGGTTTTTTTAAGGAGGAACAAGTCACCTTGGGCTTGTTGATGTCCCTCGTGGTTTTATAGGAATTGGCCAACTCCTTGTGAGCTGAGATCTCCTGAAATTTGGGCTACTTAGGAGCTTCTCCATATCTCCATCATCCCTGTGCTCTTCCATGCACATATTACACTCCCATTTCTTGGGATACACACAGCTCCAAGCACTCTGCATTTCAGATTTGGCAACAACAAAAGTTTGCATCACAACATGGTCATTTACTGCTTAGGACTTCCCATTTATCAAATCCTAACATTCCATGTGCCTTTTGGGAATTGTGCCTCTACTGCACATGAAACCAGGGTTGTTTCTTCCCTCTGTGCATTTCATCTGCCACTTTATCCCTCAGCAGGTCTCAGTCTTTCATCATCCCTTTTAATTCATGATTCATTTCAAATTTGATTCAATTTGGCCACCTTATTATTTAGGGACAATCTGCAAAAGGGAATATTTGAAAGAGCACTGATGTCTGGCACTTGGCTGGGAATAGCCCTTCCCTGTGAGAACCAACCATTTATTCCTAACCCCATTTCCTGTCTTTTAACCCACTGTAAATCTATGAAAAACATTCTTGCTTTATGAGATTTTTATTTCTTTAAAGGCCAGGGATGAGAGGCCTTCCTAAAATATTTTTATAAGTACACTATGGGAGCAAGTGCCTCACCTGCATGTAACTCCCCAACCAAAGAGAAGTTTTATTACTTTGCAACTTCACAAAGTTTTGAACAAATCATTTTAATACCTCACATGTAAATCCCTGAAGAATTAATCATCCTCACAACACAAAACCACTTCCCCTTTCTCTTTCTTGCACCAAATCCAGCCATTTTCACACAACAGCACTGCAAAAATTCTCAGTTTCAAGCCTCCTAAGCTTTGCTGCCCAGCAGATTGCAAGGAGAGTAAGAATCATCCAACCCTGCCTCACTTTTGGAGCTGATTAAATGCAACAGCAAGCTGTCCAGGTCCAAAATCCAGCCCCAGAAAGCACAGAGCCTTCATTCCCTCCCAGTGACACCCCACTAGGAAACCAGGCACCTGCTCTGGGGGGAGAAACCAAAGCAACAAAGGCAGAACTCCAACCTGGAAGCTCTTCCAGCGTGAAGCTTCTGCAGATGACTCCTAGCAGAGAGTAAGTCTGGAGCAGTGCTTTGGAAAAACAACCAACAGCAAATACAGGAGAGAACACACTGGATTAAGTGAAACCAGCACTTTACACTTTCAGGAAATGAAATATTTCACTTGCTGTTCTGTAATAGACTCCAAACCCATCCATCCATCAACGCTGCCGTGATTCTTCACCTCCACCTTTGCATCTCCTTGAAAACAAAGGCACATTGTTTGTTTTTTCCTTTTCTTGATGGACACATTTTCATCATATTCTCCTCATCACTCACTACAGGCAACTTACTCTAAACCTCATTTTACTCTACTAAAAGAGCCAAGGATGACAGGAGTGGATGGGGCTGTTGTTCCCCCTCACTGTCGTGGCTGTACCAAAATTCAAGGTCCCACCTTGGCAGGAGGACTGACTCTCATGAGAGCCTTTGCTACCTGTTTTACACACTCTGCTTCCTCACCACACAATGCAAACATTTTCCTTGATTATTCCAAGCCTTGAAGCACCACAGCATCCTATTTTATCATTAAAGAGATCAAAAAGCCAAACATCCCAACTGCATAAAAGTGAGGAACCGTTTCTAACACACGATCAAATTCTTACACAGAAAGAGCAGATTTCTTTTTTTTTCCAGAGACCTCAGTGAATTAACTTCTCACAACAAACCACAAGGAAGTACAATGCACTTGCAACTTCAGCAAAACTGTGAGTTTGCATTTTTAACAGCAGAGTTGCAAAGAAAGCAGAAAGTAAGACCAGTTGATGAAAGCTGCTGTTTCTGGTTAACAGGAAAAAGGCCGGAGCAGATTTCTGTGAAAGGTAAAACAGTTCAGTCTTGGTGAGCCTTCCTTATTTTCTTTCTTGGTTCCTACAAGCCATTTTCTCTGGTTTATGAGTATCTTGTCATCTTCAAATGGCAAAGCAAACAGATCCCTAGACAGGGGGGTGAAGCTTTCCTGTCTTACCAAGGGTCCCCTGGAGGGAAACACCCCAGTTCCTTTTCCCCGTTCCTGCAGTTTCATCACACAAATAACCCCATTAATTCTCACACCATGTGCAGACAGAAGGAATTCTTGCCTGAACTTCTCATCTCTCTCTCTCACACAAGAGATTAAACCCAGTGAATGAAATCTGCAGCAGGAAACATCTTTAACTTGCTGAGACTAACACAGAAGCAGGGCCAAGCCACAAAGTCCTTCATAAACTTAGTTCAAAGGAAACAGCCACACAAATCCACCTATAGACAGGCTTTCAGCAGAATCCATTCACACCTCTGGAATGTAAAACTCCAACTAGGATTTGTCTGTACTGATAAAATGCCCTTCACATCAGCCTGAGGTAAATGTCTACACAGCCCAGCTAAGCATGGACCGGAAAGAAAGGAAAAGCCTTTAATATCAAGTGTGAAAATTAACATTAAACATGAGGAGCTCACCAGATATTTGCATAAAATTTTAATTAACAGTATTATAGACAACATATATCCTTAGATTAGGCATTTAGTGTAAGTAACATGCATGGAAAGTGAGGTTTTGAAAACAGTTATTAATTCAGTCAATCTGTGATTGTCTCTACAGACATCAATCTACATAAAAATATCCCTGCCTCACCTCTCAGGTGGGAATACACATAAATATCTGCAGATCTGCTCTCCTGCTGGCAGGCTGGAATGGCAGAGGCAGCTGATCCTCAGGGACCTGTATTCCAGGATAAATCAGAGAATTCTCACAATCTGCAAAGAATCAGGCTAAGAGGAGGTGCTGCCAGGTGCTCACTAAGGAAGGAGCTCCCCAAACACAAAGGACAAACACAAGACCTGCAAACACTCCCTGCCCCAATCCCAACAAGAAACCAGTTCCTATTTATGGCAAACAAAAAGGATTTCCATTGCCTGACACTGAATTCACATCCCACTTCTCTTGGGATGGCTCCTTGTGTGTATAAATCCAAGCCCACTGTGTTTTACAAAGTCTTGTTTTCCACAAACCAGAAAAAAACCGAGCACAAACCTTTATATAAAAATCAGAAATAATGCAGAAAAAAAATCAGAGCAAAGGCATTTTTCTTCTAGTAAATCCACACTGCTAAACAAATTTTCAAACTTAATTCTCTTTCAGATTTTTTTGTCCCTTCATAAATAATTCTCAGAGAAGAAGTGGATGAGCAGAGGGTATCATTACCCTGCCTATGATACAATCTCCAACTGCAACACAAACACTGTTCCCAAAAACAAACAGGAAAAGGGGCAACTGTGCACCGTGGCCACTTGGAGGAGAGGACTGAGAGAAGACACTTGGCACTACACAAAAAAGCCAACAAGCAGAACACTTATTAGCTCTCCTTTGCTGTTGTACAGGAGAGAAAACAGCAATTCATGGGAATAAAACAGCAAAATGAAGACCCTGAAATTCCCATCAATGCCCTTCCTCAACCTTCAAAATTATTTAGGAAATGAGTTACAAATACAGATTGGCAAAGGGTCTGGAGAACAGGGTTAACTCCAGAGGAAAGGTTTCCTTTCCATTTTTCACAGCTTAAATGCTTGTCTTCTTCAGTGCAATTTCTGAGGAGAGGAAATGGTTCAAAATTCAAAGTTTTGGAAGCTTTCCACTCCCTTTTACAAATGAGAGAACAAGGTCAGCTTTCACAGACAGCAGGTGGCCAAATTATTTCTTTATTTAAAGAGTTAATGCTGAAAGATAATTCTCCTTCAGATTTATGCATGTCCATGACTGCCAAGGTTGGATTCTGCACTGATTTTACAGTCGTGTCTCAGCCTCACTGAGAGAAATAACTCCAGTTTGAAGGGACTTTTAGCCATAAAAGAGATTTACAGATAAAAATCTGGTGAAGTTTTCCCCACACCACCTTTCCTTACTCCTTGTCTCCTTAAATTCCCAGCATTTGAGCTCCATGGGGAGCTCATTTCTTTGGGAAGGGGGTGAGGAGCAGCACGACCTGGCCAGGATATTTTGGGACCCACCAAGCCAGAGGTGCTGGGGTTTTGTCACCCACAGCTCCATTTGAGTTTTGCAGCTGGAATTCTTGGAATGGTGATGTTCTGAAGGGCTGGGAGAGGGGAGAGGCTCTGCCAGACCTGCAGATCACGATCCAAATCCGACCTGCACTGGGATCTAATTTTAGGATTACAAGCTTTGACAACAGCTCTTTAAAAATAACACCTTCCTCTTCCTACAGCCAGGTCAAGTGGCACCCACAGTGCCACCTGCACTGGGGGCACAGCTCAATTTATTTTTCCTACAGCAAGTACCAGGTGTGAGTGAACACCAGAACACTGCAGAATTACAGACCAGTGGGAGGTCAGGCCATTACAGGCTGAAGCAGAAATTCTAAATGCAAATTAATCCAACAGGGCAATGGAAAAGACCTCCCCAAAGTCTCCAAAGGGATTTGTTCTCTGGGGATTACCTGCTTCAATGAAAGCATTTTGTCTGTTATTCTCACAAACTGAGTAGAAAAATAAATCACCCAGTGTGGGCCTTGACTGAAAGGTAACAATCTGAAATAAATTCAGTTTATCAAGTATATTTGAACAGTATTTTCAACTGAATTAAGGACAGTAGGAGACACTTCTTTCATATTTTCCTTTTGGAATAGAGGAGGAATATTCTTGCCAGGGGATGTCTCTTAGAATTTATTACTAATTAGAAAAGCCCAGCCTTGTCACTTAGGCTGCTTATGGGGTGACAGGCACCAGCTCAGGCCCTCACAGCTCAGCCTGAACACAGGAAGAACTGGAAATAAAACAAGCAAAAAACATGCAAGACCACAAAATGTCAGCTCCCTCCTTTAAGCCCCAGTGTTTTCTTAGAGAATTTTGAAAATTCATATTCATCTAGATCAGTGCTCATGTATCAGACTCTGTATTTTGGGAAGGTACCTGCTGCTTAAAATTACCCGATGATTTCATTAACTAAATTCATTTTGCACTTTTATTAATATGAAGCAGACATCACCAAGTGCAGTTTCTCCCATCCACCTACACACCACAGACATGAAACCACATTAATACATTCACTAGGCCAGAGGCTAATGCTCACCATGACAAAGATTGGGGAGGGAAAAACACAGATTAATTCTCCATGTTACTACTGGCAGAAGCTGAGGGACTGATATTTTTATTTTATGACTAAATTTCTAAGGGATTGTTCAAAAAGAAGTGCAAGATGCAAAGAAATACCTGGCCATATACCCAAACACTGGGGTTTTTTTCAGTTTAATTAAGTGTGCTGCCTGCCAGCACAAACTACAATCCTGCAAAGGAAACAGAGATTGATTTAATATCCTCCTTACATTCATCAATGTCTATTCATGGCATAAAATTTCAAGTGCCTTCCCTCACAGCCACCAGATTCGCACAATCATCTTGAAAAGTCAACACAATGTCTTAATTCAACTCTCAGAGCTGGTACCAACATCAGATTGCTTTAACCCTCAGCAACGAAGGCACGTGCAGCTGCCTGCTCATAAAATTGGATTATCAAGAGAAATTCCTTCCCTGGGAGGGTGGGGAAGCCCTGGCACAGGGCTGTGAGCTGGGGTTTCTCCCACATCACATCACCCAACCAATAAATCCCAAGGTCACCCTAAAGACCTAAGGAACAGCAGAAATCAGGGGAGCACCAGGGATTTCCCCAGCCAGCTCCAGTCACAGCTCACTGGGCAAAGCTGCACCTGGGAAGCTCAAACTGGTGGGCAGGGTCAAGGTGCTGGGCTGGGTTTGGGATTTGCTTGCAGCAGGTGCCTGTGCAAGGCCTGCAAACAGTTCTGGGAAATCTCCTTTTCCTGCCTTGGAACACATCCATTCCATGCTGAAGACAACCACAGAGAAGGAGGAATTTTGGTTTTTCGATCTCAAAATGAATAAACTTCATAAAGTCTTGACCCTGCCATTTTTGCACATTGATTTTAGCTCTGTCTTGCAACGCTAAAATAATGTTCAGCTTTCCCTCTGACTCCTCTGTATCTCCTGTCTTTTCATACTGTAAACACCAAAATCTTTCCCAAACCAACCCACCTCTTCTCCCTCTCCCTATCAGACCTGCCAGGAGAAATTCCAGAGCAGAGGGCACAACTGTGCCAGCACCAACCTGTATTTACCCTGGAATCTGCCTACCATGAAACAGAACTCCAGAATACTGAATAATATTAAAATAAAAAGTCACTTTGGTCAACTTCTGTGCTGCCCCAGTTCCTTATACTGAGCTATATTTTTAAGTTCAGCTTTGATGGAAGTGAATCACTAAAAGATTTAAAAAAGAAAAGCAGCACACTTGACATAAAAGATTTTTCCTCATTATTCTACTTAAAACTTTGCAAGTCCCTCATTCAGGTATACATGAGAGTCATCCATGTCCAAAGGTTTGTAATTATTTTATTATTATTTTGTTGGGTTTTGTGGAATTAGGAAAAAAAAAAATCTGGCTTGAAGATACCAGTGAATCCCACATTCTTCCATGCAGATATCCAGAAATTTTCAGCTGTCAGCATAACAATTCCTCAAGTTTTCTGAATCCACCCTCCAGCAGCAAAATTCTACCTACTCTTTTATCTATTCTGGATATTTAGACGGAAAATGATTTGAGTGGGAGGCGCCTTTGCTCGTTTCAAAGAGGATGACAAAGACTTGTTACTCAAAAGCATCTGTGCTTGTTCCATCATTAAAGGTCATTTTCTTCCAGTCAGCTCTTGCAGAGAACATGTTCTACCCCCTTAGCTTTGATACCCTGCAAGCAGCAACTCTGCTCATGGCCTTGGGATTCCCAGATATCTCCTCAGGAATCCACATGGAAAAGGCAAAACCTACCTCTGGATGTTTCCCAAGCAGCTGATTATGGCTTGGGACATATTAAACAAAATGCAATAAATCCCTTGAGTAGTTCTGCTCCTCCCTGTAGCTCCCAGAGCTGCCTGGTATCTCTGCACTGGTGATTATTGTTTTGATCACTGTTTTCATGCAAGTCATTAAAAACATTCCCTCGTTCGATTTAGAAACAGAACACAAAAGTGGCTTAAAAACTCACCCACTCCATTTTCTCATCCTTTTTTTTTTTCCAAGAACCAGTCCAAATGCACAGAAGAAGAAATTCTAGCCCATTAACATCCATCAGAGAGCAGTAATGAATTCATCAATATTGCTACAATCCGTGGGCTCAGCGTGGTGCTGAATCACCGAGTAACCACATCTGCAGCAGGAAGGGCTCACACAACCCTCCTCACCTCCCTCCAGAAGGAAAAATGAATGTATTGAGATCACCCTGAGCTCTGTTGTCCCTCTTGGCAGGGTTGGTGGTGCCCCTCCAGCCCAGTGTTCCCCCAGCATTCCCACCAAATCCTTCCTGGTGTTGCTCCCCCTCCTTTGCCAAGCCACCTGCACACTTGCAAGGAGCTTTCAGTGCTCTTTTTTTTCTACAAATGACACAAGGAATTGGCTTTTCCCTGCTTGTACACAGCAAATATGTTAAGCCTTAAATCGAGTTTTTAACTTGCAAAGGGAAAAAACCAACAAAAAGCCCCCCCCACCAGGTTACTGCAATCGTTACAGTGCCACAAACTTCACTCTGATTTTATTTTGTGGTCTCTTTGCAGAGCTATGGGAGGACAAACTTCTTCCTCCAGCAAGAAGTTTCCCTAACAGTCCTAAGTTCTGTACATAAGAAAAGCTAAAAGTTACCAAAATCAGCCAGTCTTCAGAGAAAATAATTATGAAGTAACATGGAAGTTTAGCTCCAGAAAGAGCCCATACCTGTGGCTGGACTACAACAGTATTAAGTTACTCTTCTCATAACAGAGAGAGGAAAAGGAATTTATTCTTGAAAAAAAAAATCAGCCTTAATAATATAAACAAAATTATCTTTAAATGTAGATTGGAAATGGTTTTGCCTGCTTTGCCTTGCCCAGGGATGCCAAGGCTGGTGGGCTCTGCCTCACTGCAGTTTCCCAAAGCTCTAAGAACCTTCCCTGTGTTTACACTCTCAGTCCTAATGGTATCTCCTCTAATTAACCCCACGAATAAAGAGGTTTTTGTTAAGGTAGCCCTTCTAAAGCAAGCACAGTTAATTCAACTCCCAGCACCTTTGCTGCCTTAACACAGATAATGTCTCAGAACACACATACACTCACACATGTGTCTGCATATCCTCAACTCCCACGGCTTAATTCAATTAATACTATTAAATCTTTAATGCTTAGCTTCAAAGGCTTTTTTTTTTTTTAATTTTTAATAGCTCTCATAGGTTAGCACGAATGTTTTAAGTCTTTCTGCTATATTTTAAATAAACTCCTCTTTTCTTACCACTTTGATGTTTGGCTTTCTGACAAGCCCCGTGCTCTGTGAAGGCACTGCAACTTTGTTTTCTGTGCAGGGATGACATTACAAGCTCCAAAAGATATGTTAATCACTGAGCTGGAATCAGGGATTTTTTTAATTCCTCTCACCTGCCCTCTGGGCTGGGAGTTGGCACCACAACAGCTTTCATCAAAACAATGTAGAAACCCACGAGGAGAGAAGATGCAACTGGAAGGAGGGGGCTCTGATTTGCATCTGTTTAGCATGGAAGTGGCAGGCAGGGCTTAATTCTCTTTCATTTTGGTTTCCCATGGAAGGAGAAAATGCCAAAGTCACCATATTTTATTTAAATACTTAAAACAGGAGTTTTGACAAAAAACTTGTCGAGCTGGATGGAAGAATAAGCCTTGTGGCATCTCAAGGCACATCCATTTCACACGTTTGGTAGGCACTGAATGTGTTTTTAATTCTTCCCTTCTCCCACTCCAACTACCTCGAGACCCCTCCCCACCTTTCCCCTGCTCCATTTCTAAATTTTGAATTTGTGAGACAAGAGACAAAGCTTTGACAGCACGTTTCAGGCCTTTCTATAAAGCATAAACTACAACAAGAAATGAAAAATAAAAAACAAAAAACAGTACAGACTTTCCTCCTCCTTTAAAGTTTATTTTTCTTTTGAGTAAGAAAAAGCAAACCCTTCTTAAAATAAAACTAAAAATCAGCATTTCCAGGGACAGGAAAAGGCACCATAGTATTATATACACTGTCCAAGCTGACACACACAAAAAAAAGAAGAGATTAAAAACCTGGCTGTAAGCCAAGGCATCCAGACACAATTTTGCACAGCACATCCATAACAAAAGTGTTCCTGCATTCAGGATGCTGCAGTGTTTCCTGCACTCACACCTGGAAAGCCAAAAGCAGTAAAAATCCAGTGAGCCCAGCCCAACAGGTCCCTCACACCTCCAGAGGGAAGGATGTGCTTTTCACTTTGCTTGGTCCAGCAGAGCAGAACCCCCCTCATAAAGCAAACTAAAAACAGAATAAAAAAGACAACCCACAAAACTCTCCTGCTGTTCTTCACTCCTCACCATCCCAGCAGCCAAAAGCAGAGTCCCCTCCCCAAAATTACAAATCTTCAGCCATGCTATACGTCCTGCCTTTTAAAGTCCACGTCAATACTCTTGGAGGCATCCTATGGTCATATTCTGATGAAATTAAATATCCACAGCCACTGTTGGTTGGCAGGCAGACACCCAAATGGCAAATGCAGCCCTGAGTGTGTTGAAAGCAGCAGGCCAGGCAAAAGGAGATTATTCACTAGGTAGTCAAACGTAAAAAAGAGCCAGACATTTCAGTCTGCCTCAGTGTCTCACAAAGGGCTCAGCGATTTGTAAATTTTAAACACAACACTTAAGCAGTTTTGCAGACTAAAAAGTCCTTTGATGATCTACCTCAGTGCTTCTCTGCAATAAACCAGTTTAAAAGTGATTTTGCTGGACTCGAGCTTTTATACTGCAGCTTCTCCACAAGTTAAGAATTCTGAAAGCCAAGTCAAACCAATTATAAACATTCCTGTATTTTACTTCCTTATTAAATCTTCCCAAGAGAACCAGTAAATATATAAACATAAATATCTTTCAGTGGAGTCACCCAAGTACCAATAAAATCTTCAGAAAGCAGCTGCTTTGCTGAAAAAATATGAAAAAACATGGGCTGCATAATCACAATCCAGTGCAAATCATCCTGTCCCTCTGAGCAGCAGGTAGAAATTTCTGCCTTAAAAATATACAAAAGTCATAGAGATTCTCAGAAATTACAGAATATTGATTTCTGATCTGCATTTGCATGCTAAGAAAAGTAGTCAGTGTCATCTATGCTGTTTATCTAAAAACATTCCAGCACAGGCATTATCTTGATTTTCTGAGAAACTCTTCTAAATTGGTAGACAAAGTTTAACTTCATGAACTCTGCTCAACAACAGCAGCAAAATATAGTAACACTTCTCACAGGTAATAAGCATTCCATCCCTTAAAAAAAAATCACTGCAAGCAGCAGAACATTGCAAGAAGCAATCAAACCCCTGCCATAAGGCAGGATGAGCTCAGAAGGCAAATATTTCATTAGATAAGAGAAGAGAGGTGAGTTGATGCTTTCAAATGGTCGTTAGAGGAAGAGGTTTTTATCAAATAATTAAATACCTGGGCAGGGGCATTTCAAAGATGCACCAGATCTTCCCTGGATCTGAATATTGAGGGTAATGCACAATTCAGGAATCTCTAACCAGACATTCCCAGCCACATCCCAGCAGTGTCACAAAATGGGAGGGTGTTTCACTCATTAAGGAGTTAAGTGAATAATTAAAACCATTAAAGTTCTGTTTTTCAAATAATTATTGAAGTGCTTTCCTCTACATACACCATGTGGCAGAGCACATTGTGCTTGACCATCCACCAGAGAACAGGCATGTTCAAACAGTTCTGAACAGAACTGCAGGATAAGGATTAATTAATGATCTTAAATTCTGGCTGATTTCATAGGTTAGAGCAAACATCTCTGCCTTACTGCTGTTGTCACAAGCCTCATCCCTGTCCAAACAGAGCTGAAAGTCAGGAGAAAAGCAGCTTCAGCAGCAATTGGGTCAACAGATTTGGCTGAAGAAATCCTCATCACTAAAAAGAAAGAAAGAAATAAAAATCAGAATGACAAAACTAAGGGGATGCTTGGGCTCTGCTCACCCAGTCAGAACCTCCTGGGAACAGAATTCCTCCCTACAAGGAAAGGTTTTTGAAGGATTCTTTCAAGCTGGCATCTCAGGGGAGGAAGTTACCTTTAAAACCACTTTGTTTGGCCTTTCCCTGAGGAAGATCAGAACTGTATAGATCAGTTTTTGCAGTGGGCTTTGTCCCACAAAGGTTTTACTCGTGATCTGCACAACCCTTACACCAGTGAGCAATTCACTTGTGCCACTACTCCCAAAGGACCCAGCAGAACTGTGTGAGAAGGAAGGAGCTTTGCCAACCCAAGGGTTGCACAATAAAAAAGTACAACCAAACCAGGGAGGGGGATAAATTGCCACTGACAAAAACTACAATCAAGAAATAGCTGGTGACAGATTGTTATTTAAGTACAAGGAAGTGATTTAAACAGGAGCAGTTGTAATAAGATTACACGATTCTCTATTAAGATTCTTAAAATGTCTTTGTTCTAGCAAAGCTCTGAAAAGACCATTGCCCTTGCAAAGGTTCAGAAACTACTAAATTGATGTTAAGTCTAGAAATTAATATGATTTGGGAGAATAAAGATAAAAATGTAAAAGAACATCCCAGACATCATTAGTGCCTTGTCACCCAGGCTGGTATTTTTTCCCTAGCAGGGGTACAATGTGTTGTAGCATTTCTTGGTGGCAAAACTCAAACAGAAGCAGGGAGCTCCTTCTGCCTCAGCTTCTGCTTTTAAATAATGAAAACTCCCAGGTTGATTTTAGAAGACATCACATTATGTAAGTGACATCTCCAGAAGGGCAGCAAAGTCTCTATGAGGTTATACTGGAGAGAGATTAAATCAGTGTCTGGCTCTTGAATTTCAGCCATGACCCCCAGACTCCACCATGTATTTTAAGCAGTCAGTTCTAAAACTACAGCCCCCAAAATTGGCCATAACTCCTGCAATACTGAAAAGCAAACAAGGCCAGGGAGTCCTCACATTTCTGTCTTGTAGGGTGGACATAAAACATCTTTAGGGAAGGTGTCTGGCATGCTTTTAAACTAATAAGCAGCTTTGAACTTTCAAAAAAAAAATTATTACTTGATTTGTTCAAGTATTGTTCACTGAGTGCTGCGTTATGAGCACAAAAGAGCAAACGATTTGCAGATTAATATTTTCCTGTAAGGGATAAGAACAGAAGTTTCTGCTGAACAAGAACACCAAGGCATTGGGTCTAAAGATCATCAAATCCATGCTGTAGGAAACTCCTACGGGCAGGAGCAGGGAGAGGACCCAGGACTGCTCCTCAAATCAGCACCGAAATAAAGCAAAGTACAAGCAGGGATGAGTCAAGAAAGGAGGAGCAGAAAGAGAAAAGCCTGAGAGAGGCAGGGCTGGCCCAAGCCTCAGGAGCAGCACAGAGGCCTTGCCCTGCTCCTCATGACCATTCAGGATTTATTGTACAGTGACACAGCTCAAACAGCTCTGGGAGCAAAGGCAGGACAGGCAGCAGTGTGCAAGGAAACTGCAGAGGTCTCCTGCACAATTTTCATGCTTAATTACTTGAGGCAGCTCAGGGAGCTCTACTCCTGATGGTGGAAGGAAAACTGTTCCTTGGAAACAATTGGTATGGACCAGGACAAAACAGACTGTGCTCGAGATTCCTTAAAACTTCACCCAGCCACCTCCAGCACAAAACAGAGAGAAGGGGAGGCTCCAAGCTGGGGCTGCAGCCAGCTCAGGGCTGGGACTGCTTTTCCCCAGTGGCAGAGCAGAGCCAGCTGCACTCCCAGTGCCAGTGGGGACCTGTCCGTGCCTGAGCTCCTGCTTCCCCACCTGGAAAGAGCTGGATTTTGCAAGCCAAGGCACAGGCAGCACCAGCAGCCCAGGCCTGACCTTGAGCACAAGCTCCAGGCAGCAGTCAGAGGCATTTCTGTTACCAGCCCTGGGTGACAGGAAACAGACACACTGTTAACAATGCATGCAATACAGGCTTATTGGCCCTGAGATCAATTTCAGTTCAATTTTTGTAACACCAGCAAAAGAATGAGCTGAAAATTATCTATACAGAAGGAAAACATCTCACTAGCAGAACGATTCAAAGTTAATTTCCACATAAAAATGTACAATAGTGAATTACAAACTGGATTCTGCAAAATTCTCCAGAGACACTGCAACCAACAAACACAGAGTACTTTTATACTGATTTATAATCATTGATACAAACTCCACTATCAGACATTTACAAGCATTTAGCTTCTGGTAACTCTGAACATAAATACTACACTTTGAAGGAACTCAAGCTTTAAGCTACTCTCTCCTTAAACTCTGCCTACAACCAGTGGTTACTTACAGAACTCACCTTAGAACTTTCTGATCCAACTATTTTGCCTTTATCCATGGTTTGGAGAAGCATCCTAAAACCCAGCAAATCCCAAATTTGGAAACCAAAGACAAAACTGTTATTTGTAAAACGATAAACAAGGAACACAAATTTTCCTGTAGCTTTCTACCTGCACCCCTCACTGAGAGGTTCAACCCATCTGAGTTCTAGACCCATCCTGATGGTCTCTGATTCATTTACTCTCCCTCACAACCACTCTGAATTCTTTCTGCATCCAGAACAGCAAAGCAGTGCTGTAACAGCCACCTAAACCGAATAATTCAGAGTTTTTAGGGTCTATTATCCAGCACAGCCCTGTCTGTACCAAACCTGGAGCACACCAATCCCACAATCAGTCTCAGCAGGTTTTATTCCAGGGGACAGCATCGATGTTGTTCTCCTCCATGCCTCCTTAATGAGCAGCCAGGCTACTGGAACAAACAAAACCTGCTGTTCTTTGAAGCCCTTCAGCCAGCAGGATGCTGGTAGGTTTCGATATTTTCCCTGCACAGATCAGAGCCAGGCAAAGTGGGAAAAGAACATTACAGGCGTTCCTACAAACCAGGCACATTTCATTTTCTATTAGCAAGATCCCAAGGGACAGTTTAGCTCTCTGCAAACATGGCCCTGGAAGGCTGGGAAGTTGCTTCCTGAGCACCAGTCATTAAAGAAAGATATTAGAGTAACTTATATTCTTCTCCACCGAGCAAAAGGCAGAGTCATTTCCCCATCCTACATATGAGACCTAAGAAAAGCAAGATCAGGAACATCATAACTACTCTTTAATGTCTTTCCCCTAAACTGATTATCATTTAATGATTTCTCGCTCTCTAAAGTAAAAAAAAAAAACCAACCACAAAAACAAAACACCAATTTCTGCATCAAGAGAGACTATCAGCATTTTTCTGAAGTAACAAATTAGGCCTTTGGCATTTCCCAGCAGTGATCCAAGATTTGAGGTTTCTTAAAAGCTCCAAGTTTTAAAGCAATCAAATGGCTGACAGCTGGAACAAAATTAGCATGATTAACCAGTTATGTAAATAATGATGTGGTCAGTCCAAGCTGAATTCACTTCTGCTCCCTGCATTATACTGGACATCAGATGTTTGGGAACTCTGCATTAAATGTGACTGCAGGAAAAATGGAAGTGAAAACCAACAGGAACATCACCAGCCAGACTACCTGAGCCTCCCACTGCTCAGCTCCCACCTAGGGAAATGTCCACTGTGTTTCCTAAGGAGACAAGCCCATGGAAAGATGAAGAGAGGTTATTTATTTACAAGGGATGGAGGGCCAGGACACAGGGAATGGCTCCCCACTGCCACAGGGCAGGGTTGGATGGGATTTTGGGAAGAAATCCTTCCCTGTGAGGGTGGGGAGGCCCTGGCTCAGATTCCCAGAGAAGCTGGGGCTGCCCCAGCCCTGGGAGTGCCCAAGGCCAGGCTGGAGCAGCCTGGGATGCTGGAAGCTGTCCCTGCCCATGGAAAGGGGTTGGAATGAGATGAGCTTTAAGGTCCCCTCCAGCCCAAGACATCCTGGGATTCCAAGATGCTGTCAGAGCTCCATTTCATTTCCTAAAGGCTGATATTCATTTTTCATTCCTCAGCAGACATAAAAGCCAAGCTGCTGTGTCAGGGCAGGGTTGTGACACGGGGTTGATGTCACAGGGTTACTCCACGGAATCAAGGAAGTTACAATCAGCACCCCCAAGTCAAACTTCCTCCAATGTAACCCACAGTCAATTTGGCCTTATCAGAATTTGCCTTCAGGAATGCACACTCATGGGACATTTGTACTCGGTCATTTTTGATAACATAGTTAAATATTTAATATGGGCAAGATTATCTCTGAAATTCTGTCTAGCTAGTTTACCATTACTTTGAGCTTCTAAAGGAAAATTTATCGAAAGCTTTGATTCTTCCCAATAAAACTCTATATTTGAGTTTGTTCAAAAACAACATATCTGAGAACCAGCCAAGACAAACATATTTAGAAGTAATTCCTAATTAGGCTGCATTCTGCTGAAGGTATCATTACAATATATTTATATTTCCAATAAAATCATTCCAACATCCCACGTTTCACATGCCAACAACACAATTTCCTACGACCTTGTGTCTCACAAAACACAGCAACACACTGGAATTATGCAAGAGTTCTGTATTACCATAAAACATGCACTTCACTGGAGAGAATAATAAAACTTAATCTCGTGGCCTGATTTGCATTTTGAACTCCTAAAGTCAGACTCTACAGCCCATAACATCTGCAACAGCCTCACAATTCTAACAAGTCTTTTAGGCCTCCTGTTGAAAATGGATGAACATGTGGATAATTCAAGGTATTTTCCTGCTAGATAAGAACAAGAAATATGTTCAATTGCTGTAAATTTTAACTCTCACTTAGATTTTCAGAGCAGTGCCGATATCATACTTGAGAAGGGGGAGGGGGAAGCATTACACACCCATAAAACTGAGACCAAACGTCACCAGTTTTAAAACCTTACAGCTTTAAATCTGAACATTAATATTTTAACATTTACATTAAAGCCTGACGGCTTTAAAATAGGGGACTTCCATTGTGGGCAGCCTGTGATAATTATTGCTTCAATATATCTCACAGCAATAATGCTTAATGTTATACAGCTCGCTGACTACCCAACCCCAATCTGTAGCATCTCAGGTACTGCAGGTAAAAAATTTAAAATATATAACTATGTATCTATGTATCTAATATATAACTATTTAAAATATATAACTATGTATCTATGTATATCTACACATACAGATAGAGAATATCACAGAACCACAGAAAATCACAGAATTATTAAGGCTGGAAGGGACCTCCGGAGATCATTTAGCCCAAACCCCTATATAAAACAGACTCTTAAAAATCATTAAAAGCACTAATACACACCTCCCAAACGACGATATTACGGAAAATACAATACAAGACCCCCCGCCCCGCCACGATGGAGGCGAACAACGCCGGGGCGGGGGTCGGGCAGGG